>CM076607.1:98508575-98958387 GCA_038502775.1 Hippodamia convergens
GATGCAGCGTTCTTATCACAAATAAAAATCCCTGTTAGGTTGTAAATTTCGCCAACGCCTCAGCATTCTCTAAGGAAAACGCCTGACTCTATGGGCCTTTTTGGATAGGAAGGTTTTTGAACAGGTCGGCAACTATCAGAAAAAACACTGAGTGAATCACTAATAGTCATTTCCTCGTCACCAAAGCGTCTCAAAGTAAACTCGAAAATGAAAAATGCAAAAAATTCATCATCGTTTCTCTCGAAAACTAGGGTAGATATTTTCGAGTTTTATATGAAAATGTACGTTTTCGAAGTCGCTTGATTGGATAAGAAGAAAAAGTCGCAGTTTTCCGGATTTTAAAAATTTTCACCTGCAAAATGAGAATTTTAGAAATTTTGGAAATTTCGATTCAGCATATCTCGACTGATTGGCTCCGAATTGAAATGGGGTTTGCAGACTGGTAATCAGCGATGAGGACACTTCCTCCCTAGCACAAAAAATCGCAATCGAAAATTTCGAAATTTTGGCCGAAAAAATCCAAAGGGGTAGACCTCCCCAAAAACGCTATATTTTGCATTCTCTAAGGAAATCACCTGACTCTATGGGCCTTTTCGGATATGAAGGTTTTAAAACCAGTCGGGAACTATCAGAAAAAACACTGAGTGTATCACTAATAGTCATTTCCTTGTCACTAGAGCGTTTCAAAGTAAACTCGAAAATGAAAAATGCAAAAAATTCATCATCGTTTCTCTCGAAAACTAGGGTAGATATTTTCGAGTTTTATATGAAAATGTACGTTTTCGAAGTCGCTTGATTGGATATGAAGAAATAAGTCGCAGTTTTCCGGATTTTAAAAATTTTCACCTGCAAAATGAGAATTTTAGAAATTTTGGAAATTTCGATTCAGCATATCTCGACTGATTGGCTCCGAATTGAAATGGGGTTTGCAGACTGGTAATCAGCGATGAGGACACTTCCTCCCTAGCACAAAAAATCGCAATCGAAAATTTCGAAATTTTGGCCGAAAAAATCCAAAGGGGTAGACCTCCCCAAAAACGCTATATTTTGCATTCTCTAAGGAAATCACCTGACTCTATGGGCCTTTTCGGATATGAAGGTTTTAAAACCAGTCGGGAACTATCAGAAAAAACACTGAGTGTATCACTAATAGTCATTTCCTTGTCACTAGAGCGTTTCAAAGTAAACTCGAAAATGAAAAATGCAAAAAATTCATCATCGTTTCTCTCGAAAACTAGGGTAGATATTTTCGAGTTTTATATGAAAATGTACGTTTTCGAAGTCGCTTGATTGGATATGAAGAAATAAGTCGCAGTTTTCCGGATTTTAAAAATTTTCACCTGCAAAATGAGAATTTTTGAAATTTTGGAAATTTCGATTCTGCATATCTCGACTAATTGGCTCCGGATTGAGATGGGGTTTGCAGACTGGTGATCAGCGATGAGGACACTTTCTCCCTAGCACAAAAAATCGCAATCGAAAATTTCAAAATTTTGGCCGAAAAAATCCAAAGGGGTAGACCCCCCCAAAAACGCTATATTTTGCATTCTCTAAGGAAATTGCCTGACTCTATGGTCCTTTTTGGATATGGAGGTTTCGAAACCGGTCGGGAACTATCAGAAAAAACACTGAGTGTATCACTTATAGTCATTTCCTTGTCACCAGAGCGTTTCAAGGTAAACTCGAAAATGAAAAATGCAAAAAATTCATCATCATTTCTCTCGAAAACTAGGGTAGATATTCTCGAGTTTTATATGAAAATGTAGGTTTTCGAAGTCGCTTGATTGGATAAGAAGAAAAAAGTCGCAGTTTTCCGGATTTTAAAAATTTTCACCTGCAAAATGAGAATTTTTGAAATTTTGGAAATTTCGATTCTGCATATCTCGACTAATTGGCTCCGGATTGAGATGGAGTTTGCAGACTGGTGATCAGCGATGAGGACACTTTCTCCCTAGCACAAAAAATCGCAATCGAAAATTTCGAAATTTTGGCCGAAAAAATCCAAAGGGATAGACCCCCCCAAAAACGCTATATTTTGCATTCTCTAAGGAAATCGCCTGACTCTATGGGCCTTTTTGGATATGGAGGTTTCGAAACCGGTCGGGAACTATCAGAAAAAACACTGAGTGTATCACTTATAGTCATTTCCTTGTCACCAGAGCGTTTCAAAGTAAACTCGAAAATGAAAAATGCAAAAAATTCATCATCGTTTCTCTCGAAAACTAGGGTAGATATTCTCGAGTTTTATATTAAAATGTACGTTTTCGAAGTCGCTTGATTGGAGAAGAAGAAAAAAGTCGCAGTTTTCCGGATTTTAAAAATTTTCACCTGCAAAATGAGAATTTTTGAAATTTTGGAAATTTCGATTCTGCATATCTCGACTTATTGGCTCCGGATTGAGATGGGTTTGCAGACTGGTGATCAGCGATGAGGACACTTTCTCCCTAGCACAAAAAATCGCAATCGAAAATTTCGAAATTTTGGCCGAAAAAATCCAAAGGGGTAGACCCCCCAAAAACGCTATATTTTGCATTCTCTAAGGAAATCGCCTGACTCTATGGGCCTTTTTGGTTATGGAGGTTTCGAAACCGGTCGGGAACTATCAGAAAAAACACTGAGTGTATCACTTATAGTCATTTCCTTGTCACCAGAGCGTTTCAAAGTAAACTCGAAAATGAAAAATGCAAAAAATTCATCATCGTTTCTCTCGAAAACTAGGGTAGATATTCTCGAGTTTTATATGAAAATGTAGGTTTTCGAAGTCGCTCGATTGGATAAGAAGAAAAAATTCGCAGTTTTCCGGATTTTAAAAATTTTCACCTGCAAAATGAGAATTTTTGAAATTTTGGAAATTTCGATTCAGCATATCTCGACTAATTGGCTCCGGATTGAGATGGGGTTTGCAGACTGGTGATCAGCGATGAGGACACTTTCTCCCTAGCACAAAAAATCGCAATCGAAAATTTCGAAATTTTGGCCGAAAAAATCCAAAGGGGTAGACCCCCCCAAAAACGCTATATTTTGCATTCTTTTAGGAAATCGCCTGACTCTATTGGCCCTTTTTGGATATGGAGGTTTCGAAACCGGTCGGGAACTATCAGAAAAAACACTGAGTGTATTACTTATAGTCATTTCCTTGTCACCAGAGCGTTTCAAAGTAAACTCGAAAATGAAAAATGCAAAAAATTCATCATCGTTTCTCTCGAAAACTAGGGTAGATATTCTCGAGTTTTATATGAAAATGTAGGTTTTCGAAGTCGCTCGATTGGATAAGAAGAAAAAAGTCGCAGTTTTCCGGATTTTAAAAATTTTTCACCTGCAAAATGAGAATTTTTGAAATTTTGGAAATTTCGATTCTGCATATCTCGACTAATTGGCTCCGGATTGAGATGGGGTTTGCAGACTGGTGATCAGCAATGAGGACACTTTCTCCCTAGCACAAAAAATCGCAATCGAAAATTTCGAAATTTTGGCCGAAAAAATCCAAAGGGGTAGACCCCCCAAAAACGCTATATTTTGCATTCTCTAAGGAAATCACCTGACTCTATGGTCCTTTTTGGATATGGAGGTTTCAAAACCAGTCGGGAACTATCAGAAAAAACACTGAGTGTATCACTTATAGTCATTTCCTTGTCACCAGAGCGTTTCAAAGTAAACTCGAAAATGAAAAATGCAAAAAATTCATCATCGTTTCTCTCGAAAACTAGGGTAGATATTTTCAAGTTTTATATGAAAATGTAGTTTTTCGAAGTCGCTCGATTGGATAAGAAGAAAAAAGTCGCAGTTTTCAGGATTTTAAAATTTTCACCTGCAAAATGAGAATTTTTGAAATTTTGGAAATTTCGATTCTGCATATCTCGACTAATTGGCTCCGGAATGAGATGGGGTTTGCAGACTGGTGATCAGTGATGAGGACACTTCCTCCCTAGCACAAAAAATCGCAATCGAAAATTTCGAAATTTTAGCCGAAAAAATCCAAAGGGGTAGACCCCCCCAAAAACGCTATATTTTGCATTCTCTGAGGAAATCGCCTGACTCTATGGTCCTTTTTGGATATGGAGGTCTCAAAACTGGTCGGGAACTATCAGAAAAAACACTGAGTGTATCACTTATAGTCATTTCCTTGTCACCAGAGCGATTCAAAATAAACTCGAAAATGAAAAATGCAAAAAATTCATCATCGTTTCTCTCGAAAACTAGGGTAGATATTTTCGAGTTTTATATGAAAATGTACGTTTTCGAAGTCGCTTGATTGGATAAGAAGAAAAAAGTCGCAGTTTTCCGGATTTTAAAAATTTTCACCTGCAAAATGAGAATTTTTGAAATTTTGGAAATTTCGATTCTGCATATCTCGACTAATTGGCTCCGGATTGAGATGGGGTTTGCAGACTGGTGATCAGCGATGAGGACACTTTCTCCCTAGCACAAAAAATCGCAATCGAAAATTTCGAAATTTTGGCCGAAAAAATCCAAAGGGGTAGACCCCACAAAAACGCTATATTTTGCATTCTCTAAGGAAATCGCCTGACTCTATGGTCCTTTTTGGATATGGAGGTCTCAAAACCGGTCGGGAACTATCAGAAAAAACACTGAGTGTATCACTTATAGTCATTTCCTTGTCACCAGAGCGTTTCAAAATAAACTCGAAAATGAAAAATGCAAAAAATTCATCATCGTTTCTCTCGAAAACTAGGGTAGATATTTTCGAGTTTTATATGAAAATGTACGTTTCCGAAGTCGCTTGATTGGAGAAGAAGAAAAAAGTCGCAGTTTTCCGGATTTTAAAAATTTTCACCTGCAAAATGAGAATTTTTGAAATTTTGGAAATTTCGATTCTGCATATCTCGACTAATTGGCTCCGGATTGAGATGAGGTTTGCAGACTGGTGATCAGCGATGAGGACACTTTCTCCCTAGCACAAAAAATCGCAATCGAAAATTTCGAAATTTTGGCCGAAAAAATCCAAAGGGATAGACCCCCCCAAAAACGCTATATTTTGCATTCTCTAAGGAAATCGCCTGATTCTATGGGCCTTTTTGGATATGGAGGTTTCGAAACCGGTCGGGAACTATCAGAAAAAACACTGAGTGTATCACTTATAGTCATTTCCTTGTCACCAGAGCGTTTCAAAGTAAACTCGAAAATGAAAAATGCAAAAAATTCATCATCGTTTCTCTCGAAAACTAGGGTAGATATTCTCGAGTTTTATATGAAAATGTAGGTTTTCGAAGTCGCTCGATTGGATAAGAAGAAAAAAGTCGCAGTTTTCCGGATTTTAAAAATTTTCACCTGCAAAATGAGAATTTTTAAAATTTTGGAAATTTCTATTCTGCATATCTCGATTAATTGGCTCCGGATTGAGATGGGGTTTGCAGACTGGTGATCAGCGATGAGGACACTTTCTCCCTAGCACAAAAAATCGCAATCGAAAATTTCGAAATTTTGGCCGAAAAAATCCAAAGGGGTAGACCCTCCCAAAAACGCTATATTTTGCATTCTCTAAGGAAATCGCCTGACTCTATTGGCCCTTTTTGGATATGGAGGTTTCGAAACCGGTCGGGAACTATCAGAAAAAACACTGAGTGTATCACTTATAGTCATTTCCTTGTCACCAGAGCGTTTCAAAGTAAACTCGAAAATGAAAAATGCAGAAAATTCATCAACGTTTCTCTCGAAAACTAGGGTAGATATTCTCGAGTTTTATATGAAAATGTAGGTTTTCGAAGTCGCTCGATTGGATAAGAAGAAAAAAGTCGCAGTTTTCCGGATTTTAAAAATTTTCACCTGCAAAATGAGAATTTTTGAAATTTTGGAAATTTCGATTCTGCATATCTCGACTAATTGGCTCCGGATTGAGATGGGGTTTGCAAACTGGTGATCAGCAATGAGGACACTTTCTCCCTAGCACAAAAAATCGCAATCGAAAATTTTGAAATTTTGGCCGAAAAAATCCAAAGGGGTAGACCCCCCCAAAAACGCTATATTTTGCATTCTCTAAGGAAATCACCTGACTCTATGGTCCTTTTTGGATATGGAGGTTTTCAAAACCAGTCGGGAACTATCAGAAAAAATACTGAGTGTATCACTTATAGTCATTTCCTTGTCACCAGAGCGTTTCAAAGTAAACTCGAAAATGAAAAATGCAAAAAATTCATCATCGTTTCTCTCGAAAACTAGGGTAGATATTTTCAAGTTTTATATGAAAATGTAGTTTTTCGAAGTCGCTCGATTGGATAAGAAGAAAAAAGTCGCAGTTTTCAGGATTTTAAAAATTTTCACCTGCAAAATGAGAATTTTTGAAATTTTGGAAAGTTCGATTCTGCATATCTCGACTAATTGGCTCCGGAATGAGATGGGTTTGCAGACTGGTGATCAGCGATGAGGACACTTCCTCCCTAGCACAAAAAATCGCAATCGAAAATTTCGAAATTTTAGCCGAAAAAATCCAAAGGGGTAGACCCCCCCAAAAACGCTATATTTTGCATTCTCTGAGGAAATCGCCTGACTCTATTTCCTTTTTGGATATGGAGGTCTCAAAACTGGTCGGGAACTATCAGAAAAAACACTGAGTGTATCACTTATAGTCATTTCCTTGTCACCAGAGCGTTTCAAAATAAACTCGAAAATGAAAAATGCAAAAAATTCATCATCGTTTCTCTCGAAAACTAGGGTAGATATTTTCGAGTTTTATATGAAAATGTACGTTTTCGAAGTCGCTTGATTGGATAAAAAGAAAAAAGTCGCAGTTTTCCGGATTTTAAAAATTTTCACCTGCAAAATGAGAATTTTTGAAATTTTGGAAATTTCGATTCTGCATATCTCGACTAATTGGCTCCGGATTGAGATGGGGTTTGCAGACTGGTGATCAGCGATGAGGACACTTTCTCCCTAGCACAAAAAATCGCAATCGAAAATTTCGAAATTTTGGCCGAAAAAATCCAAAGGGGTAGACCCCCCCAAAAAACGCTATATTTTGCATTCTCTAAGGAAATCGCCTGACTCTATTGGTCCTTTTTGGATATGGAGGTCTCAAAACCGGTCGGGAACTATCAGAAAAAACACTGAGTGTATCACTTATAGTCATTTCCTTGTCACCAGAGCGTTTCAAAATAAACTCGAAAATGAAAAATGCAAAAAATTCATCATCGTTTCTCTCGAAAACTAGGGTAGATATTTCGAGTTTTATATGAAAATGTAGGTTTTCGAAGTCGCTTGATTGGAGAAGAAGAAAAAAGTCGCAGTTTTCCGGATTTTAAAAATTTTCACCTGCAAAATGAGAATTTTTGAAATTTTGGAAATTTCGATTCTGCATATCTCGACTAATTGGCTCCGGATTGAGATGGGGTTTGCAGACTGGTGATCAGCGATGAGGACACTTTCTCCCTAGCACAAAAAATCGCAATCGAAAATTTCGAAATTTTGGCCGAAAAAATCCAAAGGGGTAGACCCCCCCAAAAACGCTATATTTTGCATTCTCTAAGGAAATCGCCTGACTCTATGGTCCTTTTTGGATATGGAGGTTTCGAAACCGGTCGGGAACTATCAGAAAAAACACTGAGTGTATCACTTATAGTCATTTCCTTGTCACCAGAGCGTTTCAAAGTAAACTCGAAAATGAAAAATGCAAAAAATTCATCATCGTTTCTCTCGAAAACTAGGGTAGATATTCTCGAGTTTTATATGAAAATGTAGGTTTTCGAAGTTGCTCGATTGGATAAAAAGAAAAAAGTCGCAGTTTTCCGGATTTTAAAAATTTTCACCTGCAAAATGAGAATTTTTGAAATTTTGGAAATTTCGATTCTGCATATCTCGACTAATTGGCTCCGGATTGATATGGGGTTTGCAGACTGGTGATCAGCGATGAGGACACTTTCTCCCTAGCACAAAAAATCGCAATCGAAAATTTCGAAATTTTGGCCGAAAAAATCCATAGGGGTAGACCCCCCCAAAAAACGCTATATTTTGCATTCTCTAAGGAAATCGCCTGACTCTATGGGCCTTTTTGGATATGGAGGTTTCGAAACCGGTCGGGAACTATCAGAAAAAACACTGAGTGTATCACTTATAGTCATTTCCTTGTCACCAGAGCGTTTCAAAGTAAACTCGAAAATGAAAAATGCAAAAAATTCATCATCGTTTCTCTCGAAAACTAGGGTGGATATTCTCGAGTTTTATATGAAAATGTAGGTTTTCGAAGTCGCTCGATTGGATAAGAAGAAAAAAGTCGCAGTTTTCCGGATTTTAAAAATTTTCACCTGCAAAATGAGAATTTTTGAAATTTTGGAAATTTCGATTCTGCATATCTCGACTAATTGGCTCCGGATTGAGATGGGGTTTGCAGACTGGTGATCAGCGATGAGGACACTTCTCCCTAGCACAAAAAATCGCAATCGAAAATTTCGAAATTTTGGCCGAAAAAATCCAAAGGGGTAGACCCCCCAAAAACGCTATATTTTGCATTCTCTAAGGAAATCGCCTGACTCTATGGTCCTTTTTGGATATGGAGGTTTCGAAACCGGTCGGGAACTATCAGAAAAAAACACTGAGTGTATCACTTATAGTCATTTCCTTGTCACCAGAGCGTTTCAAGGTAAACTCGAAAATGAAAAATGCAAAAAATTCATCATCATTTCTCTCGAAAACTAGGGTAGATATTCTCGAGTTTTATATGAAAATGTAGGTTTTCGAAGTCGCTCGATTGGATAAGAAGAAAAAAGTCGCAGTTTTCCGGATTTTAAAAATTTTCACCTGCAAAATGAGAATTTTTGAAATTTTGGAAATTTCGATTCTGCATATCTCGACTAATTGGCTCCGGATTGAGATGGGGTTTGCAGACTGGTGATCAGCGATGAGGACACTTTCTCCCTAGCACAAAAAATCGCAATCGAAAATTTCGAAATTTTGGCCGAAAAAATCCAAAGGGATAGACCCCCCCAAAAACGCTATATTTTGCATTCTCTAAGGAAATCGCCTGACTCTATGGGCCTTTTTGGATATGGAGGTTTCGAAACCGGTCGGGAACTATCAGAAAAAACACTGAGTGTATCACTTATAGTCATTTCCTTGTCACCAGAGCGTTTCAAAGTAAACTCGAAAATGAAAAATGCAAAAAATTCATCATCGTTTCTCTCGAAAACTAGGGTAGATATTCTCGAGTTTTATATGAAAATGTAGGTTTTCGAAGTCGCTCGATTGGATAAGAAGAAAAAAGTCGCAGTTTTCCGGATTTTAAAAATTTTCACCTGCAAAATGAGAATTTTTGAAATTTTGGAAATTTCTATTCTGCATATCTCGATTAATTGGCTCCGGATTGAGATGGGGTTTGCAGACTGGTGATCAGCGATGAGGACACTTTCTCCCTAGCACAAAAAATCGCAATCGAAAATTTCGAAATTTTGGCCGAAAAAATCCAAAGGGGTAGACCCCCCCAAAAACGCTATATTTTGCATTCTCTAAGGAAATCGCCTGACTCTATGGTCCTTTTTGGATATGGAGGTTTCGAAACCGGTCGGGAACTATCAGAAAAAACACTGAGTGTATCACTTATAGTCATTTCCTTGTCACCAGAGCGTTTCAAAGGTAAACTCGAAAATGAAAAATGCAAAAAATTCATCATCATTTCTCTCGAAAACTAGGGTAGATATTCTCGAGTTTTATATGAAAATGTAGGTTTTCGAAGTCGCTCGATTGGATAAGAAGAAAAAAGTCGCAGTTTTCCGGATTTTGAAAATTTTCACCTGCAAAATGAGAATTTTTGAAATTTTGGAAATTTCGATTCTGCATATCTCGACTAATTGGCTCCGGATTGAGATGGGGTTTGCAGACTGGTGATCAGCGATGAGGACACTTTCTCCCTAGCACAAAAAATCGCAATCGAAAATTTCGAAATTTTGGCCGAAAAAATCCAAAGGGGTAGACCCCCCCAAAAACGCTATATTTTGCATTCTTTTAGGAAATCGCCTGACTCTATTGGCCCTTTTTGGATATGGAGGTTTCGAAACCGGTCGGGAACTATCAGAAAAAACACTGAGTGTATTACTTATAGTCATTTCCTTGTCACCAGAGCGTTTCAAAGTAAACTCGAAAATGAAAAATGCAAAAAATTCATCATCGTTTCTCTCGAAAACTAGGGTAGATATTTTCAAGTTTTATATGAAAATGTAGTTTTTCGAAGTCGCTCGATTGGATAAGAAGAAAAAAGTCGCAGTTTTCAGGATTTTAAAAATTTTCACCTGCAAAATGAGAATTTTTGAAATTTTGGAAATTTCGATTCTGCATATCTCGACTAATTGGCTCCGGATTGAGATGGGGTTTGCAGACTGGTGATCAGCAATGAGGACACTTTCTCCCTAGCACAAAAAATCGCAATCGAAAATTTTGAAATTTTGGCCGAAAAAATCCAAAGGGGTAGACCCCCCAAAAACGCTATATTTTGCATTCTCTAAGGAAATCACCTGGTTCTATGGTCCTTTTTGGATATGGAGGTTTCAAAACCAGTCGGGAACTATCAGAAAAAATACTGAGTGTATCACTTATAGTCATTTCCTTGTCACCAGAGCGTTTCAAAATAAACTCGAAAATGAAAAATGCAAAAAATTCATCATCGTTTCTCTCGAAAACTAGGGTAGATATTTTCGAGTTTTATATGAAAATGTACGTTTCCGAAGTCGCTTGATTGGAGAAGAAGAAAAAAGTCGCAGTTTTCCGGATTTTAAAAATTTTCACCTGCAAAATGAGAATTTTTGAAATTTTGGAAATTTCGATTCTGCATATCTCGACTAATTGGCTCCGGATTGAGATGGGGTTTGCAGACTGGTGATCAGCGATGAGGACACTTTCTCCCTAGCACAAAAAATCGCAATCGAAAATTTCGAAATTTTGGCCGAAAAAATCCAAAGGGATAGACCCCCCCAAAAACGCTATATTTTGCATTCTCTAAGGAAATCGCCTGACTCTATGGGCCTTTTTGGATATGGAGGTCTCGAAACCGGTCGGGAACTATCAGAAAAAACACTGAGTGTATCACTTATAGTCATTTCCTTGTCACCAGAGCGTTTCAAAGTAAACTCGAAAATGAAAAATGCAAAAAATTCATCATCGTTTCTCTCGAAAACTAGGGTAGATATTCTCGAGTTTTATATGAAAATGTAGGTTTTCGAAGTCGCTCGATTGGATAAGAAGAAAAAAGTCGCAGTTTTCCGGATTTTAAAAATTTTCACCTGCAAAATGAGAATTTTTGAAATTTTGGAAATTTCTATTCTGCATATCTCGATTAATTGGCTCCGGATTGAGATGGGGTTTGCAGACTGGTGATCAGCGATGAGGACACTTTCTCCCTAGCACAAAAAATCGCAATCGAAAATTTCGAAATTTTGGCCGAAAAAATCCAAAGGGGTAGACCCCCCCAAAAACGCTATATTTTGCATTCTCTAAGGAAATCGCCTGACTCTATTGGCCCTTTTTGGATATGGAGGTTTCGAAACCGGTCGGGAACTATCAGAAAAAACACTGAGTGTATCACTTATAGTCATTTCCTTGTCACCAGAGCGTTTCAAAGTAAACTCGAAAATGAAAAATGCAGAAAATTCATCAACGTTTCTCTCGAAAACTAGGGTAGATATTCTCGAGTTTTATATGAAAATGTAGGTTTTCGAAGTCGCTCGATTGAATAAGAAGAAAAAAGTCGCAGTTTTCCGGATTTTAAAAATTTTCACCTGCAAAATGAGAATTTTTGAAATTTTGGAAATTTCGATTCTGCATATCTCGACTAATTGGCTCCGGATTGAGATGGGGTTTGCAGACTGGTGATCAGCGATGAGGACACTTTCTCCCTAGCACAAAAAATCGCAATCGAAAATTTCGAAATTTTGGCCGAAAAAATCCAAAGGGGTAGACCCCACAAAAACGCTATATTTTGCATTCTCTAAGGAAATCGCCTGACTCTATGGTCCTTTTTGGATATGGAGGTCTCAAAACCGGTCGGGAACTATCAGAAAAAACACTGAGTGTATCACTTATAGTCATTTCCTTGTCACCAGAGCGTTTCAAAATAAACTCGAAAATGAAAAATGCAAAAAATTCATCATCGTTTCTCTCGAAAACTAGGGTAGATATTTTCGAGTTTTATATGAAAATGTACGTTTCCGAAGTCGCTTGATTGGAGAAGAAGAAAAAAGTCGCAGTTTTCCGGATTTTAAAAATTTTCACCTGCAAAATGAGAATTTTTGAAATTTTGGAAATTTCGATTCTGCATATCTCGACTAATTGGCTCCGGATTGAGATGGGGTTTGCAGACTGGTGATCAGCGATGAGGACACTTTCTCCCTAGCACAAAAAATCGCAATCGAAAATTTCGAAATTTTGGCCGAAAAAATCCAAAGGGATAGACCCCCCCAAAAACGCTATATTTTGCATTCTCTAAGGAAATCGCCTGACTCTATGGGCCTTTTTGGATATGGAGGTTTTCGAAACCGGTCGGGAACTATCAAAAAAAACACTGAGTGTATCACTTATAGTCATTTCCTTGTCACCAGAGCGTTTCAAAGTAAACTCGAAAATGAAAAATGCAAAAAATTCATCATCGTTTCTCTCGAAAACTAGGGTAGATATTCTCGAGTTTTATATGAAAATGTAGGTTTTCGAAGTCGCTCGATTGGATAAGAAGAAAAAAGTCGCAGTTTTCCGGATTTTAAAAATTTTCACCTGCAAAATGAGAATTTTTGAAATTTTGGAAATTTCTATTCTGCATATCTCGATTAATTGGCTCCGGATTGAGATGGGGTTTGCAGACTGGTGATCAGCGATGAGGACACTTTCTCCCTAGCACAAAAAATCGCAATCGAAAATTTCGAAATTTTGGCCGAAAAAATCCAAAGGGGTAGACCCCCCCAAAAACGCTATATTTTGCATTCTCTAAGGAAATCGCCTGACTCTATTGGCCCTTTTTGGATATGGAGGTTTCGAAACCGGTCGGGAACTATCAGAAAAAACACTGAGTGTATCACTTATAGTCATTTCCTTGTCACCAGAGCGTTTCAAAGTAAACTCGAAAATGAAAAATGCAGAAAATTCATCAACGTTTCTCTCGAAAACTAGGGTAGATATTCTCGAGTTTTATATGAAAATGTAGGTTTTCGAAGTCGCTCGATTGGATAAGAAGAAAAAAGTCGCAGTTTTCCGGATTTTAAAAATTTTCACCTGCAAAATGAGAATTTTTGAAATTTTGGAAATTTCGATTCTGCATATCTCGACTAATTGGCTCCGGATTGAGATGGGGTTTGCAGACTGGTGATCAGCAATGAGGACACTTTCTCCCTAGCACAAAAAATCGCAATCGAAAATTTTGAAATTTTGGCCGAAAAAATCCAAAGGGGTAGACCCCCCCAAAAACGCTATATTTTGCATTCTCTAAGGAAATCACCTGACTCTATGGTCCTTTTTGGATATGGAGGTTTCAAAACCAGTCGGGAACTATCAGAAAAAACACTGAGTGTATCACTTATAGTCATTTCCTTGTCACCAGAGCGTTTCAAAGTAAACTCGAAAATGAAAAATGCAAAAAATTCATCATCGTTTCTCTCGAAAACTAGGGTAGATATTTTCAAGTTTTATATGAAAATGTAGTTTTTCGAAGTCGCTCGATTGGATAAGAAGAAAAAAGTCGCAGTTTTCAGGATTTTAAAAATTTTCACCTGCAAAATGAGAATTTTTGAAATTTTGGAAATTTCGATTCTGCATATCTCGACTAATTGGCTCCGGAATGAGATGGGGTTTGCAGACTGGTGATCAGCGATGAGGACACTTCCTCCCTAGCACAAAAAATCGCAATCGAAAATTTCAAAATTTTGGCCGAAAAAATCCAAAGGGGTAGACCCCCCCAAAAACGCTATATTTTGCATTCTCTGAGGAAATCGCCTGACTCTATGGTCCTTTTTGGATATGGAGGTCTCAAAACTGGTCGGGAACTATCAGAAAAAACACTGAGTGTATCACTTATAGTCATTTCCTTGTCACCAGAGCGATTCAAAATAAACTCGAAAATGAAAAATGCAAAAAATTCATCATCGTTTCTCTCGAAAACTAGGGTAGATATTTTCGAGTTTTATATGAAAATGTACGTTTTCGAAGTCGCTTGATTGGATAAGAAGAAAAAAGTCGCAGTTTTCCGGATTTTAAAAATTTTCACCTGCAAAATGAAATTTTTGAAATTTTGGAAATTTCGATTCTGCATATCTCGACTAATTGGCTCCGGATTGAGATGGGGTTTGCAGACTGGTGATCAGCAATGAGGACACTTTCTCCCTAGCACAAAAAATCGCAATCGAAAATTTTGAAATTTTGGCCGAAAAAATCCAAAGGGGTAGACCCCCCCAAAAACGCTATATTTTGCATTCTCTAAGGAAATCACCTGACTCTATGGTCCTTTTTGGATATGGAGGTTTCAAAACCAGTCGGGAGTTATCAGAAAAAACACTGAGTGTATTACTTATAGTCATTTCCTTGTCACCAGAGCGTTTCAAAGTAAACTCGAAAATGAAAAATGCAAAAAATTCATCATCGTTTCTCTCGAAAACTAGGGTAGATATTTTCAAGTTTTATATGAAAATGTAGTTTTTCGAAGTCGCTCGATTGGATAAGAAGAAAAAAGTCGCAGTTTTCAGGATTTTAAAAATTTTCACCTGCAAAATGAGAATTTTTGAAATTTTGGAAATTTCGATTCTGCATATCTCGACTAATTGGCTCCGGAATGAGATGGGGTTTGCAGACTGGTGATCAGCGATGAGGACACTTCCTCCCTAGCACAAAAAATCGCAATCGATAATTTCGAAATTTTAGCCGAAAAAATCCAAAGGGGTAGACCCCCCCAAAAACGCTATATTTTGCAATCTCTGAGGAAATCGCCTGACTCTATGGTCCTTTTTGGATATGGAGGTCTCAAAACTGGTCGGGAACTATCAGAAAAAACACTGAGTGTATCACTTATAGTCATTTCCTTGTCACCAGAGCGATTCAAAATAAACTCGAAAATGAAAAATGCAAAAAATTCATCATCGTTTCTCTCGAAAACTAGGGTAGATATTTTCGAGTTTTATATGAAAATGTACGTTTTCGAAGTCGCTTGATTGGATAAGAAGAAAAAAGTCGCAGTTTTCCGGATTTTAAAAATTTTCACCTGCAAAATGAGAATTTTTGAAATTTTGGAAATTTCGATTCTGCATATCTCGACTAATTGGCTCCGGATTGAGATGGGGTTTGCAGACTGGTGATCAGCGATGAGGACACTTTCTCCCTAGCACAAAAAATCGCAATCGAAAATTTCGAAATTTTGGCCGAAAAAATCCAAAGGGGTAGACCCCCCCAAAAACGCTATATTTTGCATTCTCTAAGGAAATCGCCTGACTCTATGGTCCTTTTTGGATATGGAGGTTTCGAAACCGGTCGGGAACTATCAGAAAAAACACTGCGTGTATCACTTATAGTCATTCCCTTGTCACCAGAGCGTTTCAAAGTGAACTCGAAAATGAAAAATGAAAAAAATTCATCATCGTTTCTCTCGAAAACTAGGGTAGATATTTTCGAGTTTTATATGAAAATGTAGGTTTTCGAAGTTGCTTGATTGGATAAGAAGAAAAAAGTCGCAGTTTTCCGGATTTAAAAAATTTTCACCTGCAAAATGAAAATTTTTGAAATTTTGGAAATTTCGATTCTGCATATCTCGACTAATTGGCTCCGGATTGAGATGGGGTTTGCAGACTGGTGATCAGCGATGAGGACACTTTCTCCCTAGCACAAAAAATCGCAATCGAAAATTTCGAAATTTTGGCCGAAAAAATCCAAAGGGGTAGACCCCCCCAAAAACGCTATATTTTGCATTCTCTAAAGAAATCGCCTGATTCTATGGTCCTTTTTGGATATGGAGGTTTTAAAGCCGGTCGGGAACTATCAGAAAAAACACTGAGTGTATCACTTATAGTCATTTCCTTGTCACCAGAGCGTTTCAAAGTAAACTCGAAAATGAAAAATGCAAAAAATTCATCATCGTTTCTCTCGAAAACTAGGGTAGATATTTTCGAGTTTTATATGAAAATTTAGGTTTTCGAAGTCGCTCGATTTGATAAGTAGAAAAAAGTCGCAGTTTTCCGGATTTTAAAAATTTTCACCTGCAAAATGAGAATTTTTGAAATTTTGGAAATTTCGATTCTGCATATCTCGACTAATTGGCTCCGGATTGAGATGAGGTTTGCAGAGTGGTGATCAGCGATGAGGACACTTTCTCCCTAGCACAAAAAATCGCAATCGAAAATTTTCGTAATACATCTGAAAACACTTAATATATCCGAAACAGTTGAAGATAGGTATTGTACTTGAATTATGTTGAGAATTTTCTGAAGAATCCAAACAACTAATATACAGGAGGTTGTATTCAAAATGAGAAAATTGGTATCGGCCATTGTCACATGACACACCCTATATATTTATTTTTTTTTAAATGCGCATCTAAAAATACAAATCGACATGTCCAAGCGTTTTTTCTCAACACGCTGTCATTTATTCCTTATCGAATTTATTCCATTTGGCTGCTCCACACTGTATATACTGAGAAAGTAGAAGTCCTGGTATTTTCACTCACTATTACAACTCTCCTTATTCGCTGAAAACTGATTAACTTCGAATATCCCTGTATTTTACCAAACCAGAAACATTTTTTGCAGGTTTCTTGTCTTCATTTAATTGATAAGGTAGTGAAGATTCCACACACAAAATATTGTTGAGTTAAACTCAACAACTTGAGAGTTGATAAAGGATATTTTCTGTTATTCTTGATCATGTTGGCTTAGAATTGTTTCAGATTGGGTTCACTTACTTCCCAGTGTTTCAACATAAAAACAAATACATACCAACATCTAATTTCTCGTGCCTTTTGGAGTAAATAACTCGAACCATGTATTAAAAGGAAAGCAATTCCAGTGACGATGAATGACTCGTTATCCATCCCTTTCCTGTAGTCTCTCCAGGCCCTGCGTCCTTTTCAAAGGGCGTCTCAATAGTCAAACATTACTCCCTTAACCCCATTATGTCGACGCAAGAAAGGAAAATTGGGTCTAATAGCGTTTACTTGCTCACGAATGCTGATTTGATTACGTCGATGATACTTGTGAACGAGTCGTGTACCCGTTGACAGAAGCTGGGGTGCCTATCACAAGGCGTAATTTTCCAGGCTGCTGGACCCCCTAGATTCGCAAGAGGGGGCGATGGTGCAATATTTACGATGTCATTTCGGAGTGGAAATGCCCGGGTAAGGAAATAGAACTTGATCGCTTTGTCGAAACGTTTTATACAAATGCTGCACTTTTTTCGGTACGCCACTGTGTTCAGTCACGGTTTTTTTTTAATTCAGGGTCGCTTGTATAACAGACAACATTGATTCTATACAGCTTTTCTAAAAAAAATGCATAAAAAGAGGATCTGGCGTTTGGTCAGCCGAACTATAAATATACTTCGATGAATGTTGATGAGACCTATGAATGCGAATTAGGGAGATTTTGACAGGTTTTTAGGTCAATTCCAAATTCACAAAACCAACGTTTTGGAAGAAAGGCCGACTAGTTTCGATTTTATTTCAAAATCTTCATCAGGGCTCTGAAATCGAACATAACTACATAATTTCAGAAATTCGAAACTTACAATTAAAAACTTATAACTTATTTTTTTTAAAAACATATAAACACACATTATACGAGTGAATAAAAATGCTCGGAAATGGTCAGAATCATCAACTTACCATAAGTTTTAAAATAAAATCGAAACTAGTCGGCCTTTCTTCCAAAACGTTGGTTTTGTGAATTTAAAATTGACCTAAAAATCTGTCAAAATCACCCGAATTTAAATATACTGCTCCACAAGTGTTAGGGATATCGTATTCAATCGCTTCGAAAAGTATGAATTTTCGGGAAATTCGCGGTAAAATCATTTAAAACTCAATAACAACTTGAATCGATCCAAGAAAAATCAGTATGAGACATTTCGTCAATCTGGTCCACTTTTTCTGAAGTTTGTTTCTTTTCATATGCTTCATGAATGTTCTCATTTTGAAATAGAGTCAGTTTATCAACGGCTTCGATTTGAAACGAGTTTTCTGCAAATGCCACGACATAAATTAACAAACGCTGAGGCTAATAGGGCTAAAGGAATGCTACAGGGTGGCCTAACTCAGGTTGTTGTAGCGGAAAGGCTCCAAGTCAGCCAAAGTGTGATATCTCGACTTTGGAATAGGTTCAGGGAGACAGGTTTCCGTGTTGGAAAGACCAAGGCTTGGTGGGCGACGAAAAACAACACCTGCTCAAGATCGTTTCGGCTAGAAAAAAGCCTACATCTACGTGTAGAATGCTAGGGAATACTCTTCAAAATGCAGATGGTGTCCAAGTTTCCATCGAAATCATCAGACGACGTTTGATAGAGGTGAATCAAGGTTATAGACGTCCATTAAGAGGAGTACCTTTAACACTTGACCATAAGCGTGAAAGACTGGACTGGGCAAGGCAACATATCAATTGGAACGATCAATGGCGTAGTGTCTTTTTCACTGATGAATCTAGATATGGACGATTTCCAGATTCTCGAAGAATAAGGGTATGGACAATCTCACGCATACCCCGTAATCGTCGCTATGTCCAAGAAGTCCATCCATTCTGAGGGGTAGTGTTATGGTATGGGCCGGGATATGTTTCAACGGGCACACAGATCTCCACATTTTTCCTGGGAATATGACCACCTTACACTATAGGGAGCATGCCATTGACAATGTTTTGCCAAAGTTTCACGCTGCTATTGGTGAAACTTTTCAATTTCTAGACGATAACGCTAGACCGCACCGTGCAGCCGCGCGAGGAGCTTGGTATTCCACATTTACCAATACCTCCGCACTCACCAGATTTGAATTGCATAGAACATGCATGGGATATGCTCCAAAGAAGATTAGATAATCATCAACCTACCCCAGAATCATTAATTGATCTTATTGATCTAAGAGAGCTTCTGCCCCGTTTATGGGACAAAATTCCTCAAGAAATGTTCAACAACCCGTGGAGGCCATACATTGTATTGATAGTCTTAAAATGCTTCAATTCACTGGGAATAAAGTTTCGTTATTTTATTAGATTTACGCTGCAGACCCACGAGCTAAAATTAATTTTAGTTCCTGCAACTTGAAATCATATTAATATGAATTGTCATCACAAAATCTCATTTAAACTATATTTTTTTGCAATTAAAGTCAATATCCCTAACTCATGTGGAGCAGTTCATCCTAAGATGTAAAAATACTGTTCAGAGCAATATATCCTATTGGAGCGAAAAATGTCAAGCTAAAAGATAAATTCTTCTAAGGGAAGCCTAGCAAAATATAGTTACACTTCCAAAGAAAGCTTGTGTATTCTCCCATTAGTTAAATGATCTAATTCCTACGATCCGAAACCAACCCACTGTCGTCAAATGATTTTCTAACAAGGTTTATCTACCAAACGATCGCAGTTGTCAACGATTTCAACAAAAGGATGACGCCTCTAACGTGACAATCAACAGGAGCTTAAAAGGCTGTCCCGTTCCTAAACACACCATTGTTCGGACCCACCGTTAATTCTCATCTGTTTTCGTAATGAAAGCGAAGAATCGGACTAAGGAGACAATGCTGATGATACGAAACTATTATCAAGTTCACAAAAGGAACTTATCTTCGCATGCGATCGTATGAATGTAACGTGACAAATTGAAGTTTTTTGATTAATGTCCGCTGATAAAGTGACACCAAAGGTGCGCTAAGTATGGGTTGTTCAGACAACTGGAGCAATAATTAAATGACAATTAGTTCAATGCGGTGGAGTGCATTGTATGACTTTTTAATGTTGTGTATTTTGGGCAATAATAAATGGGTGTGTTTCACAAGGGTGCAAGGGTGTATTTATTTGTTGATAACGTAAGGTTCGATGAAAAAGATATCAAGTTAGAAGTGGAGGTAGGCTTCAATTAAATTAAAAACGAAATAGGCAAAAATAACAAGATATGTTTAGTCTCAGATCCAGGTCATTCAGGAATCAAACGGACCAACATACTAACCAGAAAAGTTGTGCAAACCCCTTTAATTACTCACAACTTTGATGAGGTTCATCATATAGAAACTTTCCCTTGTTCAAGTTCAAGTAGTTAGGTAATTTTTGATCTCGCACGATTGGTCATCACCTTGTCGTGGTGTGCGAGCTTAAGTAGTTGTGATGAATCCTCAGAACCATGTTCTTAGGATGAGCAACGAAACCAAGAATGACCAGCTCCCTTTTCCCTTTGTCCCCCTAACAACATAGGTTAAGTGTGTTTCAGAAAATCTCAAGGCACCAAGAAGGAAGATTAACCAGGACAAAGAACGTGTGACCCTTCGATTCAATGACTTCTCGATCGAGTGAACCTACGACTTTTCGATTTAGATATAACCCTTGACACCGAAAAGTGTACAGGGTATCCCAAATTGCTTAATTTCGGCTGTTTCTGGTACTTCTAGACAAGATAGGTAAAAACGTTGAGAGGAGTCTTGGGCTCGATTTCCGTGAAAACACCAATAGTGAAGACCGTTTCGCGATATCTTCATTTGTTTTGAAGATATAACAACATTTTGAAAGTTTTTTGATTCGGAAGATGTGCCATAACTTTTTCATTTTCGAAAATATCTGAAAAAGATAAAAACTTTCAACAAGCATTTTTTCACTGAGAATAAGACATTATTTCAATTTTTTTTTATGAAATAAAATGAAAAAAATGCGTTCGTATTCAATATAAAAAAGTGGTTTTTTTCCACGAGAATAAAAATTGAATATAGTTTCATATTTCCGGGAAAAAAGCGCTTCTAGAAAAATTTTTTTTCGTGAATAAAAAGTTAGGGTACATTTTCGAAATCGAAATTAAAAAAAAAATGAAGATATCGTGAAACGGTTTTCACTAATGGTGATTTCACAAAAATCGAGCCCAGAACACCTTACGAAATTTTTACCTATATAGTCCAGAACAGTCAAAATCAAGCAATTTGGGAGACCCTCTATCCCATTCAAAATACGATTTACATCATTTTCCACGAATGAAGCTGGAAGGAGCCTTAAATCCAGCAGCCAAGAAGAAACAAAGGAAGAAAAAATGTCCGATTTCAAACGATTCACCCAGCTGCCTACACGAAGAAAAAAGGTAATTTTTAATCTGGTTACTCTTTCATTTGTCTACTGTTAACTGAATCTTGATTTAAGTGTCGAAATAATATTGGAAATGATTCTGTTTTTATCCCTGTATTCTTAATTATCAAATGAATGAATTATCGAAAATATCTCGGTTATTTTGCTTTTATAGACTTCAAACTTCAACTTCAAAGCTAGCTTAACATATCAGTGGGTATGAAATTTAAACACGAATGACATTCAGGGGAAGAACTGCTGATTTAACATTGTCATACTGTAGAAGTTTTTGCCCGCAAACCAAGGAGAGAATCTTGCTCTCAAATGAGCCACAAGTTTATGTGATAGCTTCGGAAGCTACTTGAAACCAAGAAGGCCTTCTGCAACTCCTAACCAACAACACATGGTCGAAACCAATCCACAGGAAGTACTTAATGATTCAAAGGCAACAGTAAAGTTCTCTAGGAAGATCATAAAGTGGACCCCTGAGATGAATTCCTTCATAGTAGGTACGTTTCTACTACTCACAATCGATATGTATCACATCTCAGAAAAATTCTTGGACAGCGACTAAGGTGGTAAGGGTGCTGATTTTCTTTGCTTATCATTTCGTTGTCGAAGATAATTGATTCAAAAATTCAAATAACACTAAACTCTTGGTGGGATTCTCTATAAAATACTGATCAGGTCTTGGCTGGGCTACATTATAATAATTTCTTGAAAAATATGGAGCCTCTATCATCGTCAGAAGATTAATGTTACTTGAGGCATTGCTGAATGTCACTCACGAAAGGATACTCCTCGAGTATAACCGAGCTTTTGAAGTTTTTAAGGGTCCTATTCAACGTTATGCATCCATCTTGGTAGGTAAACTAAAAGGTTGTAACCACCAATTTTACGTTTTTACGTTGCACATTCCTTCTTATTGATACCCGAGAAAACCGATATCGATTCGACACAAAAGACCGAATTAGGAATCGATTTAGTGGCAATAGAGGGACGTCATGCAGCTCCAGACAATAGCATATTCTGCGCGAGTATCGAACATCATGAGCTGGATACACCATCGTTGACTCGGGTCAATCGTTTCGAATGTAAATCGAATCTTTACACAATAGCTATTACCTAATATGTCCGTAGGTACGGAACATCCACCCTTCCTCATTGTATTTTTCCGCTTAGCTGGCCACTCTCGCAGACCGTTCATAATTCGCCTACTATTTTATACAATCTAGGACCTCGCAGTTGGGTCCTCGATTTGCGTCTCTTTTTCTTCCTCTCGGTCATTTGATCCAGGACGAGTTGACGGCCTTTTAAACCCGAGCCGTGATCTGAATATCGAGATGACGTGGGGTTTTATGGGTGGATCAGGAATGCTTCGCAGGGTAAGATTAGGGTGGCTCCTTATTAAATATGAAGGAGTGTAAGGGTTTCGAAGCCAAGTGGATGAAGGAGGTCTTCTAGGAATCACGAGGTTTGAAGGAAAGATATGACTTCGTCTGCAGGTTCTATGATCTATCCTCGAAGATTCCAAGAATATATATTTGCCAACAATACCCCGAGAAACATTCTTCAGATGAAGATCGGTTCCATGTTCTTGAAGATGTGGACTCAGAAAAGATTATAAAGTAGCCTAGCCTAGACCTGATCAGTATTTCATCGAAGAATCAAGCCAGATTCTAGTGTTATTCGAATCATTGAATCAATTATCTCTGCTAAGCGATGGAATTCAGAGTTTCTAATAATGGTATCTATTGAAAGTAAATTGATCCAATAGCTTTGTCGAACAAGATGCAGCAAGAGCACATACCACTCTTCCTACCTAATCCGCGGTCTAAGAATTGTTTCTGAAATGTAATACATATCAATTGTGACTATTAGAAACGTACTGTGGATAAATTCATCTCAGGGTTCCTCTTTATGATGTTCCTAGAGAATCAAGTATTTCCTGAGGAGATAAATTAATTCCCTGTATTGAATATGGACACATCTTATTTGGATTTGAATTATATACCTACTGCTAGATTTAACTTGACTAGCTTTGAATTTGAAGAAGAGAATTCGGTTGAAGAAACTTCAATCCAACCAGAAAAGTTTTTAAATCTTCTTCTTTTTACCTTCTTCATCCAGCCTCATATCTTTGTACTCATCTCAATACGTTAATTAATTCATTATTCATTTTTTTTTCATAGCATTCCCTTTCAGATGATCTTCTTGTGCTTCAGGTGCGCGTGTGTAGTGCGGGGACAATTGACAATCGAAATAACAGTGCGCGTAAAGACTCTTAACATGAAAAAGGCTTGTTCTTCAAGGTGGTAAGGTGAGAATCTTCGAGCTCATCCTCTTAGATTTTAAGAACCGTAAAGACGTCTTTTTAATAATAGATTCGATAACGAAGTCTCTCTTTCTTTTCAGTGCTTTCATTTTCTTTGAGATACCAGAAACAAGTTGAGTTTCAGCGACAATGTGACTTATATGGACATGCCTGGGCTAGACAGAGACTCAAAAAAAAAGGCTCGTTTCTCCACTTTGATAAGGTGAGCTTTCTCCAATAATATGGGTACCTACTTCTTCCTTGTTTTTCCCCATCTTCTAGTTTCACTAATTCTTTATGTTCTTTCACAGTGCGATCATTCTCTTAGAGATTCAAGGAAGAAGCTGAGTTTTGGATCCACTGGATTTGAAGAATTTTTGCATCGGGGGATTTGCTTGGACAGGGGCTTGATGTTAAAGGCGGGTTTCTTCACTCCGGTAAGGTGAGTATCTCTATATTCTTTTACATTCTTCGTCCAGTCCTGTTTTTATGTAGTTACTCATCTCAATAAGTTTATTAATTCATTATTGTTTTTTTTTCAGTGCATTCCCTTTCAGATGATCTTCATGTGCTTCAGGTGCGCGTGTGTAGTGCGGGGACAATTGACAATCGAAATAACAGTGCGCGTAAAGACTCTTAACATGGAAAAGGCTTGTTCTTCAAGGTGGTAAGGTGAGAATCTTCAAGCTCATCCTCTCAGACATTATGAACCATATCAGACGTCCTTTTAATGATATATTCAATAACGAAGTCTCTCTTTTTTTTCAGTGCTTTCATTTTTTTTGAGATACCAGAAACAACTTGAGTTTCAGCTAGAATGTGACTAATATGGACATGCTTGGTCTGGATAGGGACACAACGATAAAGGCCAGTTTCTCCACTTTGATAAGGTGAGCTTTCTTCATTAATATTGGTATCTACTTCTTCGTTTTTCCCATCTTCTAGTTTCACTAATTCTTTATGTTCTTTCACAGTGCGACCATTCTCTTGAGATAGAAGGAAGAATTTGAGTTTTGGATCCACTGGATTTGAAGAATTTTTGCATCGGGGGATTTGCTCGGACAGGGGCTTGATGTTTAGGCTAGTTTCTTCACTCCGATAGATGAGTATCTCTATCTTCTTTTTCATTCTTCGTCCAGTCTCATTTTCCATGTCCCATCTCAATACGTTCATTAATTCATGTTTGTTTTTTTCAGTGCATTCCCTTTCAAATGATCTTCATGTGCTTCAGGTGCGCGTGTGTAGTGCGGGGACAATTGACAATCGAAATAACAGTGCGCGTAAAGACTCTTAACATGGAAAAGGCTTGTTCTTCAAGGTGGTAAGGTGAGTATCTTCGAGCTTATCCTCTTAGATTTCATGAACCATATAAGACGCCTTTTTAATGATAGATTCGATAACGAAGTCTCTCTTTTTTTTCAGTGCTTTCATTTTACTTGAGATACCAGACACAAGTTGATTTTCAGCTAGAATGGGACTTATATGGACATGCCTGGACTGGACAGAGACTCAAAGAGAAAGAGCCTTTCTCCACTTTAATAAGGTGAGCTTTCTTCAATAACATGGGTACCTACTTCATCTTTGTTTTTCCCCATTTTCTAGTTCTCCACTAATTCTTTATGTTCTTTCTCAGTGCGGTCATTTTCTTGAGATACAAGGAAGAAGTTGAGTTTTGGATCCACTGGATTTGAAGAATTTTTGCATCGGGGGATTTGCTCGGACAGGGGCTTGATGTTAAGGCGGGTTTCTTCATTCCGGTAAGGTGAGTATCTCTATCTTCTTTTACATTCTTCGTCCAGTCCCGTTTTTATGTAGCTAATCATCTCAATAAGTTTATTAATTCATAATTGTTTTTTTTTCAGTGCATTCCCTTTCAGATGATCTTCATGTGCTTCAGGTGCGCGTGTGTAGTGCGGGGACAATTGACAATCGAAATAACAGTGCGCGTAAAGACTCTTAACATGAAAAAGGCTGGTTCTTCAAGGTGGTAAGGTGAGAATCTTCGAGCTTATCCTCTTAGATTTTATGAACCATATGAGACGTCTTTTTAATGGTAGATTCGATAACGAAGTCTCTCTTTTTTTTCAGTGCTTTCATTTTCTTTGAGATACCAGAAACGAGTTGAGTTTCAGCCAGAATGTGACTTATATGGACATGCCTGGACTAGACAGAGACTCAAAGAGAAAGAGCCTTTCTCCACTTTGATAAGGTGAGCTTTCTTCAATAATATGGGTACCTACTTATTCCTTGTTTTCCCCATTTTATAGTTCTCCACTAATTCTTTATGTTCTTTCACAGTGCGTTCATTCTCTTTAAGATACAAGGAAGAAGTTCAGCTTCAGATCCACTGGACTTGAATAATTTTTACATCAGGGGATTTGCCAAATGAGTAGCTCAATGGTCAGCAAACGTAGGTATTAATAGCTTTTCTGAAATTTTTGATGCTCGGGTTCTTTTTAAATTTCGTTTCATTCTTCTCGTGAACCTTTTTGTTAGTTGTTTTTTCATCGGGCTGTTGTTAATGTGTCGATCCTGTTTCACTCCGAAATATTTGTAGGTACGTATAATATCTCTTATCTACACTGCTTCATCATAAATGGAACTTCATAGGTCTCATACTTGTTCTAGTGGCTAGGATATTCAAATTTTTCACGATAAGTAAGGAAAGAAGATTATAAAAAGGTTCTTCATGGGTAATATAACGAACAAGAGTAACAAGAACTGATTCACAACGCTTCATCGATCTCACAAACACCCTCACACCGAACATAAAGGCAATCCCAAGGTTTTAATCCGCCAATCCATGAAAGCAAAAACACAATAAAAAAACACCCACCGAATGGGCGCAATGATAATCGAATCACAGCCGACATTTCACTCTATTTGAATCTTTAAAAGGGCATGTTTTGCCGAATAAAGATTACAAATCTAATCCAAATAATCGGTCGCCTCTACTTATTTACATCTGCTGTATCGGAGTTATTGTAACAAAACACACGGGGAGGGTGCTGACAAAAAGTGAAATCCTATTAATCTGTGGGTTGTTCAACCCCCTTTGGCAGCTCGAAAAAATAAGCTAGTTTTGTTTTGGAATGAGGGGGGGTGATAAACAAAACAGAAATGCAGAGATGAGTTAAAATGTTAGCATACAGAATAATCTGTACGTATCTATATATCCATCGTTATCTCAGTATTTACTTATCTCTTAGCAATCGATGTGTTTGTTCTATTCGTTATCAGAAAAACGTTCAGTGTCTAGCTTAATTCCAGTTAGTTTTCCCAGCTTGATACGTGAATCTAAACGATGCTGCAAAACCTAAACATTCATTACGTGATAATATTTATATGTTACCTATTAACTACTAGTGCAAGTGTTGAATTAAAATGCAGTTCATCAAGAAACCAAGAAAGTTGCCAATGCAAAGTGATGTACGACGAACTGACCTCAATGGCATTATTGAAAGCGGAGTGCCAATATCTGGACTTACAAGAATTTCTTTCTTTGAATACCGAAGAAGTTATAAGTTCCTTAGACTTATCCCACAATAATTTGAGAGAACTGCGAAGTGCTCGAAGTCAAGAAAGTGCTCTAGTTTCCTTGAGTTTCTGCCACAATTCTATATCCCACATTGATGAAGACTTTTTAGACTCATTTCCTCACCTCATTCAATTGGATTTGAGCCACAACGACCTGCAGTTGCTAGAACCAAAAGAACTCTTCTCTAAACTCGAGAATTTGCAGATTTTAGACTTGAGTTACAATGTAATTGAAGTGATATCTGATGGAACATTCGGGAGTCTCAAAAATTTGAAAAAAATTGATCTCAGCTACAACCCTTTGTATCAAGCACTTCAAGATCCCACTGCCTTGATGAATTTACTTCAACTCAATGAAAATTTGAATTCCTTGAACCTGGACAACGTTGGTGTTACCAGAATACACGCGAAATGTTGGAACCATTTCAAATCTCTGGAATATCTATCCGTAGCAGACAACCCTTTAGACGAAGTCCCCCAAACCTCTCATTCCCTCGAATATCTTGACATATCTGGCACCCAAATCGCGAATCTACATGAAAACGACCTCAAATACACCAATCTCAAAACGCTGAAGATGTCAAGGATGCAAAACCTAACATCCGTTGATCCATACGCATTTTACAACCTGGAAATCTTGAGAATTTAATTTTAACGGATTCTCCTGGGCTTATCGAGTTCAGTGGTGTCGCTTTTGGGGCCTTGGACAGGCATACATATCCTAGGAAGTTGAAAAAGTTCGAATTGGCGAGAAACAGGTTGGTTACGCTCAATGAAAGTTACAAATTTGTTTTCCAAGAAATGGAGGAAGCTGATGTGAGCTTCAACCCTTGGTCTTGCGACTGTGAAGTGCTTTGGATGAGGGAAATGGACCCAATAATGATGAGAAAAGATGACATCAGGTATGAACTACAAGGATTCATGAACTTTCTCTCATTCATATATAGATCTAATACTCATGAAGGTTGTTTTCAGATGTTCTTCACCCAATGATATGATCAATAAATTGGTGATTGATTTAGGACCAAAAGATGTGCCAAATTGCTATCCCGAAATTTATGGTAAAAAATCCCATCAAACAGCTCTTCTTTTATTGCTCATGCTGGTATTTATATTAATTGTGGTGATTATATACCTGTGTATGTACTCTCCTAGCTGGTCTATAAAAATGGGCTCATCGAAAATGTCACCCGACTCACCTTATTCCATAAATAATGAACAGATATAATAAAAAATTTGTGAGATAAATGAACTTTTGTAATTTGAAATAACAGAAAACCAATGTTTGCTATTTTTTCAGTAATAGCCTGAACCTGAATTTCAACTTGAAAGATAAATTGAGATGTTAAATACATTATAATAATTTATTTAGCAACAAATTTTTGAAAATTACGAAAAGTCAATCAAAATGAACAACATATTTAATCAGATAAGGGCATAAAACTAACATTTCTTGAAATTACTTCACAAATGAATAGATCTACTGATGAATACTTAAATCTTCTGATTCAGATTAAAAAACCCACATTTCTTGAAATTACTACACAAAAGAATATATTTTTCCCCCTGCTGATGAATACTTGAATCTTCTTGATCAGATTGACATATAATCATTTTCTTCAAACAAAATGAGATATTGAAAAATATGAACATACATTAAAGAAAACACAGATATTTTCAGAAATCATTTTAATGTTAGTGTAATTATAATTCATTAGTAAATAATGAAATTCATCTCATTCAAAGCAGATTACAAATAAGTTATTCTTCGAAAATATAAAATTGCAATCAATATTTAAAAGAAGTCGTATGGATTTGAAGAACGAAAGATTGTAATTATTCTCTCAAATTCCAATTGCATTTCACCATTGCTATGAACCATTCACGTAACAAAAAACCTTTGTTTCATTAGTTGTCCTTAGAGAAAAATTGCAACAAGTGTCTTTAATGAATGCAATAAAGCATAACGAAACAACTAACTAAGAAGAAACGAGAACATTCCCCCTACTCTCTGTTGAGGTCACTGATTCCTTATTTTCCTCTTGCTTTGGACCATCCAGTCCTTGGAATCTAATATTAAACTTCTCTCTATATTCGTTTATTTCTACCCCCTTCTTTGTAATCGTTTCATTAAGTTTTTCAATGAGTTCCTTCAGTCTTTCAGTATTGGTTATTAATGCCGGCAGAACATCCTTTACTTTACGTTCTGTAAGTACTCCTCCTATGAGTCTGAAGCATTTCCTATCTTCGTTCACATTTTTCAATGTTTCTATTACAATGCTAAAAATAAATTATGCCATATTAGTGAATAGACAGGTTATTTTCGATCAATTGCTTCTCTCCTTCAAACTGATGGAGATGTAATGTACAATTTTTCAAGGGAAAATAGGGGATAAACTCACTTGTGTTCATTGAGTTCTGCTTCAAATTCGGCTAATTTAGAAGAGAACTGCCGCTGTTCTGCCCTCAAAGTTTGAAATCCACCAAGTATTTCCTCACGAGTGGGAGTTTTAACTGTTTTTTTGTCTTGTTTCTTTTGATCTGTCATTCTGATAATTTTGTTTTCGAAATTAATGATTTATTTTTCACATATAATAGAAAATGTGGGTTTAAGAAAAATTCTAATGAAAAAGACACAAATAGCTGAAGAAATGGCATAGAATATTTATTATTTCTTTTTCAGAGTTTTCGGTCCTATACATAAAATTAAACAACTTTTTTCAATTCATTTGTGAATTTGTTTTGAATCAAATTAATGTTACAGCATCAGCATTTATATTTTATGAATTAAGTTTCCATCAAATTCAAAATGTACAAATTACAAATG
This sequence comes from Hippodamia convergens, assembly GCA_038502775.1. NCBI lineage: Eukaryota > Metazoa > Arthropoda > Insecta > Coleoptera > Coccinellidae > Hippodamia > Hippodamia convergens. Next base: position 98,538,460 of record CM076607.1, read on the forward strand.
TTCAATTTTTAGTGCCCAAAACGTTAAGAATAACAGAATAATTTAGTTCTATGTTCAAAAGAAAAGCCGGCCATGTTTTAATGTGTTGATTTATAAATTTAGAATTAATCAAACATTTTAAGAAACGGAAAAGAACATTTTCAAACAGTTACAGAATGACCTAGGGAATCCAGATAATTTTAGAAAAGTAGATGATTCGATGAAGACCAAAGGATAATGACATATCTCGAGTCCGCAGTATATTTCTCATCAATTTCCACCATTGGAAAAGCAATTAAAACGGTGCTGTCTGTTTGTCCAATATTTGAAGATTCATGAATGAGATATTAAAGCTTTCATAACCCTCCAGAGGATTAACAGGATTTTTCATATTTCTTTTGGGAAAATCTTATGAGAAATTGCTAGTGAAAAACATTACAGATGTACATAACAGTAGTTCATGGTCTGGTGGATACAACAAACAATTTAACCGTATGGCTAATGAAACTACAATTGATATGGACACAGAATCTGTGAAATCAGAAAATAGTTCAAGATCCAAAAGATCAAGAAGCTATCGTGATAGAAATAATCACAGGCAACATTCGCATAGAAGTTCTAGGTAAATGTTAAATGAGCAAAGCAAAGAATGATTTTTTATTTTCATTTGTGTTTTAGGAGTAACAAATCCAAAAGAAACGAAGATATGGCTCCTTTTCAGACTACTGTTAACATAAACCCTGATAATCGGGATGGTCAAGAAGTTATCGAAGTCCAAATTTTACCTCAGGATGACAACTGGGGGGAAAATACGACTGCAATCACTGGAAATACCTCTGAACAATCCCAGTCTACTGAAGATGTGAACAACTGGCCAGGGGAACCTGATACAGGTTTTGGTTTTGTGTGCCAAAGGTACCTATCAGCTACATTCACGTATTTATTATCGATTGTAGCGTTTCTAAGTCCTTTAGCGATGGTTGTGCTGCCGAAATTGGGGTTTTTCCCAGCGTTATCCACCCCTATTTTAGCCGACTCGGAAAAGCTTCTCGCTTGTGGAGCAGAGTGTAGGGGTCAACTTGTTTCCTTGGTGTTTAAAATGCTCATTTTAGGGGTTAGTTCATGGGCGGTGTTTTTAAGGAAACCTAACGCAACCTTACCGAGGTTTTTTATATTTCGTGCGTCCATATTGATACTCGTTTTAGTTTGTACCTTCGCCTATTGGTTGTTTTACATCGTGCAAGTAACGGAAACTGCCCAGGCAGCCACCACCAGAGAGGAAATAGTGGACTATAAAGCCTTAGTGACTTACGCTTCGAGTTTAACAGACACCTTGTTATTTATATTATTCGCAGCTGTAGTACTTATAGAAATACGACACTTACAACCTGTATATTACATCAAAATCGTTCGGAGCCCTGATGGGGTCAGTAAATGTTACGCTTTAGGTCAATTAAGCATCCAAAGAACGGCCGTTTGGGTCCTGCAAAAATACTACACCGAATTCCCCATTTACAATCCTTACTTAGAAAGAATACCTGTTTCGAAATCTAGGAAAACTTCGACAAGTTTTAAATTCTACGAAGTAGACGGGGTGAATAACTCGGCAGTGCAACAGTCTCAATCTAGAGCGATGTTGGCTGCTCACGCTCGAAGAAGAGATTCAAGCCATAACGAAAGGTTTTACGAAGAACATGAGTACGAAAGAAGGGTTAAAAAGCGTAAAGCAAGACTGATAACTGCCGCTGAAGAAGCTTTCACGCACATAAAGAGACTTCACAACGATCAAGCTTCAGCGATACCCATGGATCCCCACGAAGCTGCTCAAGCGATATTTCCTTCGATGGCAAGAGCTTTACAAAAATATCTTAGAGTCACCCGACAACAACCCAGACATTCCGTCGAAGGTATCTTGATCCATTTGGCCAACTGTCTCAGCAACGATTCAACCCCCAAAGCTTTCTTGGAACGATATTTAGTTACGGAGCCGGTACTTCAAAACGACAAAGAACAAAAGGAAGTACAGACATGGGCTTTGATTTGCGAGGAATTGCTGGCCAGGCCTCTTGTAGATAACGTCGTGTTTCAACTAAGACAAAACGACATATCACTCATCTGCACGGTTAAAAAAATACCGCATTTCAACATTACCGAAGAAGTGGTCGATCCTAAAAGCAATAAGTTTGTGCTAAGGTTGAATTCAGAGACCTCGGTATGACCCATAATTTACGATAGACTGATTTAGTACCTATAATTTATCTCCTTAAATTTATGATCTGTTTCATGGGGTTCTCAATCATCAAGATAGCTTTGGGTAAACCTAGAATTCATTGAATGAGTGGTACAACCAAAGTATAAGAAATTAGGAGCATAATTTTATCTAAGTGATGTTTACTGCAGTTCAAATTAAAGTTAGAGGAAACACTAACAAACTAAAAAAAGCCCATTTAATGATTCCTACATTACTCTACAAGTGCATTTTTTTTCCAAACAACATGCAGACATGCCTTACTATGACTAAAAAGATCATCGCTTAGATTAAAAATTGTGAGTGTTGTGCAGAAATGACAATCTGTTTTATGTGAAAATTTAAAGATCGATAGGTAGTGACTTTCGAAAGTGACATTTCATAATCACAATAACACTAAATTTCAATTAATGTCTTATGAATCCTCCTCTGATAATTATTTTAAGCATAAAAATTCTTTTTCAAAAAAAAATAGATTTCATTCTAATCTCAACTTTTCATCATATTTATTCGTCTAGAAACAAAGAGGAATATTAAAGAATTTGACGAAGAATTTGCTGTCATCGACCTTGAAGATGACTTAATCAATCACCAATCCTTAGGCCTAAAATAATTATCGTGCTTGATTAGGATAAAAAATTGAATAAACTCATGTAATACGATTTTGAAAATGTGGAATAAGGTTTTATATTTGTCACAACGATGTAGCTTGCTGTTACACATTCCAAATCTTCTTGATTGACACGCACATTTTTATAAATAATGTAATCAGTTTTTGTCGTTATGAATTGTTGCTAAGAATTTTTTATCCAAAGTTGAATTATCTTAAATTGAGATTGTTTCATGCAAACTATGTACGTACTTAAGAGAAAGTTTTGAGTGAGCCTATTCTTTACTATTTACTAACTACTTAGGAATATCATTTTTGGTAGAGTTAATTTTAAATATAAGTAAAATACTCATTTTAAATTATCAAATGGTTGGACAACTGTATTAAACATGAAGTTATTTATAAGTGATACAGAAAAAACTCGGCATATCCATTTTTTATTTAATTCGACAGCTTCTATATTTTTATATATTATACTGTGATATTTTAAGCTCAATTTTTCTTATTCTCATGCATTTCCTCTTCTGTACAAATGTATTTTTAAAGTGATTTTTATTTTTTTATAACACAATATTATATTTTCCATTATATAATAGGTTTAATTAGTGGAAGTAATGTTGCCTATGAAAATTCAAGGCTGGGAAGGTTATTTCTACATTCGCAAAAATATTATTATCATATAAACACATTGTACAATAATTCCAAATTGTACATCCTGAAGCAGCTATTTTAATTTAATCTTTATCATACTTTTCATTTTGAAGGCAAGTTTGATTTTTTTCAATTGTTGCTGTTTCTGATAATTTTATCATTCTTTGGAATTGAACTAACTTCTTTCTGTGTTTAACATTGTGAATACAAATTTAATATAGGTGGTGTGATATATCACGTTTTTCATCACATGTGTACTTAATGTGCATTCATCTTTCATCAAAAATTAGTTTAATGAGGTTGATTTGTAATTTTAATAATATATTTATGATCTAGATATTAATGAAAGCAGATTGAATTTCGAAAGGTCTTCGATAATTTGAATTGTCACCTCTACCCATATTATAAAATAATATCATATCAAGCTGAGTGTTGAGGTATTTATATTTTTTGAAGTATGTAATGATATATACTTTGGAAAAGAATTAATGTACTTTTATGCAGTGCAATTTCATCCAGTGAACATACACATATATTATAAATCAGCATTTTATAGTAATATTTGTGCAGATGATTTTCGATGTAAGGTTTTATAAAATTTTGTACACTTTTTATGTTATTTACAAGTCTTCAGAATAAATTTGATATTCTAATAAACACACATATTTTTTATGGTTATAAGGGGTTCCAAAAATAGTCGCAATTGGTGAGGTTATGTTAGTTTAAGTAACAAAATTCGAATTCACTATTTTATGAATAATTTTTGTGGAATAATTATTTATCACTTGAATTTTATAAGCGAAATCTAATGAGCTGAAATGGTTAATGCTGGATAATATTTGGTTACTATAATTATCATTTTCTGTTTCTAGCAATCAGCGTGCAAAGGAATAGGTTTTCAATAAATTGCAGTTTATTGTGGCTCAAGTGAATATTCGAAACGCTTCTTGAAATAATTTATATTATCTCTTAATTACTGAAAATTTGAGGGTACTCAGTCCGGCCCTGCATTATTCAACAGTCTTCTGTGACTGCCTTTGTTCCATTCTCGACTAATTCGAATACATTCTATGCTTCCAGAATAAAAACTATTTGCGTTCAAGTTGTCACAAGTATCCTTGAGAATTTATTTGTAGAAATCGGCGTAAATATAGTTCAAAATAAGCTTTGAAAATGAATAAGGTTGGTTGCAAATGTTTAAATGTTATAATTGAGAGCGAATTGAATTTTTCTGAGGTAGAAAATGAACAATTGGAATTGACAAAGGAAGAAAGCGAGGATAAATTTTTCCAAAACGTATGTATTTATTTTAATTATGTATTCGACTGAATTTCAAAACGATATTTGATTTAATTATATTCTTGGGAACCTACAGGATAGTTTACGACTAGTGGAAAAACTTGACAACATCAGTAAAAGTTTACCAAGCTTAGTTGAGACAAGGGAAGTAGGGTCATGGATAATCCATTATTGCATAAATTGTCGCGTTCATACTCACGCAATTCATAAGAAGAAAGGTGCCTCCTGCGTCATAGTTCATCCATCCCTTCTGGTGAGTCTCCACATCTTGTACTTCCTTTTTACCATTGATCTTTTAAAAATCCAATTTAAGAAAGACGAAACAAAAAAATCATGACATTGTGCATTCTTAGTGTATTCAAATATTTTCAGCCGTTTCGGTATTGACCATTGTCCTCATGATTAATGATGGAACGAATTCTTTCAATTAGTATGTTGAAATGACAAACATTTTTCGAATATATTTTAATTAACTCAAGGAATCTTGATTGATTAAACAGGTAGGCTTCAGAATATTATATTTTATGATTTTTTGTTTCATTTTTCCTTCAGGTTTTCATAAACCTGATAAGGTTAATAGTATCATAATTAAGATAAAATATTAAATTATTATTCACAGACGGAAGAGGAAGTAAAAAGATTACAGCACAGTGGAAACTTTTCTAAAGCTTATAAAATTGTAGTGGACGTTGAGAAGTTCACTGATGACAACGATGATATCTGTAAGATCTTTAAAAGTAGTTAAGTCTTTGATTCATTCATTAAGTTTGTATATTTTAGTTTATCCAAGCGAAATGGACTCTCTTATGGCAGGAATAAAACAGAATGCCACAGAAGCTTTGAAGAAAGAGGCAGCACTTATAGAAGAACGGATAAGGAAATATACGGAGGAACAATATGTAATGCTAGATATATTGCGAGAAAGATTATCATTAGAAGAACAGACTTTAATGCGGTGAGTTTTTGTGTGAAATGTTGGATAATAGCTAGAAAGTTAGTTTCACGATCCATTAACTTTCTTATATCTCTCACAGGACTGTTCTTGCACATTTCACTCAAACGTCCGATAAAGATGACAAAAATAGCTATAAATTCTTGAGGACACATGATGAGGTGGTACCTCAGATTTCCAAAAAGTATTCTGAGAGAACATCTAGTCAAGCTATGTCGGTAAGTGTTTCGTGATATTTCCCTGAGATCTTTGTTAAAATCGAGTTAAATTTTAGATGAATATGTCTGCTTTGTCTCCGAAAAAACAGAAAAAAGCAATCGTAGAAACTAACGAATTTGATGATCTGATGTTCCCATTCGATGGCACAGATGATAAACCATCAGACAATGAAGAATTTGGGGATTTCGATTGTGATATTGAAGGTTGATTATTTTTTTTTTTTTATTATTTTTTGTTATAACTGAATGGTTACTTTTAGATACTTCAAAACCGAACGAGAGGTATCATTCAAGGACTCGTAGTTCTAGTATTAAAATTGCTAAGTCTTTACCCATGGACATTCCAGCATTTTTAAAACCAAAGAGAAATCACACTATAGACTTTGATACCGATGATGATGATGATTCTGTAAGTTAGAAGGGTTTGTTTTATTCGGTAATTGTTTCGTTTTGTGTGAATCAGGGTTCGAAAATATCATATTTATATAAATATCGGATATTTATTTTTATGAACAATGTTTCAAGTTTTTTCTTAAAAAAAGTCAATAACTCAAACGTATTTAGAAGTTCATTCACCAAATTTATTGAAAAAAACTAATCAAGATTCTCAAAAACAGAAAACAACAATTTCACTTGACCGCTAATTATTTTCCAGTAAAAAAGAAACACATTCGGAATGAGATTAAAAATTGAAGACAACATTGTTTTTCCTGCATGAATATTCTAACAAAGAATTTGTGTCCTCCTGTATCATATTCTGAAAATCACGCTATCGGAAAAGAAGCATAAGCCTTTCTTCTAGGAGATTCTTAAAAATGAGAATTTTTAATGAAAAAGCCTCAAAGTTGTCTGTATTTCAACAGAGTTCAATTTTGAGATTTTTTTTCGTATTCCCTCATTTAAAGAATGGAAATATTCGAACTTTTGGAATCCAAAAGACTCAGAATTCAATGGAGAATCTATTTATGCAATGAAAAATGGGTCTTTCCATTTGAAAAACGAAAGTTGATGTCACTTCCGGAAAAACCGGAAGTCCTAAATCCTTCAAAATATATGAGAAGTCGTCTTCTTACTTGAAGCTCACCTTTAGAATTTCAATCCTGAATCTTGTGTCTTTCCTGAGAATATTCTCTGAGCCATATTTGTGAATAAACCTGGTGTAAATTTAATGTTTTTTTTTAGATTCCTGAAAATAGCAACATAGATATCGCAGCTAGCATTAAGAAATTAGCTAAGAGTGTGCACGGCAGTGAGATATTTGGTGATTTACCAAGGCCCAGGTTCAGCACGCAGCTATAGCTGTTTGCGGCGAATCTCTAGAAATAAAAGCTCTTCCTCGAGATGAAAGGACTGGATTTGTATTTTCAAACTGCCAAAACGATCGATCTTATCACTTCTTGTTTTCATCGTGGTCGAAACTGAGTCAGTATGGACATTGTAAGTGCTTTACTATGAATAAGGTCCAAAAAATGTGAAAAAACAAAAAAATTTTAAAAAGTGATAATCTACAAAAATATGGAAACAGTTTTTTTTACATTGTTGTTTAATCATTCACGAAAGATACGCCCAGCCAAGTTTATTAATAATGTGTAGATTTTCGAATGGAATTTCTTTGTTTCATGGTAAATTGACATTGGAAGCTAACGTCTTATTTTTGGCTGTGTGTACTGTAAAACACAAAAAAATATATAAAATTGTTTTGATGAAAAAATAACATGTTCTTACATTCTTATTCAATAATTTCATTTTATCAATCTATTGTTACATTTAGTTATAGTATGAATTTTCGTATGTTGAATATAGAATTGTTCAATTAATTTTTAATGAGTTGAGAATCAGTGCATTTACAAATTAAGAGTACAAACTTTGAGAAATATTAATTCATAATGCTGGCATTGATTGCATTGAATAAAATAATAAAAAAGAGACTTTATCTTGCAATCACTCACTCCTTTTCCGAGAATATTTAATTAATTAACATTTAAGGTGGGTTACGTGAATTCGGACCAATCAAAGCACTTGATTTGTAATTTCAACGAATCGCAAAAGCACTAATTAACTTGAAGGTGCGATCAAAGTTTTATGAAACCCACCTCTAGTATCAAATAAAAAATCATCAATATTCAATTTGCATACCTTTAATATCAAGTTTCTTAAGCGTTTCATCAAATTCACAAGTTTATTCCACAGAAACGATGAGCAATCAATCAGTTATTAGAGATGTTACATAATACTCTACATACATCTGTTTCTCATCAGAGTTTATCACCAACTGCATCCCCAGCAGACCTGTTTCTCCCATAGATACCGATATTTTACTCGAATAAGAAAGTACTTTCAAAAGCTGCTTGAGATTGGAAAAAAGGCATAGCGCTTGTGTTTCTTTCTGGCACTGGTACAAGCAAACTTCATCGGAGTTCTTCGATATAGAGACAACCGATTCTCCCTACAATTACGGTATCAACAATGTTCAAGACACATTCAAGATGCTTACAGATCTTCCAGTGGCTGTAAGTGTGAAATACGGAGGATTTGGGGACATTTTGATAGTAACCTCATCTGCTGAATTGTCTAATCTATATAATAATTCTTGAAAAATTTCCGCGTTCAACACCATTTTATTCAAGTTGCACTCTTCAGCCAGTGAAATGTTTGGGAAATCATCTGTGGAGAACGTCTTAATCTCGCAATCAACAATTATATTCTCTTCCAAATGTTTCATGCTAGAATTGCCAACTTTGAGAAATTGAAAGGGACATTCAATAATATACATACACAAGACAAAGCGGGGAACCTACACTTTTATAACTCAATTTCAAATTAGAATTTCCGTCGTCTCCAAATATGTTTAAACATTCAGTGAAAACCTTAAGGTTTATTTTGAATGATATATCATCGTTTGTATCTAATTCGTAAACGGAAAACATGTTGCGTGGAAAATACACAGAAGTCTCTGTGCATTTCATTTCTTCTAATGTTAATTTGAGTCCCTCTTCCATAGGTTTCAAAATTGCATACTAAAAAATAATATTTACTTTTGGTTACTTCGATTGCTTTTAATTACCTCGTGTAAATTTACACCTTTCAGCACATTGTAAACTATTTTAAAATCAATAAGTTCTGCATCAAACATTATTAAATAAACCAGATTTTCATGTATTTGAATTCAAAAAAGAAAACAAAATTAAACTGTATTTGATTTGAAGTCACAGAATGACTGAGTCACAGAATATCTATCCTATCTAGATATTCTGTGACTGAGTTTCGAGCATAGAGTTCCTATTATTTTAATTATGGAGATTAGAATCTTGTGAGAAAGTCAAATTACGTTTTTATATTTTCTAGTCAATTTTGTGAACTTTTTCTTTCATGATTTGGACGTAGTTTCCATTTTATTCTCCTAATTTTGTCTGTTGCTGGATAATCTCAAAGAAATTTTTATAATATTTTTTGATACCTGATGTTGGCTATATGTTAAAAGCTCTATGGTCTGAGACGCCGATGGTGATGTATCTGACAAGTTCAGGTGACGGTGACAGATCAAACATTGACTCTACCTTCTTTATTGTTTAATTTCTATAAACAAGTATATTGTTTGTTTACCTCGAGTCAGATTGGGTTTTGACAATCGAAGTTATTAGGTCGATTATTATTGTAAAGAAAAAAATTTAAATATCATTATGTCTTATAACACAAGAAGAGGTGAGTCCCAAACATACTTGGTATTGATTTTTGCATGTAACATTTTTTAATTGCCTATATTATTTACCATTTCGAATGTAGAATTGGAAATTAAAAGTGTAGTTATGAATCTTGCTACATTTGCTTCTCTGAGAAATACAGAGTTACCAGTTTCCTTGTTTTTCAAGTTTTAACATTTGTGCATATTTGTCTAAAATAGTGTTCATCTTTCTAATCTTCTTGAGGAAGATATATCTTCATTGTTTTAATTTTTAGGTGGCGGTAACTTCAATAAAGGGATATCCGCATCTCAAGTTGGCCAAAGAAGATCAGGTGGTCCCAATAATTATGGTCAGAATGTAAGTAAATTATGGTGTAAGGCAGGGATGTGCCAGCTTTGTGACTGCACATGTGCAGAAAGTAGTTTTTGTGTAGGTGTGAACAATTTTGAAGGGACTCTACAGACAATTTTTAATTATGCTCAAAATGAACACAAAACACTATTTGAAAGAGCATTTTCATTTAACATAACTCATAATTCATGTTTGCGCTTGCAAGAAGCTTTCAAGCATCTATTGTTCTCCTCCAAAAAAAGATGTTGTATTCCTGATCTTTTACACAGAAAGGTCACAAAGTTGATGCAGAACTGCGATTGTGGAGATAATTCCTTCTGTTATTCACATGTAAGATTTTTATATTTTATGCAATTGTTTAATCAAGTTTGGATTAGTTTCATTTTTAGAGGGATAGGTTGAAAACTGAAAAATAATATTTACCAAACAAACTCCAATTATTTTTCAGTTTTTTACCTATTCTAAAGACAGGGTCACCTCTTTTGAAACTCCCTGTATATCTCAGTATCACTTATCAATGTCTTTAAAATACTTGATCCTTTTATCCAATTCTCAAGAAAACGGTTACGATTAAATTAATATTTACTTGGTGGACTAATTGTTTGTTTGTTTAGGTAACCTGCAATGATGTTAATGGTTACCTAACATTAGGTGATGCTATGCAGAGCCTGGGTAGTGGTACTGATTATGGGCTTATTTAGGTTTTTAGACACTTAGCGTAGTGAAAAAATGTCATTTACAATTAAATATCAATCTACAAAGCTTAAATGATATTCAGTTATCTTTGGCAGGTTGATAATGAAAAACAAGTTACTAAAAATGACTTTGATCTACTATCCTAAGTGTGAAATTTGCCTATCTTGACTACATTTATTTCTTCCTCAGTTTTTTCTGAAACCACAGGATATTTTCCCTGATTCCTCTCAGTCAGATATTGCTTATTGTTTCAAATATGCATCAAGTATTGATTTTGAATAATCAGAGGCACTTCTTATTCTTGCTGTGGGATAGAATTAAAATTCAAGCAGAAATAAACCAACCACATTGCAAAGTGTTTTCTAATTGCAACTGAAAAGTTTGATATTTTTCTACTTCACAATTTTTTCATTAACATTTCATGTTTCTTATTTAATTCCCAATTTTCTTCTGTAATTACATCTGATTCTTATTTATGTGCCCTTATCTGAGAATTATTTTCTAGTTACTGTTAATTTTACTTTGTTTCTCACCCCATTTATATTTTTTCAATTCTTTGAACATCAATTTTTTTCTCTATTTTAAAAGCTATTAGAAAGCACTTCAGTGGTCAAGATAGCCTATTTATTTAGTCTTTAATCATATGACTGGGCTGCTTTTTGGTTGAAACTTGAGTCACAATGTAAGTTATTGAGTTATGTTACTTCTTGAAGCCGAAAATCTATGAAATTTAATCTTGACATCATTTGGCTATAATATGTACATGAATTGACTCAGGGCATCACATGTGAAATAAGATTGTTTATTTTGATATAAGTGGAAGAATAGCTTGATAGCCAAACTTTTCTTTTCGAAATGAATAACTTTATTTCTTGGGCTCCCAGTCATGATTAAAAACATACCGTTATACCTGTACCGGTACACACAGCCTCTTAGGATTTCTATTAACTTAAATCCTGCTCGTATAGCTGCCATCCCAGAACTTTGGAAATCAACAACAGGAAAACCGTGGTTATTTTACTCAACAAGGTTCTAGACAGGTTGGTTTTTAAGTTTCTTTGGAATTTTATTTTTAAATTCTTTTCTTTGTGTATTATATCAACCCCTTTGGATTGGGCACGCTTTTATTTCATACAGGACATCGATCTCTATACAATTTCTCGAAATCATTTGGGGTTCCTATGATAGGCAAAGACAAAATTTGTTTTATTAACTTTAATGGAGCAAACTTTGAGTTGAATGTTACATAGAGGAATATGTAAGTAACCATTATGTATAGGCCATTGCCTGAGAAAGAATTAATCAAATTCTACAAGAAATTTTCAAGGACGATCATAAATATGATGCATTCAACAGAAAGTGTTGGTGCTCAATGCAAATTCTCATTTGATGTTTTCAGCCACCACTTAGGCTTCCAGCGCAACAGCAATTGGCCAAGCAGCAGCAAATGCTGGTGCAGAAAAAGCAGCAGATGGCGCAACAACAGAAACAGGTGCAGCAAAAACACCAGATGGTTCAACAGAAACAACAAGCGAATAAGAAACAAGAGGAACTCGAAATGAACGCAAAAAAAGAAATTGAGGAGCAGAAACAGAGAGAACTGGAAATCCAGAAGCAGAAGGAATTGGAATTGAAGAAACAGAAAGAATTGGAACTGCAGAAACAGAAAGAACAGGAATTGCAGAAACAGAAAGAACTGGAATTGCAGAAACTGAAAGAGCAGGAACTGCAGAAACTGAAAGAACTTGAACTGCAGAAACTGAAAGAACAGGAATTGCAGAAACTGAAGGAACTGGAACTGCAGAAACTGAAAGAACTGGAATTGCAGAAACAGAAGGAACAACAACAAGCGAAGCAAAAAGAATCGGAGGAGACAAATGAAATGGATGTAAAGATACAAAAGGTGGAACCGATGCAAACAGAAACTACTGGTGAAGCTATTGAAATTGATGCAGATGAAGGGACTCCTAGTTTACTAGAACCTCCACAGCCTCCTTCTATTTCTGCGGGAGACAAGCCTATGAGAAGACGCTTACCTCCAAGACATAGTATGTATTAAAAGTGCAAAATATACAGGGTTATTCACGAATATGGCTCCATAGAATATTTTTAGGAAAAACACAAGATTCAGGATTGAAATTCTAAGGTGAGCTTCAAGTAGGAAGACGTCTTCTCATATATTTTTTGAAGGTTCCTAGGAATTTCGGATTTTCCGGAAGTGACATCAAATTTCGTTTTTCAAATGGGAAGACCCATTTTTTATTGCATAAATAGATTCTCCATTGAATTCTGAGTCTTTTTTATTTAAAAAGTTTGAATATTTCTTAGAAAATTCTCTTTAAATGAGGAAATACGAAAAAAATCTCAAAATTGAAATACAGACAACATCAGAGTTTTTTCATTAAAAATTCTCATTCTTGAGAATCTCTGAGAAGAAAGGCTGATGCTTCTTTTCCGATAGCGTGATTTTCAGAATATTATACCGGAGGTCACAAATTCTTTGTCAAAGTTAGAAGTGACGAAGCATCAAAAAATCGTTTTTTTTTCGAATATTAATAGTCTATGATTTCAACAGAGTTCAATTTTGAGATTTTTTTCTCGTATTTCCTCATTCAAAGAGAATTTTCTCGGGAAAATTCAAACTTTTGGAATCAAAAAGACGCAGAATTCAATGGAGAATCTATTTATGCAATAAAAAATGGGTCTTCCCATTTGAAAAACGAAAGTTGATGTCACTTCCAGAAAAACCGTAAGTCCTAGAACCTCCAAAAAATATATGAGAAGTCGTCTTCTTACTTGAAGCTTACCTTTTGAATTTCAATCCTGAATCTTGTGTCTTTCCTAAAAACATTCTATAGAGCCATATTCGTGAATAACCCTGTATACTTATTAAATTTTTCAAAGATTCAGGAAACACAGGAAGGTGTTCTAAATCGAATTAAATTGTGTATTCATATTATTCCAATTGTTTCCAGGAAAACTCTCCAAATATGAAATCCAACGTCGCAGAAACCTCAAGTTGAGTAAACTGTTGCAGCCAAAGAGTGCAATGGTAATCTTGAATGAGGTCGGTAAGAATGTTACGTACAACGTTGAAAGATCTCAGACGAAATCGAGTCCTAAAGGGTATATGTTCAAAGCTACTGTGGTTGTAGAAGATACAACGCATGAGGGATATGGTAAGATATCAATAATGGGTATTTTAATTTATTATTATTGTTTTTTTATGTCTTAAGAGCGAATTTTCAGAGTTTAATGATGAAAAATCGTGGTATTTTTTTCAGGAATGAGCAAAGCCAGTGCTAAAAATGAAGCTGCGGAAAAGGCTTTGAAATTTCTTGTTAAAAACAAGAAACTTGTTCAGTCAGTTGCCGCAGAATCGGCAAATCCCACTCCTGAGGCCAATACTAATGTTGAAAACGAAGAACAACAACCGATGGACACTTCCGACAATGCGGAAAAACATGTCGACATCCCTCTGGCTTGGCAACAATTTGCTTCGTTCGCAATTTACAAATTGCTGGATTCTTGGGGTGAAGATGTCGATGTGGTGAAAGAGAATGCAAAATTGGACAAGAGGCCAGCTAAAAAATTGCCCCCTAATGCCGAACTCATAAATCCTCTGATGCTGATGAATCAGATGCTGCCACGCATAAACTTTGAAGAGTTACCGAGGACTGTCAATGGGCATGTTAACGTCTTCAATTTCAGGGCTGTGGTCGATGGAAAACCTTTCACGGGAAGTGGTGAGTAATAATATCTGAAAATTGGTAAGCCAAACTCAGAATTTTTTTTTTTCAAATTTTTTTTGAATTATATTTTTTAATTAATTTTTTCAGCGCTTGCTTCGTTGAAATGTAGCCAGAACTTTGCAGATTTTATTACCCTTCATGATCTATTGCATAAAGAAGTTTAAAATTGAAGATTCTCTAATTGAAATTCATCAAGATTTGATTATGAAGTAGAAATGTTTGAATTTTGAATTAAAAAGGATTTCGATTGTGTTAATATAAATTTTGGTATTTTATTTTGTAGGTAATTCCAAGAAAATCGCCAAGAGGTCAGTGGCTTTTGCAATTTGTAACGAAGTATTGGGTATCCAATACCCAGCTGAGATTTATGTACCACCCAAATCTGAGACTTGTTAGATTCCGATCTGATTAGTGTGAATTTGAATTTATTGTGACAAGATTTTATTATTATTTGGATTTTATATAGGTTAATTATTGTGATTTGGTAGATTTATTTGATTTTATATGATTCAGATTCTGTATAATAAAATTCTGTATTAAATGATGTGAAAATTATTGCCAACCATTTCGGGCCTCGAATCTAACATAATGCGGTTGCTACTATTATTTGTTGCAGAGTTTCACCAGAAAGTCGCGAAACTCCGCATTTAATCTTGAAAAAAAAATTCTGTGTTTTAGTCTTATTTTTTTATTATTTTATAATTTAAAAATATATATTTTTTAACCTTAATTTATTGAATATGCTAGAATAACAAATTCGTTGAACCAAAAAATTGATTACACATAAATATCATAAGAAAAAAGGTTAAATACAATGCTCACTTCATAACTAAGAGAAAACAAAATATTTGAACACAAGGATCCATTAACAATCAAATAAACTTGCATAGTGATCAAACATAAGGATGCAGTGAAATTCAAACAATAATTAATTAATTTTGGTAGAAAAAATGTTTAGAACGAAATTTTTGAGAAGTAAAGGATACAATAAATTATACTCATCTAACACTGGATAAAAGTGATTCTAATATATTAAAATTACAGATTTGAAGAGATTTCTCAGGTTTTTATCCTGAAGGCATAATATATTATCATAATAAACAAACTGAAAGGGTGTTTAATTTCGAATTATAAACCAAACATAACAAGACAACGCGAAAAACTAAAACAAAGAAGACAAGATAAATAAATAATTTAAACAGAGGTGTGGGAACAGCCTTCCTTGGGATCATCGTCTTTTTTTTTATCCGGATTAAAATTACAGTGATCTTGATGAGCCTCTAGCTGCTTACCTGCCGGTGACTTCACGTCACACCCTTTACTAGCGAACTTGCAGGAAAATACTAACGCCTCGTATATTTCATTCAAGGATTTGATTTCGAAACTTAATATTTGTTCACCGCAGTAACAGATGGAGTCGCTTATTTGACAAGCTGTGTTGGTACAGAGGAGGTGTCCAAATGTGCACTGACGATAGGGTGGTTTAATGGGGGTTTTGCAATGCGGGCAAGTCATCAGATCCTTGACATAGTCGTTCATCTTCAAGTGTTCAGGGGATAACTGCAAAAATATACATTTGAATATTTTTGAAATTGAAGACTACAATTCCTGTTACAAATATTCTTGTCACGATTGTGTCTGAATATTTGAAACTGTGAATGAGAACAACTGACTATTGTTAGTTATTTAACCACTTTTGCAAACATACATCTTAGACTTTGTAATTGTGTGAAAATTTCACACTCTTGAAATCTCTTATTCATAATACTGTATTCAAAAATTTAATCTTTTCAATTCTTAACTCACCTTGTATTTGGACATTTTTAGCTTATAGGAGAGTTTTAACCTTAATTTCTGCAAAACACTTCGGAAAAGAGATATATCTCACTTCTAATAAACATATGAACCACACATGATGATTGTTGACTGAAAAACTAAACATATTACTCATTGATGCGTTCACGTCTAACTAATAATTTAAAGAACATAGGTAATATAGAGGAAACCTGGAAAGTATGATTAATAAATTAACTAATAAGCTCTTCATAACTTTTTCTGTTCTGTTTTATCATTTTGTCGACAAGTTGTGTTGAAAAATAAAACTATAATATCATTAGATGATAATTATTTCCAGTTTAATAGTTCTGAAAAAAATCCCTATGAATGGCCTCAAAATGTTTTTCGTAGATTGATGGGATTTGAAAGGATCTCATCGCCACTAATTTACAATTTTTATAATATTGCACTTTGCGTTCTATTATTGGTTTCTTATAAAATTTATTTTACTAAAAATCACGGCTTTAGAACCTTGAAGAAAGTTCTTCCCTCTAGAGAATTTTGGTATATTTAGTATAAATATACTGGTATGAAAAAATTTTTTAGCTGATTTTTTCTCTTCAACTCATTCATTCTACACTGATACAGGATTATTCACGAAAATGGCTCTAAAGAATATTTTCAGAAAAGGCACAAAATTCAGGATTGAAATTCTAGAGGTGAGCATCAAAGTAAGAAGACGACTTCTCGTATATTTTTTGAAGGTTCTAGAACTTCCGTCTTTTCCGGAAGTGACATCAACTTTCGTTTTTCAAGTGGGAAGACCAATTTTTTTCTTGCATAAATAGATTCTCCATTGAATTCTGAGTCTTTTTGATTCCAACAGTTTGAATTTTCCCCAGAAAATTCTCCCTAAATGAGGAAATACGAAAAAAAATCTAAAAATTGAACTATATGTAGAAATACAGACAACTTCGAGGTTTTTTCATTGAAACTTCTCATTTTTGAGAATCTCCGAGAAGAAAAACTGATGCTTCTTTTCCGATAGCGTAATTTTCAGAATATGATACAGGATGATGTCACAAATTCTTTTTCAAAGATTGAAATGACGAAACATCAAACAATCGTTTTTTTCAAATTGAAACACCATTTTTTCGAAGCATTTTTCGAAATTTTCGTCAAAAAATAATAGGAGAGCATACGTCCAAGACTTTCATCCCAAACAGAATATTTTTCGAGATATTCAGGAAAAACAATTTTGTCTTCAATTTTCAATCTCATTTCGAATGTGTTTTTTTACTGGAAAATAATTAGCGGTCAAGTGAAATTTTTGGAAATCTCTGTTATCGAGAAAATATTTTCTATAGTTGAGTTCTTGAATTATCATCTGTAATGCGAGAGCAACAATTGGTTTAAAGTTTTCAAAGTGAGTATTTGTGAAGTCAACGTAAAAAATTCTCAGGAATGCAGAAAAACATAATTTGTAATAATTTTTAATGCTGTTGAAAGAATAATTAACAGATCATGTAACAATTTCATTATTTCTCGATAACAGAGATTTCCAAAAATTTCACTTGGCTGCCAATTATTTTCCACTAAAAAAACATATTTGGAATGAGATTGAAAATTGAAGACAAAATCGTTTTTCCTGAATATCTCGAAAAATATTCATTTTGGGATAAAAGTTTTGGACGTATGCTCCTATTATTTTTTGACGAAGATTTCGAAAATGCTTCTAAAAAATGAGGTTTCAATTTGAAAAAAAAAATTTTTTGATGTTTCGTCACTTCTAACTTTGACAAAAAATTTGTGACCTCCCGTATCATATTCTGAAAATCACGCTATCGAAAAAGAAGCATCAGCCTTTCTTCTCGGAGATTTTCAAAAATGAGGATTTTAAATGAAAAAACCTCGAAGTTGTCTGTATTTCAACAGAGTTCAATTTTGAGATTTTTTTTTTCGTATTTTCTCATTACAAAGTATTTTCTCGGAGCTCACCTTTAGAATTTCAATCCTGAATCTTGCGTGTCTTTTCATAAAATATTCCTAATTATTCGTGAATAGCTAACACCCTTCATATTACAGCTAAGATCAAAACGGGGAGGATTTTAAAAAGGATAATTATTTCATGACACAAAATTGAAAAATTTATTATGAAGATCTCGAAGAAAAAACAAAAGAAGTTCACAAAGAAAAAAATACAAATTGAAAAATCTCTTTACTCAAATTCCAAATAGATGAATTCCGAAAGATTACCTGCTGTTCAAAGAATTCAATAATAAATAACAACAATTTCATATGACGATATTCGAATAACAAAAAAAAATTAAAATAGAAAAATGTATGAAGTGAAAACATCAATGTTGACGACAATCACTTCTGTTTCTTTGCCTCCTCTGCAGGGTTTCACCCTCAGGCTCTTCATCCTTCCTTCTTGAGCGGCAATGTTTTTCATGTCTTGTAAGTTCTCTACCAGGTCTTTTCGCTGGGCAACCATTGTTCTGCCATCTGCACCTGAATACGTAGTTGTCGAATAAATTCTCCAAGAACAGGACCCTGTCTTCAAAATAGGGCCCCCCGCATTCGGGACAAAATTCTTCAGAAACACTTTGGCATTCGTCGCATCGAATGTGCGAGTTTGGACACATATAGTAAGGAGGTCTCTTGAATTTGTAACAAACTTCGCAATGCAACGCCCTGTGTACTGCCAAGTTCAACATATCTGCAAAATGAAAAATATGTATATTTGAAAGTTTTTTATTTCATTTGTATTTATATATTTTATATATTTCTACACAATGAACGTTCAGTAATAATACCAAAATTTTCATGTATACATTTAAAAATAAAAGAAATTCAATTTTTACTCAAAAATCTGTAGTCAAGTATATCTTAATCTTATAAGGGGATATATAATTGGTCTAATTAGCTGATAGTTTCGTATGATTTCTTGATTATATAGGAAAGATGTCTTCATGACTTCAATTGAGTTTGTTCAAAAATTACATAAAAATTCATATGTATAGAGACTTAGAATATTTCATTACAAATTCAGCATTTTTCACCATACTGTATCATAAAAAAAACTTATGGTATACATTGAAACACTTCTTTAATTTAGGTTGATTTATTTTTACCACGAATGACTACAATGAATTGTACAAATACAATAGAAATTTATTATCAATATTTTCGACTTGAGTGATTGATTCACTCAAAAATAATGATTTTAAAGGATTTTTATATTATTTTTCGAATGATCAACCTCATTTTGGTTAAATTTTAAAGACTCATATCTACACTACTATACATATATTACAACATCATAAAATAAATAAATTTATGTTCAAGAAACTCAACATATCGAGGATTAAAATTTACAAGTACATTTTCTATTAACTATGAAATTTTAAGTTTGTTTTGAACTTTAATGAACTGATTTCATTTAGCGATTATCTTTTAAAGCTTTTCTAAGTTTTCTTTCTTGAGTTTTTTCCTTTATTCTCGTTCGGAACCAATTGTGTTGCAAAAATTTCAAAAGTATCTCCTTCCCATATAAAAGATATTCTTATTTCTCCTTCTGTGTCGACATGCCTCTTGGTGTTCTCTTATTTTGGATCCCTGAATGTGTTCTCTACATCCATGCTGAACATATTTGCATGAAAATGTCATGTTCACAAGGACTCTCTCCAAGCTATAGAGCCTTGTGTCTCCCACACTTGCTCCACAAAAATTGCAGATATCTGTATTGGGGACACAGTCGTTGCAGAGAATATGACCGTTGTTGCATTGACGTAGAGGGCTGTATAGAGTTCCCTGACAAAAAGGACAGGTCAGTTCTTTCCTTACAGCTTCATCTAATCTGGGATCCATTTTTGTTACACCTGATGAAAATTCAAGGCCTATTTCAGTTGAATTGGAAACTCGCGTTTGCTAGAAGAATAATAAACTCATAGAGATATAAAGAAGATTTAAAACTTATTGCAACACAGGCGAATCAACGAGTTAAAAGATTATAAAAGTTTCTTATTATATTATGGAAAATCTCAGGTGCTTATTGAAATGAATATTTCAGATTTACCTACTTCTTTCATCTGTTAAAAGCCTCATTTATTCCATCTTTCTATTATTGACTCAATGGATATAATTTCTGCGAAATCTATATTAAATTAATCTATTTATGAATTTTTCCAAAAAGAACCTGTATTGTAATCAGCTCAACGAGTCATTGTTTTCTGCAAGTTCATTATTCCTTTAATACGTCGTAGCAAACAATCGATTTAGATTATTTCAAAATTAATTTAGTAGCAATCGTTCTATAATATAGAAATTAGTATAAAAAATGACAACACTTCCGTACGAACAATATGGAATTATTCTCATATGTTTCATCAATGATTTGAAATTGCAAATATATGTGGCTACAATATAGCTGATAGATCTCCCTCATTTATGTTCGATTACATTGATAATTTCTCATCAATCGCAGAAAATATTAAATTTTATTTCCTCACTGAGAGAATACAAACACAAAAACGAAGTTTAATAATTTGATATTAAATTTTTCAAGTAGATGTTGGGTCAAAATTGTAATTCACAAATACAGATGATGGTTTTTCTGCACTCTCTCGAAAATTATTTTCTTTAAAAGACATTTTTACTTGATGATGGATGCTTAGATGTATTATTACTGGTGTAATTTCCAAACATTTTTTTCACATCGTTCATGAAATTTTCTGATAGTGCAGAAAAACATTTTAGAAAAAAAGGTATTTACCTAATCTTTAACACGACTGAATGAACGAACACAATTTTCGAAATTATCTAAGCGATGTACCCCGAAAGAAAATGTACATGCAATTCAACTCCTCCTCTGAAACGAAATGCTGAAGAGGTGTTGAACATAAGAAGTGGTAGCGATGATGACATATGCTCACCCAAGGTTAAAAATATTTTGAATAAAAAAAATCAAAAAGAATTCTGATGTTTCACTGCTATCAGGACTTGAATTGATTCGAGAGAAAAATTAATTTAATATTGAAAAATATTTTTTTTCATTCTGATCTTGATATTTCTTAATTCTTGGAGCTGTTTCCTTACCTCTATCCAAAAAAATGGGTTATAAATATTACAAGTATAATTTAGAATTAATCTGAATCCATGATATCTAGATTAGCTGATCATTGAACATTGATTTGAATGTAGGTAATCAAAACGAAAACTTTTTAGACAACAAAATATTATGCTCAAGTGAAAAACATATAGGCAATTTTTCGCGCCTTTTTTATAGAAAGTGGCGTGAAAATATTATACTGTCTCAGTCAATACAATATCACTTCGTAACAAGTTAGCAGATATGAAGAAGGAAAGTTTGGTAGCAAATCCATATTTTTTCCCGAAGTTCATTAAACTATCTCATTCGATATGAAACCGAATTGTTTTCATTCGAACGAATGAACCCGACATAAGAAGTGTGAACGTTCTGAAGCAAGAAAACAAGCATTTTCATCGCAATTGCTTTTCTTCCGCAGTGGAATTGAACTTTGAGGAAGAGAATCTCCAAGAAAAACTGTTTCGAGAAGGAATACCGGAAACTATAGAAAATTTTTTATATTTTTGATGAGTTCCCGCACGAATGCATAAAAGACACTGACGAAATCAGAAAAGTTCGAAAAAACTAATTCAAAGGAAATATATTAGGTGGAATACAAAAAAATAAAAAATATACAAAAATTCAGTTGCATTGAAATAAGTAGGTACATTATTATTCATACATCAAAAGAATTCTCTTTATTTAAGTGGTAAAGAGGGAACTTTTTTAATATTTCTAGTGACATATTGATCGATGGTTCACAAGATTCTGAAAAGCTCAATACTTCAGTGGAATTTTTTAGATTTTCAGATTTGAAAATGTAAATTGGAAATTCTAGAGAAGTTCTGGAAAGTTTCCACGAGCGATTTCAAAGGTTAATTACTCGAAATAACGATGAGAAACTATTATTATCTTGAAATTCGAACTTGTATCCCATCGAATCTCATCCTTGCTATTTGACCTTGATCTTGAATTCACAATGTTTACATTCTTATCTCGGGTTTTATCCTAAATTTTTTTAATTCCATCGAAAGTATCCGAATGAATTAGATCATCTCAACAGGTTTTGTGTAGGAAATGTTTGGCTCAATTATCGGTGATTATATTATTGTTGTTATAATTCAGTTTGATAAGGAGATACATCAGTCCAATTGAGGTTTTTGCATTGAATTTCCATCACGCAGTTTTTGTCACTGCACTCATGCACATTTGTACAGATCGTTTACCCTAATTGGCTGTTGAATCGGAAATCAAGGAATGGGATAAACAATTGGGAACCAAGAATTTCATCTCCTGTTAAATTTTACAATTTCCAAAGTCTTAATTTTGTTTCATACAGAAAAACCATGCACATATGAGACGAGGGTAGAAAATTTTTTAATCAGACAAAAAATCTAATAGAAAAATGAAATCCATTGGAAAAGGAGAAACTTAAGATTCACATTAGATTGACAAACAACTAATTACAAATTTATACAACATGAAATTGTTGTTCGAAATAAGTTAAAGATAGGATTTAAAAATTGAATTTCATCTTAAAAATTAGTGCTCAAATTTTTACATTTCTGTCATTGTCTGTTTTCAAAGGCTTCACCCCTGCTCTACAGGGTGAGTTGTCATTCACCATTCCTTTCAATATATAAAAATACTTTCTGTGAACTGTAGCCTTTTTAGGATAATCGAATCTTTATCATATGTCGCGTTCATCAATTCGAGTTTTCGCAAAAAACCGAAGATTTCATCTGCCGGACAACCTGTTATACAGCGCTCGTTTATTTTTAGCCTAATTGCAAACTGCGAAATGTCTAATTTCAGCATCTTGAGAATCCACGTAGGGAACTGACCTAACCTCATAATTTGAGTTTTTGATTTCGTAAGCAGAACCGGAAAATGGTTTTCGTGAAGTGTTTTTTATTTTTCCTGACCGTCAAACTTATCATGTTGGTGAGTTGGAATGAATTCCTTAATTGGTGGATACAATGATACAGTTCAATCGATTTTAAAGATAACTTGTTTTGTCGAAGGAAAATTTAGAATTTATATTATCTTCACTTTCATTCCAAATGAGAATATTTCCAATATTAATCTATCAGAGCAAAATTTTTTTTATGATGATTGATTACAAATGATGTATATCAATCAATTTTTGAGTTCTTGGATTCAGTTCATATTTCGAAAAAAATATTGCTAGAATTATGGAATTTTTGACGTCAATGAAATTATCAATCACTGGGTGATTATTTCAAACTGATTTGATTTATTTTCTCGATTTGTTGAGAGGATATTTAAAATATTTTGTTATGAAAAATCCTCTGATTTTAGTACATCAAAAATTAATAGAAAATTTATTTGACGTAATTTGTTGAATATATTGAGTATAGTATTCAACTCTTCAGATAACAGCATTCTTTTTTGGAATGAGGTTGTGAATTTTTAATAATTGAAATTTTCAATTTTCCCTCACAAATCCAACATGAGACTTTCAATTTTTTTTTTGCTTCGCAGACAGTGGAGTCCTCCAGGAACTGCGCCGAAGAAAATGGTCTAGACAACGATGTTTTCCAAAAATTACACGACAAAACGTACATGAATCCATCTCCAGCAGAGCTGTGCGCCCTTAAGTGCATGTACGAAAAGGGGGAAACCCTTGACCTTGAGGGCTACGCAACCACAAAGTTTCAAGGTGCTATCGAGGGTAGTCGAAAGTTGACAAATTCTCAAAAGGACGAATTCAAGCAGTGCGTAATCCACGCAACTCCTGTAAAAAAATGTCAAGATGTTGCAGCTTTCACCCACTGTATATTTAAATATTTGATGGGTTGAAACATCGAAAGATAGAAGGTTTCAAAATATTTATGTGTAATTTATGCGTGTTTATTGAGGGACATTTTTGCATTTACCAACCATCTCTTTATTGGTCGAATAACTATCTTTTTTTGTACATTATTTTGTGAAGTTCAAATGACGATGATTTAAAAGATGAGCTCAGCATTTTATGTGCATATTTCTATTTTTCCACTCCAACAATCCATGGAAAACAGTTTTCAACGAATGTTCGAAGAAAACTATATCCTTCTGATCATAAAAAGTGCTCTTCCTGACAATGAAGTACTCCGAAAAAAATAGTTTTCGAATTCGATCAGATGTGTTCTTCAGGTTTTCAGTCTTTCAGAATTCTTGCTATCTTCATTAATGCAATATGATTCGCATTTTTCAAAACGATTTCTCAGTCAAAATACAACAAAATGGGTATTATTACTTCACACATTTGTCGCATGATGATTATTTATGAAAATATCGAAAATACGTCTGCTGACGCAAAATATATAATATAAACTACGATGAATTACCCAATACCCGCTCGTTATCCCACTATTAAACTGATATCTCTTGTTTACATAGATAATGATCTAGTATTCTGATATGAATATCTTATTAGAAAGATGTTTGCTAGCGCACTTGTGTTTTATTTGTTTTTGAAAGGATGATAACCTATCAAATTAAAAGAGGTGTCTAGGATTATTACAGAATTCAGCCTGTTGATCTTGCGAACCTTAAATAATTAGAATCATATCAACAAAAACATTTCTTTTGGCAATATTTGAAATTTGGAAAGAAGATATGTTCTCTGGTTATTTTTGCTGCACCTGACTCTACCAAAGCTCTTCTAATGGGTACACATTTACTAGAAATTGCGCTGTTGAAAAAAAGGGTTATGAACTTTTTTGTTCTCAATGTTACTAATGAGAAAATGAAAAGAAAAGGATAAAACTTATACAAATTCTCTCGTTCTTCGTGGCTAGAACCTTTGAATCACTTTGAGATGAAAGAAAGTAAGAAGTTTCACCCTATTCATTGAAGAAAATTGGGAAGATGAAGGTATTTTTCACGTCACATTGTAAGGGAAACTATCAATTTTTCATGAATGCACTCTACTTGTATCGTATGAAGATTCCTATTCTATCTGCATGACTAGGTTCTTCATCACGTTATTGTATCATGCACCAACCTAGAAAAATCGTGCATTACACGTGTTGTCAGGTCACGACATTAGAATTATGAATTTTATACATAGCTAACTTTGCTATCAGACAAAGAGACGTCAACACTATGCCCTAGACTCGAGATAAAACTTCCTTCAAGTGGTAGACTCCTAAAGTCGATTGAAATTTGACATCTGTCCATCGCGTGAGTCACCTCAACTGTGCGTCAATGAAATGACTCAAATTGGATTTATTAGAACTGATAAGGAGTATCGAAATCATATATATATGAAGGATTCGTTGTGAATTGCATCCATTCTGAAATTGCAACCACTGTTATATCAACAGCTTCAGAGCAAAGAAATCTTTAAGATGTCTTCAAGAAACATGCTTAGCAGTGCCACCAGGTATATCGCAGGTGAGGATTTAAATTTCGAAATTTGAGTTCCTATATGTTCAAATGTAATTTTTGCAGGTCGTAATGCTGTTCAAACTGTTTACTGGCGATCTGGTGAATCCAAGCAACAACCTAAAATGTTGAAGATGTCGAAAACCTTCAATTTTGGAAAAGACAAGGACTCCAAACATCCTCCCCAACATGTAACAAGAGAAGGAAAAATCATCTTCTGCTGATATTACAGCCTTAGAAGTATTATAACTACTTAATTTATTATTATTTGGTGATATGATTAATTTATTTTTGTATTTTTCATTTGGAAATTTCTTGATGATTTTGTATTAGTATCATCTTTCAAAATTTCGAATATTCATTCATCTCCATTTTCACAATTTAAATATTATACCCATCTCAATTCTTAGTTTCTTGGTTATGATTATATGAACATTTGAAAAAACTAGCCAATTTGCATTTATATCTTCAGAACAATTGTCAGATTTACTCTTATCTCGAGTGTACTCAAATTTCACAAAAATTGATGTCAAACAATGGAAAAGCAATGAAAGAAAGGACATACTGAAACTTCAACACTCTGTATTAAGGCGCCTACAGACGACTGGGCAAGCCTCGGCCAACGTCCGCTCGTTCCAACGTTGGTGTATCGAGAGCATGCAAAACATAGGCAAGTACATATGATATAGCGAGCCTAGGCCAGCGTTTCAGCGAATGTTGGTTCCATGGAGATAGGTTAGTTCATTCTCGATATATGTCATGTCATGACATTTTCTATCTTGTCAGTATTATCGACTCAAAGGAACGCGAACGTTGAATAAGCGTGAAGAAAAATGATATACCCCGCTCCGAAAATATCTCAAAACAGTTAAAACTTCTTGCAGGTAGGTACTTTTTCAATGGGAATACGATACCATACTCCCCTCAGTTTTAATATCTAGTATAAATGGTGAAAAACACAACTTTCCTTTTTCAAATGGAATGATATCTCTTTTTGATTTCATGTTATAGAAATAGTAATAATTATATGATTTCCAAAAGTATACCAGGTGTTAAGAAAAAACGTACTTTGGGAGCCAATTCTAGACCTCAAAAGGAGTAAATGGTTTCATATGAATATGAGTCAGTAGTTGAGCCGTTTTGTAGATATAAGCGATTTACGATTTTCGAAATATTCACAACTGATGCAACTACATAATACCATAAACTACAAAAGATATTCGATTTATTACTGACTTCTAATCTTTCACACAATGTGTTCCATATGACCACTTACCATATCAATGCAAGAAGTGGGTGTACCGTTGTGTATATACGCACAGGGTGGTCAAAATTGGTGATACATGAACTACAACAGAAATGGGGATAATGACCAAAGTTGAAATTTCAATTATGGCTTATAACTCGTATGAACGTACTCTTTCGAAAAGACTCATTAATAATAGAACATGAATTAATGTCACATGTAGAGCCACATGAAACATCCACCCCCTAAGCGGAATGAAAAACCATTAATTTATGAAATTCCATCAAACTGCACATGCAGCTACAAATTATGAAAATCTGGAATGATGTATATTTGAAAAGCTTTTTTGTACAACATGAGATCAAGAAAAGATACTATTCGTATTGGTAACAAAGAAGTTGCTTGAGTATGTTGTCGTATATTACCAGTGAAAAAGAACCTCTACTAACTTTTTGACGTTTTTAGATATTCTCGAAATCTCGCTCGAAATCGAAGAGGTTTTTTCGAAATCGACAAAATATTGAAACTTTATTTTATTTTCAAAATGAATGAGGATATCATGTACAAGTAATCACTAATGCAATTTTCGGAAAAATTTAGAACCAGCAGAAATCAAGCAATGCACTTTTTCTCTCGATTTCGACTGTCGTCGTGCATTCATTCTGGACGTTTCGCCAGTTCGAGTGTCTCGCATCTTCAGTTATATTTCAGGAGATGTTCTCCCTGAATTGAGCTGCCTGATTATGAAAATCAGGCAAAATGATTAATCAGGCAGCTCAATTCAGCGAGAATATCGAGTGAAATATAACTCCTGAAGATGCGAGGCAGTCGAACTGGCGAAACGTCGAGAATGAAGTTACGGATCTGGCATCTTCAAGAATTATATTTCAGAAGATGTTCTCCCTGAATTGAGCTGCCTGATGATAAAAATCGGGCAAACTAATTAATCAGACAGCTCCATTCAGCGAGAACATCTCGTGAATATAATTCCTGAAGATGTCAGACACTCAAACTGGCGGAACGTCGAGACTGAATCCACGACGACGGCCGAAATGCTCGAGAAGAAAGGTGATATTGAACTATGGCTGCAAAAGCCTGAACCAATTCAAAAAACAAACAGTTTGGGTTTCTCTGTATACTAAATGTAGCGAACCAACAAACTAACATTATACATCATTGTTATTTCAAATTCAGAAATTATCCTACAACCAATTGAGGATTCAACAGACGATATGACGTACTTTACAAAACACCAAAAATAACCAAATTCCTTGACATACCTAATACAAGATTAAAACTAAATAATATTAAATCCCGAATATGTCCCGCGAGTCGTGTGTACTGGCAAGTTTCGAAAATTCCCTTTGGTGTGTGTCATAAATTCGCCTTCTAGGCGAATCCCGGCCAACGCCAGCGTTCGCCTTGCCTTGCCATATGTTTTGCATACACACGATGCGCCAACGTTGGAACGAGCGAACGTTGGCCGAGACTTGCCATGTCGTCTGTAGCCGCTCGAACCCTGGCCAACGCCAGCGTTCGCCTTGCCTTGCCATTTGTTTTGCATACACACGATGCGCCAACGTTGGAACGAGCGGACGTTGGCCGAGGCTTGCCCAGTCGTCTGTAGGCGCCTTTATATAAGGGCATTGTATATTGAAAGAGGGTGATAAAAAATGTTTCAAAAAGTCTAAAAAATTTTAAAAATGAGAATATATCATGTTAATCACAACTGCAGTCAATATTTGAAAGGAATCATTTCGAAAAGTTAATGCCAATATTGAATTTTTTGAAAAATAACGGAGATCTAACAATATAATTAATTTTACTATTTCATTTTAGTTTTTGGCGAATGAATCACTCTTTCTGTTATAGTATTTTAGATGTAACAAGTCTCTTTTCCATAGTGTATCTATCACGAAGTATTCTGTCATCTGGTGACCTCGTTCAACGTTCTAAAAAATAAAAAGGATAGTTTTCAATGTAATTCGTACTTAGGTAAACGAGATTTGCATCAGCTACCCAATTTTTCTCATTTAATCGATGATACCCATCAATCACACTCAACTGATGGTTGGAGAGGATGAGTGTTTTATTTTGATGATAGTTTCAATACACATTCATCAAATTTATGATCGTAGCTTACAGACCATGCTTCTACCTCGTGGAAATTGATCTTTGATCTTTGGTCAACCCAGAATCAAACTATATCTCGTTCTGGGATTTTCTACTTGAACTTGTCGAAAACTATGAAATGGTGGCAGCACTCCAATGATGCTTATCTGGAACAACTTTACTGAAAAACCTCTCCATATGAACAGGAGATAAAAATTGTTTTTGGGTGCCACGTGCAGGTCTTTTTGGACATATACGGGAGACACCTAAACCAGAATCCGTAGCTGGGTACAAAACAGAAGAACAAAGGTCATCAAGGGTTGTTCGCAAACGTCGTTTGTGATATTTGGAAAGTTGCGGTGACATCAAAGGAATCGAAATGGAGTGTAGGGGTCAGTTAGAGCGCTGACTATAAAACTGGATTCAGGTCTGCGATCGTTTGTTTGAATCCCCATTTCGCAATTCAATTATTGTCGGTAGGACTGTGAAAAATAATTATTTTTATCTTGAATGGAATCAACAATGTAGTTGAGAGAACAGAAAAATAGTATTTTCCAAGACGTCTAAGACTTAAATATAAATAGGAAAGGAGTTAGAGCAGAAAAAAGAATCTAACCAAGCATTATATACCAACTAAAAAGGATCAGGAAAGCTTGACAAAAAAAATTCCCATGGAACTCTTATAGGTAAATTCACGAATACGATCGAAATTTAAGGAATTTCTGAGGACATGCTAAAATTCTCATACATGAATGCTGTATTGTCTGAAAAATGAAGTATACATTATCACACCAAAAAAATTTTCATGTAAAATATTGCCAAGACGAGGCAGTATTTCCAACATTGTCAAGAAGTTATCAGATCTCATGTAGAGCCAAGCTGATAACTCTACATTCTTCATCTTCACAAGTCCTTATTTCACAATCTCTATGCCTTGGTCAAAATAAATGACTTAGCCTGTTCTCTTTCTCAAGGTGAGCATAAGGTGAAAAATTAATTCGCTGTTCATAACTTTTCTGTTATA
Source organism: Hippodamia convergens (assembly GCA_038502775.1). NCBI lineage: Eukaryota > Metazoa > Arthropoda > Insecta > Coleoptera > Coccinellidae > Hippodamia > Hippodamia convergens. The sequence goes on from CM076607.1 coordinate 98,568,541, forward strand.
CAATAGTTCATTTAGTTACAAAACGGATTTGTGAAATAAGGACTTGTGAAAATGAAGAGTTTACAGTTAGCAGTTCGGCTCTACATGAGATCTGATAACTTTTTGACAATGTTAGAAATACGACCTCATCTTTGGCAATGTCTTATATTATGGAAATGTTTATGGTTGGATTTCAATTCTTTTTGTACGTTGTTTATAACAAAATTCCTTGATTTTGTTCATTTTTTTCCCAATGATAATTAAATAAAATAAAATTATTGTGAGAACTATTTCAAGTCAAACTAATCCGCTATTCATGTTCAAAATCAACAATGTACGAAGTGTGGAAATATAACTTCACCTACCTAGGTTCAAGCTGCGATGGCGATGTATTTGAGAGCTACCATCACAACCATTGTATAAAGAATCCTATCATTATACAATGATCACAACGAGAAATTGCACAATGGAAATTGTGGTTTAGGTTATTACAGGAAAATTTATTTGGTGTAAATACACATGAGGCGTTTTACGAGCGCTTCAATTTATCGCCTTATTCAAAATGTGGGGGTGATTTTCCCTGAGAATTCTTGAACATTCATAACAAGAAGTCCTCCTTATATCTGAATTTTCAGACCACTACCATCAAAATTGGCGGAAGTCTAATACAAACTTATACATCCCCTGATTCTAAGGGTTGGGGGTGAAAGTTTCAAGCTTAAGACTTTTTGCGTTGTTTAGGTACTGAAACTAGCTCATATACCAAATTTCAACTTGATAGGACATCGGGAAGTATGATCATCAGTGAGTGAGTGACGAAATCGGGAGTTTTTAGATATCTATAAAATCTGAAGCGTACGACCTATGCACTTGAAAATTTGCACGTTTGATAAGTTCACTACTGGCATTATATCCCGAGAATTTTGTTCATCTACTATCTTCCAAACTCAAGTTATGGGGGTCCAAAATACGACGAAACACTTCTAGAAAAGATAGGCGAGGGCACTACCGTGCCCCCAGATTAATACTATTTTTTTTTTCATCATATACGAACTCTGAAGAATGGTTGTTCGGTTGACGTCAAAAAAATTCAGATTGCCCGTTTTTTCATGTTAAAAAAATGGGACCGACCCTGGACTTGCTGTCAATTAGTCCTCCGATACAACCTTAATATTTCACATCTAATTAACGAACGACAATGATTCTCAAGAGGTTGGATAGCACGTGAATGGTACGCCTCCAGTCATCTAGATATTTCCACAAAAAGGTGTGTTTCAGGGATGGTTTCATCAATATGAACTGTCAGAGAAGCACGTGTTCGATAAGGTTTTTTTAATCGAACGATAGATTCATTCGTAATACTCCCTTATTCAGAAACAGGGGCGGAACATGGGATGAAGGTTTGCAATTACCTTTACTGAAACTTTTAAAACATGTTTTCTCTTTTTGTTTTACAGCATATAATGAGAATCAAGATAATTTCGAATATAATTGATTAGGCATAGATCATACCGTTACATTCGTAAAACAATAAATCCTTAAATAACTTTTTTTTTAATTCCATATAACTAAGAGAGCGAATAAAATACTGCAAATGTTTGAAAGGTTTATAAATTCCTAGAAAATACCTCGCAGATTGAGGGAAATCACTTTAATTTCCAGTGATATTCAAACACTACATGGAGATCCTGAATTTTTCAGCTCAGTACTTTATTTATCGTTTCTGAATTTATCAAAGTTCTTTTTCTAAACTGCAAACTTGATTATAACGAAGAGAACCATCCCTTCGAAATATTAACGATGCCGACTTCAGCAACCAAGTCCATTTATTATGCAAGCAATCTGGCGAGATTCAAATTCATCAAGTTCGCGGATTCCATCTTTCAAGGTCACTCTTTCTAACCTTCATTCCTCCAAAACTCGCAGTAATTCATGATTAAAGAACGAACAACAACAATTCCAATCCGTAAATTCGCGAAACATGATATCTTCTCCCCCGACTCTAACCCTTGGGGTAGTTTATCAAGGGAGGTCCGAGTTGCAAGTCTTAACAGCTACCCAACTTTCCTTTTAACTCTGGTTGCTGGCCATTGTTTCGCTGGAAATTGTGGGAGACTTCTCGCTTAAAATTGCGAAGGTGGATATGACGAGCATTCGTTAATCAAATATTTATAGACAGTCCAGTGCTGATATGTACATTTTACCTGGAATAAATTACGAACTCAATCAAACTTTTACAGGTTATCAGGTGGTGGTGACACTGTCGAGTTTTCCAATACAAGAACCCTGGACTTACTTACATATTTTTCATACTCGCGGATTAGCCATACAATATTATTTCACTTAACTCCAGTACACCTCATACTTTACTGCTCCACAAGAGTTAGGGATATCGTATTCAATCGTTTTGAAAAGTATGTAATCTTCGAGAAAATCGCTGAAAAATCTCAATGACAACTTGAATCGATCCAATAAAAATCAGTATGAGGCATTTCCCCAATCTAGTCACCTTTTTTCTGAAGTTTGGTTCTTTGCATATGCTTCATGAACGTTCTTATTTTGAAATGGAGTCAGAAGAAAGCCTACATCTACATGTAGAATGCTACGGAATCCTCTTCAAAATGCAGATGGGTCCATGTTTCCATCGAAACCATCAGACGACGTTTGAGATAGGTGAATCTAGGTTCTAGACGTCCTTTAAGAGGAGTTCCATTAACACTTGACCATAAGCGTCAAAGACTGGAATGGGCAAGGCAACATATATCAATTGGAACGATTAATGGAGTAGTGTCCTTTACACTGATGAATCCAGATATGGACGATTTTCAGATTCTCGAAGAATATGGACAATCCCTCGCATACCCTATTATCATCGCTATGTCCAAGAAGTCCATCCAAGCCGAAGAGGTAGTGTTATGGTATGGGCCGCACTCACCAGATTTGAATTGCATAAAACATGCATGGGATATGCCCCAAAAAAGATTAGATAATCATCAACCTACCCCAGAATCCTCAAATGATCTGAGAGAGCTTCTGCACCGTTTATGGAACCAAATTCCTCAAGAACTATTCAAGAACCTCGTGTGTAGTATGCAAAGAAGATATCAAGCTGTTATTGATGCCCGTAGAGGCCATACATTGTATTGATTGTCTTGAAATCCTTGAATTCTTTGTTCATCACAAAATCTCATCTAAAATAATATATTTTTTTTGCTATTCAAGTCAATGTCCCTAACTCATATGGAGTAGTTTATTTCGCTGTATTTAGATTTAATGATGCCTCATGCAATGTTAATGCTAAAAAATTCTTGTATCCTGTTAAAAAAAGTAGGTACCACTCAATTCTCGCACCATTGGTCATCACCTTGTCGTGGTGTGCGAGCTTAAGTAGTTGTGATGAATCCTGAGAACCATGTTCTTAGGGTGAGCAACGAAACCAAGAATGACCAGCTCCCATTTCCCTTTGCCCCCCTAACAACATTGGTTAAGTGTGTTTCAGAAAATCCCAAGGCACCAAGAATGTACGAAGGAAGATTAACCAGGAAACCAAGAAAGAGTGAGCCTTCGATTCAATGACTTCTCGATCGAGTGAACCTACGACTTTTCAATTTCGGTATAACCCTCGACACCGAAAAGTGTATATTGCATTTAAAATACACTGCGCAAAAAAATCAACGCACATTATGGAAATCTCAAATTTATTCTACAACTGAAGGTGTTCTCAATGATAATTATTTTTATCAGAATTATGCATGCATATGTTATCCACTTTCAACGTTTTTTTTCAACACAGATTTTTTTCCCAGCTGGAATAAAAAGAGATGATATTATTAGATTTTGAATGCATTGGCTCCATTCTAAAATCAGTTGTTCTCGATCAATTCTAGTGATCAATAGTTTTTCTTTCGTTTGATTTTCTACACTCGATCGCTTTGCAACGCGAAACACGCAACTTGACCCAAGAATGTGCCCAAGCGGTAGTTTTGCGAGAAGAAGGGTGGACATACTTAAGAATTGCAGAAAGGTTTGGAGTTTCCCATACAAGTGTGTCCAGAATGTTGCAGCGATTCAGGGAGACAGGTATGAATGTCCGAAGACCAGGACAGGGTAGACCACGGGTAACAACTGACATTCAGGAACGTTACTTGAGAGTTTCTTCGCGTTTCCTTCAAAATCAACTTGAGCAAACTCATGGGGTGCAAATTAGCACTCAGACAATAGGAAATCGCCTCAGAGAATATGATTTAAGACCTCGTGTCGCGGCAAGAGGCCCAGCTCTTACCCCAGCCTGGATTGTGCGAGAGAGCATATCCATTGGGAAGAGGCCGATTGGGAAAGAGTTCTCTTCACAGATGAGTCTAGATTCTGCCTCTACCATTGTGATCGACGTTCCCTTGTATACAGACGTCCACATGAAGGATATGCTCAGTGCAATTTCCTGAATACTACTGGTTTTGGGGGAGGATCGATTATGGTATGGGGTGGAATATCTTTGACTGCTCGCATAGACCTAGTGGTCGTTGATAATGGAGCTATGAATGCTGATAAGTATATAAGGAACATTCTTGAAGAGCATGTAGTGCCATTTGCTTCATACATTGGTGAAAATTTCATTTTTATGGACGATAATGCCAGACTCCATCGTGCGCGCATCGGTCAGAAGTACTTTGAAGAGGTCGGAGTCTCTCGAATGGAATGGCCAGCAAGAAGTCCAGATCTCAATCCGATTGATTGTGGCTTGGGACAACCTCAGTAGAGAAGTTCAGATAATCATCTAGCTACTCTTAATTTCTTAGGAATCCAACTCGGAGAAATCTGGGAAGGATTGGATCAGAACATTTTAGGATCACTCATTTTGAGTATGAACCGTCGTTGCCGAGCTGTAATTAACGCAAGGGATGGAAATACCAAGTATTAAATCACTTATCAGCATCTCAGTATTTTGAAAATTGTTCATTTCTCTTCTTTCACATAAGATTCAGTGAAATCCTGGATTTTTCGTCCATTTAATGTGTCTTGTTTCGTTCAAAACCTTCCCGAGAGAACATATAAAATAAGTTATAAAGTCAATGTAAAGTTAACTTTCATTAAAATTGAGATTTTCAGAATTTGCGTTAATATTTTTGGGCAGTGTACGATTTATACCATTTTCCACGAATAATGCTGAAAGAAGCGTTAACTTACCCATTGTTTACTCGAAATAAATTGCTCCGCATCTTTACCTTACCTCCAAGAATTCCCCAATAATGAAATTACCTCGGCTTTGGTTCCCTGAAAAAGCCTTCCTGGATTTCGGCAGCACAAAAGATCCCGCGTAGGTTTTTCAGTCGGAAAATCCCCTCACGGGAGTGCAACAGGTGGAGGTAAGTTCTGAGAGGGGGGAAAATTGCAACAAGTGGAAAGCTGGGAGGGAAGTTATCGAAACTGCCTTCCGTGCCTGTCATATAGGACAGTTCCGTTCCCGTTTGACCGTTATTTGCTGGCTGATTTTCCATCGGCGCGATACGGAAAAGCCTAAAAGCGCTTTTTTCGAATTTTCCGGCGTTGAAGTGCGTCAGTTCGTTTTTGTTTGTGTTTTTGAGGTGATCTTTCATGGTTTCGGTAAGTAATATTTTTTTCCTGAAGTAAATTCCAATTAATATTGATATCTCGTGAATTTTCTTCCATCAAATCAAAAAAAAAAATTTTATCAGAATCTAATTTCATTCAAATAACTTTTTAATACTTCAATAATATTTGTTAAAATTTTAATGCTTGGTCATCACTCGGTATACCACGTTATTAAATTGAAAAATTGGTCCTTTTTTTTATTAAAATATCTTATAGTTCTTCAACACATTCAAGAAAAATATTGAGATATAGGCAAGTGGATCTATTTTTTAATTTAATATTTCTTCATTGATGTGAGCTACCTGCCAATGAATTCATTAATTCATAGGAAAAAGAATAAAACGGTAAACAGAAAATTCTCTGCCTTTACGGAGACCACACCGAAAACATTTTTGAAACATGGATGAATTCAAAATAGTAATCATCGAGATGAATACCATTTTTAATATCATTTCCCCAACCTCATGATAAAAGATCTCTGAGCCTGGGAATAAAAATGGTATTCATTTCGATAATTACTATTTTGAATTCATCTATGTTTCAAAAATTATTGAGTCATAGTCAAGTTTATTCATTCAAGCGTCATTAATTGTTTTGGATTCCTCGAAAAAATGGCATAAAATTTATTCAGATCACTCTTTACGTATAACTAACTAAAAACTCTAGATTCCATAGTAAACCGAATGAACGATTAAACAATTATTCTTATTTATTTTCCTAAGAGAAGATTGATACATGATTAGGATGAAATGTTTTATTTTACCTACATAATTTGTATGATTATCTTCATAGAATTTTTTAATTTGTTAATCACAAAAATCTATAGTTGTGAAGATTCTTTCAAATTTTTTATTTTATCTGATGAAGTAGTGTGATATAAACTCCAAGACGTTGCATGTAATTAATGATTACCTAAAAAATTGTTCAAGTCGTGTATTTGGATTCTAAATTTTTTTTTGGATCATACAAATTTGGTTCAAGATTGGATCTCGATTTTCACCTTGGGGTTAATGCAACCTACAACTACACCAAAGAAAATAGAAGAATTTTCTCTATTCTTCTCAATATTATTTCCGATATGTGGAATAAATCGAAAAAAAATGCAATAAATTCCCATGAACAATATCCCATACAAAACCACGCAAATGCCCATTTTATTCGATTTTCTACAACAATGCAGATTCGACGTCCAATAAAAAAACAGCTGCCGCATCGCGTCTGTTTACATCCCCATTAAGCCCCGTCTCCACGTCATATCAGAATTCGCTTTTAATATAGAGAGACATGTATTACGAAACGTGCAAGTACATGACAGAAAGATTAATAAGGCATTACAGGCTCACAATCAGAGTAGAAACCTGATTGAGTTACGAACAGATTATATGACGTGGAAATGTGGATTAACTTCTTGCTTCTTCTCATTGAGACGACAAGAAGATTGGATATCTCCGCTATAGGTATCATTATTTTTGATTAATTAAGAAGAAGTAATTAAGGATCCAGTGTTTTTTTTTGACGAATAGGGTGGCTAGACTGTCTCCACCGATCTTACTTTTACATCATCCTATGAGCGTCATTAGAAAATGATAACATCCCAACCAGACTAGGAAATTTTTTATGGCATTACATCTGAGAACTACTACACCATTTCCAATTATTGTAATTCAAAAACTGTCAATTGACATTCAGAAAACATCACTTGTATTTTAGATCAATCATTTGAATTTCCGAAATAATCAATTGTATTTCAGAAAACATCAAATGTAATTCTGATAACACACTCAATTGAATTCGCGATATGGAAAATTATATTTCAGAAATAGCAATTTGAAATTCATTTCATACGCGCATTGATACCAGATTGCATGTCAGAAAATATCAATTGTAGGTGATTCAGAAATGAAACAATGATAATAAATTAACTTAAATTTTCACGTGGAACATTTAATCTTTAACACAAAACTGAAAAAATTTGAAGCCATACAAGCATGTCTGCCATCGCAATTGCATCTTAGCTCGCCGAGAAGGTTAAGCATATTTCTACTAAAATCCAATGTTGAAGAAAAGAAAGAGCCAGCACCAAGATATTTCACCAGATTATATTAGTTTTATTCATACATAGAAACATATCTGATTGTGATTGAATATGTTATATGATTGACGATATGATAACCATTATGGAAATGAGTAATGTACGACTCAAAATCCGACTTAAATTCAAATAATATTCGAACTTCCTGAATTACAAATTAAGATTTCTGAAATACAATTGACTTAATCTGAATTTCATATGACATATTCTGAAATTCAATTGACGCTTTCTGAATTTGAAGTGACTGAACTGAAATACAATTTTCTGAATTACATTTGGAAATGATGTAGAATTATGGAGTTATTTCAACCCACTTCAAGTTACTCAATAAACCCGAACCACCATTTAAAATACAACGAAAAAAGTTGGACTTGGACTATATCCGTCATCAGGTTCTTTTGATTCACATATCTTCATATGTTTTTTTTTTTGGAGTCGAGTCTATGGCAGTGATGAAAACATAACCCACCAAATAAAGTGTCCATGTGGATGATTTTAAATTGATTGTTGGAATACCTCAAGGATCAGTTTAGTCACCAATTATATTCTTGTTTAATATTGAGGATGTTCTTGGTTTGACCTAGAATAACATTCTGAGTTCTCTGATGTTTTCTTTATCTAGTCAGAACCTTTTCAGCATCATGGAACTATAAATGTCAACACATTGATTCCCTGAACGAAAATATCAAAAAGGTGAACTTTTGAGATGCTCAAAACGGATCCAAGCTGAACTCAATATGAGACCCCTAACAGCAGCAAATTAACTGGCGAGAACTAGGACAACTGGGACATCTACACATATCCCTGAGGACTGAGAACATCAATTGCGTCAATGTTATCGAATCATATGTTTAGCGAAGTTGATCAAACCGATCTGGGAATAATTTACTATACGAGATATCATTCAATCTCATCGTATAACAAATATGTGGGCAGACTTGAGCATTTCATGATTAATCTGAGAATACTACACTCTGTCTTTTAGTAGGTTACGTTCCTTTCCCAATGGAATGTGTCGAGTAGACCTAATTCTGATTGGTAATTACTCGAATTTTAGATGTCGAAGATACGGTTGAATTGGCGCCTGTCTATTAGGGTCAGTTTGATAAATTAACGTATACGGGGTGGGTTTTGGAAGCCCCTTCATCTAGAACAAATTGATGGGCACATTTTCGGTCTAGAATTTTGAAACTCATAAGTTTCCATAACTCCTTTATTACTGATGATATAAACATGGAACAAAATCATTTCACAGCCTCTTTTTCAGTTTAATTCATTGGCGTAATCAATTTTTTTTATTGGCGAAATCACACTGTTGTGGAGAAAATCGATAATTTGAAAATGCGAGAGTTTTCTGTTGGTTATTCATAGGTATTATGAAAATTGTTTGCTTTTTTCTTATGGAAGTGGCTTTGTCATTATACAGAACAAATGTGATCGAATATTGGCTATTTAAAAGATAATCTTCTGGTGAATTTTCTAGGACTATCTAGAGTAGGAGTAAAGTTGCAAATAGAAACTGACCATGAAGAAGAAGAAAATTTACTTCTTTCTACAATCACCTCATGATTGAAGTCTTATGCATCTTTATGAACTACACTCCCCGACAATAAATTCGGGACAGGCAAAATTTTTGTCAAATTCAACACCCTGTATCTTTTTTCGTAGTTCTCCGAATTTGTTGAAATTTTCACCAGGTGTAGTATTGGGTATTGTTATATTAACCTGAAATTCACTTTGCGAAAATACATGTAGTTCATCCGTTATACAGGGTGAAACAAAACCTTGTTTTATACCCTTCATTTCTAAACAACCTGTGGTGAATTTGAGGCGGAAAATTCGATATCATTCAGTTTTAATTTGAAGTGTGACCCTTTCGTAACAAAATGTTTTTTGATTTAAGTCAGTATCTGCTTAAAACAAAAAGATACAAACATTTTGTTAAGAAAGGGTCATCACACTTCAAATTAAATTTGAATTATATCAAATTTTCCGCCTCAAATTCACCACAGGGTGTTTAGAAATGAAGGATATAAAACATAATTTTGTTTCACCCTGTATAACGGATGAACTACAGGTATTTTCGCAGGTTAATATAATATGTAATACCCAATACTATACCTGGTGAAAATTTCAACAAAATCGGCGAACCACGAAAAAAGATACAGGGTGTTGAATTTGACAAAAATTTTGCCTGTCCGGAATTTATTGACGGGGAGTGTATATAAAATACCCGTTTCTCTACTAGAATAATGTGAAATACAATCTTGAATCGATCAAATTTTCCTTATTTATAATCAACATTCAGGTATATCAATAAATATTTTGATTTTTTAAGAAAAAGAATAAAACGGAAAACAAAAAAATTCTTTGCCTTCACGTAGACCACACCGAGAACATTTCTGAAACATACATGAATTCAAAATAGTCCTCATCGAAATGAATACCATTTTCAATTCCCAAGCTCAGAGATCTTTTATCATGAGGTTGGAGAAATGATATTAGATTTTGTCACTGAGATGGAACAAAATCTCCATAAAAACTTCGATATTTTAAGCAATAAGGTGTGACATACTGAGTAAAAATTGCAAAGCAGTGACGTAGAAATGAAGTTCTGAGCCTATGAATTAAAAATGTTATTCATTTCGAGGATAACTATTTATGTTTGAAAAAAATATATTTTGATCTTATTCAAGCTGAAATTGATTTGGCCTGCAAACATCAGGTATATGAATATGGAAGAAACAATACTACATAAGGTATAATCGTATACGGTTGAGTCAACCACATCGATTTGCCGGTTCACTGAAGACTGGACAACTGTTGTGGTTTCCATATAAATTATTGATGGGATAATTTATGTGAATTCTCAAAGACTTACTTTGAATCCAATCATTCGAGAACTTGACCTATGCCAGTATTATCCCCATAAGTAATATTGATCGAAAAATTCAAATGAGGTAGAATTTCTAGAAAGTAGCGATTGCTTCGAATGACCCTAGTGAAATACTGAAGAAATTTGAATTTTTCTTTTAAATAACTATAATATGTTCTGTATCCTTCGAGTTCATACTCATAAGAGTTAAGATAGTAATACATAATAGAATTATCACCATTCTGCTGCTGTAACTAAAAATATTCCTATCCACTGTCTTTTCAATCTGTATTGTATAGTTTAGGCAAATATAACTGCCATTTGATAGAGATCAGGGAAAGTGTTATTTTTATCTTGTGAAGATGTAGAATACTGTCGTGTACAACACTATGAATCTCTGAAAACCAGGCTGAATCTTGTTCCACTCTGTTTCATCAATGTATCTATTCACTAATCCCAATAGACATTCCTATCCTGATTTTATACAAGTTTTTTGATTTGAAAGCCTGCTTAAATAATGGATGGATACTTACTTCGATATTTAACCAGACAATGTTTGTTTTCAATATGGATTCAATTTCGTCAACCGGGTATTCTGAAATATCTCTCAATTTTTCCAGTATTTGTTTTGTACGAATGAATATCGGGCAAAATCCGCTGAGGGACATATATTTGACTAGCTTCTTCACCTACTGACGTTACGTTTGAAATAATACTTTATATTCCCATGAAAGATTATGAGTATAAAATTATTTCAACACATTTTACAAGTTGGTTTTGATCCTACTGAATGAATTGAAAAAATGTGTCCGTATCTACTACCATGTTTGCCTTAGCAAAATTATGCCATCCAATATACTGCCTATTAGAATTTTCTCATTCCGGTTAAAAAAAAATTGGTTCTCTCATGTTTTCATTCATTTTTCACAAAATAAGATAAGAATGAGAAAATGGTTCAATTATATTTCATTTTCTTTGGATGACATCAGAATTACCCTCTCTTGAAAATGCTGAGGAAGCTTTGTTGAATTACCATTAATTAATTTCACTGCTTGCATATTATGTCAAAAGTATCAGACTGAGAGCGATGGTAGAAATGTAATAATCCTTCTTTGATCTTCACATCCTAAGCTGTCTGTTTTCAATTGTGAAATCGATGGAAGAATATTCTGAGGAATGAAAATGGGATAATAAGATGTCTAGTAGGAATTGTTACCTATTGGGGAGAAATAACAACGTCCTAATATTGGATATAATAATTTCATTGAAGAGGTTGATACAATAGGTTGTACAGTAAGTTCAGTGACTGATTTTGAACGATTCAGGAAGTTACCTCAGTTGGGATTTCATCGATTTTCCACGGTTAAGATGAGGTAAAATTATTTTAAATGGAATTGAATAAAAACTGGAGCATTCGCCATTTTGTACCAAGAGTCGTTTATTTTTCCCAATTTGTCTGGAAATATAGAGAGTACAGTTCTATTCAAAATATAGTATATTCAGATGCACAATTTTCTTTTTCATTGGATAAGAAAACTTATTTTTCTTGAGAAAGGACTTTTAGTATCAGAGAGACATACTGTATAAAAAATCAAATGCCCAAAAACAACTAGGTATATTGTGTGAAAATGCTTCTCATCGCATCTATAGATTGTAATCAAATTAATAGAGACTTCATGATGGTACCTTATATTATATTAACGTGAATACAGAAATTATGTCAAACAAAGTCTCTTTGTTGAAAATTCATGCAAAATAGAATTATTTTAAGCTTGATGATATTATCTCTCGTAGCCAGGAACGCTGGATAATGAGTAACTCATCAGGTGTGTTATCATTGGAGATTTTCATCGAGATATTTTATGAAAGGGAACTTTGGCTATCAATCAGAACTATATTGGGTAACGTTTCATCCAGATATCTGCAATTTTCGAATCAGGTTAGTCACTGAATCACTGAATTTGAATGATCTAGAGGTTTGAAAATGTCAGATACGGTTTTGATTGTTAAAAAAAAAACAATCAGGATCTTTTGATGGCTGATGCAACCTTGGTCAGATGAATTATCCTAGAATCTCACACTTTACTTAATGGCCCTCAGAAAGTTGAGATTATCATTAATTTAAATGAGGGATAGAATTTTCTGTTCGATGGATGTTTCAACCCCATAAAAAAATTCAAACAGCAACTCAAGCAGCTCCTTCCCATCTAGAAGGTAGAAGAGGGAATGCTGGATATCCATTTTAGTAAAAGGTTCCATTTCCGCGTAAAAATTTCTCCGGAGACAATCTCAGGTAATTGTCTCTCACTCCAAAGCAATTTCCAATCGTAAAAATTGTTTCAGTGGTCGAGAATAGCTCGTGCTGTTATTTGGCGGTATCCTCTTTCAGAGGTCAAGAGGTTCTCTTCAGATATAGTTGGTTTTTCAAGAGAAGTTGATGGAATTTTGTGATGATAGAAAAAATTAAGCTCGTGAAACGGAATTCTCCATTTGAACCAATAATACGATAAATAGACGGAATGGTGAATTCTCAATTTGAAATCAGCTCCTGGTGTACCTACTTAAATAGAATATGCTGGTCAATTGGAAAAAATTATGGACATATGAATGAAGAACTGCACAACTAGATCTATGTTTTTGTAACCTCATCGATCTGTCTTTGTCTTATGGCGTATTTCTAAGTCTTCAGAAGATTGTTTCTATTCTTAACAATAAAAATGATATTCATAATGTTGCAACTAATGTGCAGAGCTCAATTGTGTTTGAAATTAAAATGGTTAGTAGTTTTTCTGTTGGGCATAGAACGAGGAAAGATGTTTTTTCAAGTGAAACCCTCTGGAAAATGTTCCAATTGAAATAGAGTACCTGTTTTAGTTCGCATTCATGTTTTTCATGTCCGTTTATTGAAACCGTTTCATGGCTTCTGAGGGCTGTGTTAATAGCCACTATATCGACATCGTCAACACGTGGGATCGATATAATTTATGGGGGAAGCAGCGTAAAAACTTCCAGTTGATATTTTTTATGCGAATGTGGTGTACACTGCTGAGTTGGCTCTTCCAAGGAGGGAGAACCATCAAGGAAATGTATGAGGAAAACAAATAACGAACTCTACATTTTGAATTTGATTATTGAAGGAATTTCATATGAAAAAATTATTGTTTCATCAAGAAACCATTTGGCAACCGAGGGAAATATTTATTAAAGAGAATCTTGATTGTTTTTTGCTCGGTCAAATTCACTTTGGTCAGGTAGAACTGATCTAGAGAGTGTGGTTGAGATAATTTCATTTCTTGTCTGTGACAGGTTTAATAATCTTCATGATCATCTAGAAGTTTTGGGGAATATTTACCATAATTTCTCATTGTTATAGGGTGAAAGATTTTCCTTCATTCTACATATTTCAAAATTAATTTGATTAACATTAATTTTAATTGAATTGAATCTTGTTTAGTTCAGTTGGCTTCACAGGAAAGTGTTTTGTGTTTTTGCTATTGAATGTCATCGTTTTGATTTATTGATTTATATACATATTGAGGCTAATTCTAACTTTGGAAATAGTTAATTCATTCCTGTATCCTTCTTTCTATTTTGTTTGTAGCGCTGTGGCTTGATTTCTTTCTGTTTCACTTAGTTTGAATATTTTGGATGTTGATATCTTTAAAATGAAGAACTTGTTATTAATTTCATCCTGTACATATCCAATTACAATTTTTCAGTAACCCAACTTTTTACAACGGATTTATTCCCGATTCCAGGTGAATTGAAGGTTTGCTGAGATCCTCAACCATAAGGGATCGAAAATTCCATATTTCTCCCATTCAGACCCTTAGAATCGTTATTCCAGTCATTCCTGTCATATCTGGAACGCTTTGTGTCCCGATTTTGCCAATATTTCTCCCTCTCCCACAGGAAGATCGGAGATGTACTCAATTCCAAACAGAAGGGAGACTATACCAGCGCACTTTTAGATTCATTAATTTCTGTTTAATTGTAATTGGAAATGTCTGGAAGTTGAAATATCTGCATTGTGGATTTTCGTGAAATCTCGCATATTAATGGGATATTTCGATCAGATTCGTCTACTACCAATCAGCAGTTATGGCTCCTGAAATTGAGTTTTACGTTGATCTGAAGTTTAAGAAAGTGGTGCGTTCCAGTGGGTTCATTTGTATTGGAAAGATGGACATTGTTAGATAGATGAATCGAGACTCTTCTTGGAGAAGTTTCGCGAGAGATGGATGCCTTTTTCCGCATCCGTTGTTCAATTCCAACACTTTTCAATCTAGTTCATCATTCGATTAACTCAGAAATTGACTGAATTAATTAACTAAAGCAATTTAATCTGGGAGGCTGAATAGCAGAAGTCAGCATGATTGATAGCATCTTCGATACTATGCTGCATGAAAGTTGGACTCAAATATCGAATGAGACTTCATAAAATTGGACGAAAATATGATTTTCTCTATTTCAGTATCGTAATGAGTTCATTTCATTACAGTACTAAAAGTAGTGCTGTAATGAAACTAATTACAGCATTTTTTCAGTTGAATTTTTCGTTTTGTAGTTGTCAGTACTGATCAAATCAATTCAAATTCCGTAATCTGTCAAATTTTAAGTCACACCAACTGCCAAGATGAAATATAAGAGTCACTAATCTGAATTTTTATTTGAATTTCGAGAGAATTTCACAAAACTTGACTGAAATAGAGAAAATATCGTCTAATACTCGTTGCAGAAGGCAATTCCAACACTCATGCTATCGAAAACTCACTCCTTCGTCGCTCGTTTTCGAATTTCGCATTCGTGTTGGAAAAGGAGCTCATTCTGCAACTTGTGTTAGAATATACTATTGCAACATCTGTCTTTACTCGAAAATCTTATTATTATGCATATAATGATAGAACATATCAATCATGAAATTGGTCCAAATATAGAATTCTTAAATTTAAAAGTTGAACCAATTTTTTTTCACAGAGTTGTCAATTTTTTCAATAACATGATCAGGACTGGTTTGATTGAGTGATATTGTCGTTATTAATTTTGGAAAACATTAAGAAGGCCATACTCATTCATAATTAGAAAAAATTATGGACATTTTCAGGTATATTTGTTCATCATACGTAAGTGATTTCATTGTTTTGGAGATTTCCATCATTCTGTATTTTTTATGGACTTTTCTTCTCATGCAGATAACCTGTTTTGCTCATTTTGATGCTGTTCTTTCATTTTTTTATGGACTTTTCTTGTTATGCAGTGGGCTAATTTTGATTGTCTGTTTATGTATATTCTGCATTCGTTTTTTTGAAGTTTTCAGTTTGATATCTTTTCTGAAGTTATGAATCCGAAATAGGACCAAATAGATATGTTGAGTCTTTTGAATTGGTGAACTATGAAGAGGCGTCAAATTTTAATTGTTAGGCTGCGAAATTTTATGTATGAAGCTTCAATTCCTTTCTAAAAGTTTGATTTGAAAGAAAAATCGCCCATATCTTGACGAAAATCAAATCAGCGCAGTTGGCAGAAGGAAAGTTTCATACTATTATCCACCAAAATTCAGCATTTACCTCTTGGATTCTATTATTCCCGAATCAAACCACTTTTGAATTGTTTCTCTGAAGGTACAAGCGAAGTTTCAGCTTCTGGAAGCATCAAGTTTTCAATTTCCGTTTTCTTCTCGCTTCTTACCCGTCTTGGAACAAGAGAAGAAACCCCAGAATAATGAACCTGTAAGCGACGTTACCATTGCAATTAATGTCGATTGAATTGCGAAAAGTTGCGGATGAAAAAATTAAATTGTCAAATGCAGAATCAACTTGTTGATATGGAGTGTTTCAGGCTTGAAGTGTTGTAACGCTCCATCGAAAGTTCATGAATCGTTTTGTGGCTGCAGGGCCGGGTTTATTCAATTCATTCGTGTATCTAAAAATGAAATTTTTCCCAACAATGATGTCCCAAAGGTCATCAAAGCTTTTATCCTAATAATAATGCCAATTCCACTTGAAATAGCTGCATCCCATTCTGGTTATGTAGGCAAATGCTCAAAAAATTGCGTTACACTCATTAATTTTAAGAGTTCTTTTTTTTTCATTCAGAATATATTCGATAAAAGCTATGAATCGAAATTAACACTGCTTGGTCACTGAATTTTCAAGTGTTATAGATAATATACGAATTCATCAATTAGAGGAATACTTCACAACGTTTTTATCTACTTCATTAAGAGAACACCTCTAATAGAAAGAGTTTCCGATATAATTAAACGTATAGTAATTACGTGAAGTAGCTAAGTGTTCGAAATCTTCTACACCTCTTTTATCGACTGATGATATACAATCAACAGGTGTTTTTCGGCTGATTGAAAGCATTTATCACATCCGAAACGAAATAAAACGCGTTGGAGAGGTGCCCATGTTGTCTTTCTCTAGTTTTTCGAGCCATCAATAACAAGAGTTTTTGTAGCGCATACATCATTCAATAAATCCGTCGTATATATTTCGTGTTATCCTGATAAATAGAATAGAAGCATAAACACATTCGTTCGACACAAATAGAAGAGTTGCTGAGAGCAATTGGACAGGATAAATCATGACAAGGGGAAAACGATTCGGAAAGGTGAGTTTTTCCGCCTTTTCCGCTCTACAGAGTGTTTGGTTCACAGATATCATTGTACAATGAAGGAATAGCATGGCAACTAGAGTGTGAATCTTATTTGAGAGTCATCTGGGTAATTTCTATAACTGAAATAAACGAAGAAACTTATTCAGAACCTGAATTTTGAACTGCTATGGGGATTGTTGTAGAATTAGAGTCTGAAAAACCTGTTTCAATGAAGAAGAGCAAATAGAGCTCATTGTTTGTACCGCATTCAGTCTACAATATGCTTTTTATGATCTCAACCATTTACTCGTCTCTTCAACTCGTATTTTACAGTGGCAGCAACTGTTTGTAAATATTTGTGCGCTTGGAAAGATCATTATTGCAGCATCCAGAGAAAATACGAATGAAATGTGGATAATCCACTTGGTTTTATTTCTGAATATGAGAATATTTCTTGTTTATGAATAAATATTGTATTGTTAACTCTCTCTTTCGCAAAACTAATTAAATTTGATTCCTTAGAAGGGTGGATTGGAGAATCATTCGAATCTACGACGGTTTTATAAATCAGTTTATCCTTATTTGAAATGTTGTTGAAATTCAGTCTTTTTTCCGAATTAAAAAAAACATTGAGTAACTTGTTGACTTACTTTGAATGATAATTATATAACTAGTTTTTTTACAATATAGCCTCGAAATAATTCGGGTATTTCAGAAGGCTTTTTATGTTTTTTTTGCTTCAGCATACAATACGTGTTGATATTCTGGCCCAATGTCCTCCGATTGTGTTGGATATGGTCACCACATTTCCAATTCCATTGGCAAAATGGTAGCAGAGAAAGACTGAATTTCCGCTTATTCGATTACACGGAATAGAAATTGATGACCAGACTAAAAGCTTATTAAAATGTACTATTAGATTGACATGTGGCTGTAACAAATTCCATTCACTCTAATTCTAATGTAGCGGACAGCTTTAGCGCATATTATCACTGATATGGATCTTTATGTCTTTTTGATATTGAACCCTGAAATAGCTGTAAAAGAGGTTTAATAGAATCAGATGGTAGAAACTATGGAAAATAATCATTTATTAGTAGTCTTAGTTAGCTAATGCAATGATGGAGAAGTGAAGTAAAATAGGAAACATTGAAATGTAATACAGAGATTTTTTTGTTTTGAGTTTGATTCATGATAATAATTACAATTTGGAGTATTCTTTCATTCTCTCAGAATCTTATTTAGATTCATAAGTAGGTATATCATGAAAGCATTCATTTTTGGCCTTTTTAATAATACCTCAACTCGAATGACTCTATCCCATACAATATTGAAACTAGTCCTTTTTTCCCAGAAGGAATTCTTCAAGTTTTCTTTTGTTTCAGATGTGGATTCTCCTCGTGTTGTTTTGGAGTATATTCGTCGTGAATAGTAGACCCACGAGGCCTGTAGAACGGCATCGATGGGTGGAGAATACAGCTAGAGAGGAAATGTTAGGTCCCTATCTCCAAAATAAACCAAACAAGTATGGGATGTTCCTACCAGAAAACATGCAGAAATCGTACTCAAGTAAGGAAAGTTTTATTTAAAGCTCATGAAGAAAACATCTTTTTCATATTGATCATCAGAAGAAGATGTTCACACTTTCTTAGCTCTGAAGATTTTCATGTCTCTTCTATATAAGTCTTTCTACAAGTAGATGAAACTTTTTTATTCTTGTTTCTCCCTCAGAAGTTCGATGTAATAACTATAATCTTGTGTTTTGTTGAATTTGGAATAGATTCTCATTTTTTCTCTGATCATATTCAACAAATTAAACCGAAGATGTAGCTACAGCCTCATAGACAGTGTTTTCATTAACGTGAGAAAATTTAATGGTATTTTACGTAAAAAAATTGGAGAAAACCTTAAATGACCCTTCGTTTTCGAAGTGCAATCTATTCCAGTTAATTATCTCTTAATTATTGAAGGATAATGGATGTATGTACCTCCAAGTTTCTTGCGGTTTCTATTAAATGAACACTATTAGGATGATGTTTCATAAATATGGTGACAAAATGGTGAAGGTGTCGGTTTTCACAATTTTTCATGATCGCTTCTTTGAGATCTTCGAAAAATAACGATATGATTCAAAATTGGATTTCTAATACTCTCTTTTATGTTTCCCAACGAAGTCATCCAGATTGTTAAATATTGAAGTCTAAGTCGTGAAGATATTGTCATTTTTTCTTATTGTTGTTTTTTAGTTTCACCTTGGAATAATGATATTCTCTGTATTTTTAATGTTGTTCTCATGATCACTCTTTTTTCATCTGTTCATCTTGTTTGAATGTCTTTATTTTTTCAAGAAAGTATTGGATGTTTTTCGATAGAACTGTCTAACTCTTCTGTTGATGGTTTCAAAAATTTTAATGAATATTTAACGAACTGTTGGGGGTTTCCATTTCAGTTACTATTGGTAGTAATGAAGTATGATGTGTAGAAGTTTGTTATGAGATGGTGCGATGAATTCTTTCCGAGCATACATACAACTTATTAAATGCTTATAAAAAATGATGAGTCTAAATCGTTAAAAATTCTCAATGTCGTCAATGTGATGAAGTGAACCCTTTTTTTTCACCCTATAGAGAATAAATACTTCCAATAAATCGAATCTTCAGATATATTTCCACTACTCAAATTCTTCTCCGATGAATCAACTCACAGTTGTTTGTTCCGACCTAATATTGTCGCTTCAAATATCCCTTTGAAGCAACCGATCTGAAAATTGACTCGAGAAAGAATTGGAGTCGCACGTAAATGCACAAAAGAGAAAAACACCAGAGCCGGATGACTTCAGAATAGAGTATAGTGTCAGTTAACCGTGGGTTATATGATATGGCATCAACTAATGCATAAAAGTTATTCAAGAAAAAACAAATTGGAAATGTATACTCAAATCGAGAAACCTCAAAAATAAACAGGCATAAAATGAAAAAAATGAGATAACCAAAAGGTCAGAAAAATCACAGACATAAATGTAAAACAACCTCAATTGAAAATTATTCAATAAAAAACAACATGGGGAAAATGACATCATTTGAAACAAACTGAGAGTATTAAGAAAATGTTATTTTTCTGAATGAAGTTATCATACATCGAATAAAGCAAATATTCTGAAGAAAAACTGGGAAAATTCTTAATACAGCCAATTCATAGATATAATTCCAATGTCATGTGAATATTTGATACTTATTTCCGATATGATTCTTTTTTGTCAGGAATGAATTGGATTTGGAAAAAGTATGTTTATGGGTGAATATTTTTTTCATGTCATACTATATTTTGGCATTAGCTTTTTCTCAACGCTTCAGATTTTGTGATTGTTTCTCTTACAGTCGTGGTACGATGTCTTAGTTATTTTTTTACTTTAATGCCAAGAGAAACTGTGTTGATCAGTGAAGTGCATCTACCCCCAAAACACTGTATTTGAAAGAAAGCTCCAAAAGTCTTCCTCAGAAGCTTATAATCATGATTGTTTGGATTTTCCAGTTCCCTAAAAGATGTCTGATTGTCTGAGATACGAGTATTTGAAATGGTATATGTTCCAAAACTTCAGGGTTGCCTTGTGTCTTCGACTATGGTTAGATAAAGTGAGAGGTACGTGTTCTAGTAACATCCCTCGAATATGCATTCATTTGTGCATCAATAATTAGTAGATATATATATATATATATATATATATATATATATATATATATATATATTCTTTTGAATAAGAGAGCTAAAATAATACAATAAATGTTGAAACAAAAGAACCTAAGCTGAGGTAAAAAAAGGAACGGGGTACCACAACATTCTTCGTATGATACTATAGTAGATGAAAACTGTTGAGCCAAAAGCAGAGAACTACAACAATGGAACAATAGAAATCATCTGACATAGTTACTGCAAATCCTAAAGCCAATCCTGGACCTGACCACGTCAGAAAGATGATTGAAGTGTACGATCGTGAGCTATCGATATATCGACACAACTCGTTGAGGATGATATCCAAGAGCTTAGTTTGATTCCTCAGGAAGATTATGAAAGGTTTAATGGCGTCCAGTGCCTTGCTCCCTACCAACCGAAAAGTCTTTGCGCGAATAAAAGGACACGTATAAAAATAGGGGATATGCGATAAAAATATCCGGTTTATGTCCCACAAAACCCGGATGTATTTTAGGTGTTTTTATGTGCCTGCTGATGCATAACTCTCCCCCCTTGAAACTAATAACGAGTCAAATGTGACATAGATGACGACAAGGTAGAGAATTTACCACTGCGTCTCTGCAAATGAAACTGGGCTTTTTTCGATGGAAACAAATTGGACGCAATGACCTGAGGTTTGTCTTTGTGTGGAAGGTGACGCTAGACATATCGCCAACAAAGTAAAATCTCGCCAGGAAAAATTCCTGTCTTGATGATCATGGTATTTGTTTTGAAAGGGAAAGTGTGAGAGCTGAAAACTTACAGGAGATTCAAGATTATTCAAATCACATTCTGAAAATCTCAATTGTAATGAAAGTTTACTTTACATTGACTTTATAACATATTTTTTATGTTATCTCGGGAAGGTTTTGAACGAAACAAGACACATAAAATGGAAGAAAAATTCAGGATTTCACCGAATCTTATGTGAAAGAACAGAAATGAACAATTTTCAAAATACTCCCAGATTTCTCCGAGTTGGATTCCTAAGTCATTAAGAGTAGCTGGATGATTTTCTGAACTTCTCAGCCTTCTATTGAGGTTGTCCCAAACCTGCTCAATCGGATTGAGATCTGAACTTCTTGCTGGCCATTTCATTCGAGAGACTTCAACCTCTTCAAGATACTCCTGAACGATGCGCGCACGATGGAGTCTGGCATTATCGTCCATAAAAATGAAATTTTCACCAATGTATGGGGCAAATGGCACTACATGTTCTTCAAGAATGTTCCTTATATACTTATCAGCATTCATAGCTCCATTATCAACGACCACTAGGTCTGTGCGAGCAGTCAAAGATATTCCACCCCATACCATAATCGATCCTCCGCCGAAACCAGTAGTATTCAGGAAATTGCACTAAGCATATCTTTCATGTGGACGTCTGTATACAAGGGAATGTCGATCACAATGGTAGAGGCAGAATCTAGACTCATCTGTGAAGGGAACTCTTTCCCAATCGGCCTATTCCCAATGGATATGCTCTCTCGCAAAATCCAAACGCGCCCTTCGATGGGCTGGGGTAAAAGCTGGGCCTCTTGCCGCGATACGAGGCCTTAAATCATATTCTCTAAAGCGATTTCTTATTGTCTGAGTGCTAATTTGCATCCCATGAGTTTGGTCAAGCTGATTTTGAAGGAGGCGAGCGGTTGCAAACCGTTGTCTCAACGAAGAAACTCTCAAGTTCTTGAATGTCCTGGTCTTCGGACATTCATACCTGTCTCCCTGAATCACTGCAACATTTTGGACACACTTGTATGGGAAACTCCAAACCTTTCTGCAATTCTTATGTATGTCCACCCTTCTTCTCGCAAAACTACCGCTTATGCACATTCCTCTTGGGTCAAATTTCGTGTTTTGCGTTGCATAGCGATCGAGTGTAAAAAATTAACGAAAGAAAAACTATTGATCACTAGAATTGATCGAGAACAACTGATTTTAGAATGGAGCCAATACATTCAAAATCTGATAATATCATCGTTTTTATTCCTGCTGGGAAAAAACATCTGTATTGAAGAAAAACGTTGAAAGTGGATAACATATGCATTCATAATTCTGATGAAAATAATTATTATTGAGAACACCTCCAGTTGTAGAATAAATTTGAGATTTTCATAATGTGCGTAAATTTTTTTGTGCAGTGTATATGAATATTTGTTGGATAGCCTGGTTCTCTTTAAACAACTACATCTCATCTGCGAACCTCCCTAGTGATGTAATGATCAAGAATGTAAGCTCTGAGAAAAACTTCAGGACTATGCTAGATAAAAGAGAACTACAATCTTGAATAAAATACAGCAAAATAAAAGCCATACAGAAGCTGATGCTGGAACGAACAAGGCAAGGAGTTTCTGTAGAAGGAGAGATTACCTGTGTCGAATTTGTTCATTTTGCCGGTGATTTTCATTATCATTTCCTTGATAGATTTGTCTTGTATTGCAGTATTTTGATTTGCGTGGTCAGAGCATTCTTTTCTTAAATTTTTCGGGTTTGTCTTAATTCCATATTTGTTTCAGTTTTCCAGAACTTGGCTGAACTGCAGTTTTCTCCCCTCTGAGAATGGCTGAGTTGCACCAGTGGAAAGCTGTAAATCTGATGTCTTATTTTCATATATTCCTAATTAAAATAATTGTCATTCATTCAAGTCGAAATATAAATTTAGCGAATGTCATTGTCTTTTTCTCACAACTGTTTGACTCTGAATTCTCCCCTGATATTAATTTATCGAACAGCGTTGGTTTGGTTGAATAAAAATTAAGATTATTATTGAATGGATTGAAAGCATACCGGATAAAGGAGTTCTTGTTGAGCTCAACAATTATAACTACTCTAGACTGAGATTTTGCAGAAAATTGTGGTACAGTGGTAAGCCAATTGACCACAGTTCATAGGCATAACAAGAATCTTCACAAAATGACAGCAATAAGGGGAAATATCTTATTGAAGAACATTTCACAACCTATTCTATACGTATCCAATATTAATAGTATTTTTTTCAGGTATCGACCTAGATGACATCATCTTCCAACAACCGTCCCAAAAGAGGGCCTTGACGATGTTTGGAAGGTGGGGGCCAATCAACGAATTAGGTAAAGAAAGATCTTCCATCAGGAGTACTGACAGGATCCATTCAGCCAGTGGACGAAAAATGGGACAGCCCTTCAGATGGGGCTAATGATGAAAGTAGCTCGGTCTAGTACCAAACATGATAATACCAGTAACTGATGTGAGCTAAACTTTTGTAGGTCGAATTAATTTCATATCAAGAAAAAAAAATAAAAACTAAATAAAATAAATTATAATTGAAACAAGCCGAATGAAGATAAAAGGAGTAGGATCTATTGAAAACGAAAACAGGAGGAGTAGTTTCACAAGAAATTATCTGGAATTGGTGAAATGGTGAAGATATCTTTGGGAAGGGTTCTTATTTGTGATAAATATTCATGCATTCCTTCTAAGATTTATTTTATTAGGTGATGGACTTCAGTTTCTTAGGCAAACTCAGGATAAGTTCGAAAAAGATCAGTGCAATCTTCTGATTAACCAGATTATACTGAAGTATGAACTTTATTTGAAAGAAATGATTTTTTCTTTGAGAAATAGAAGCTGGAGCATATCATGGATTGCAGAGTAGGTAAAAGGTTGCATAATATATGAAATTTTCATTTAGAATCCACCAAATATTCATACAGATAAAATGATTTCATTTAGACTTTTCTTCAAGTTTTATCTTGAGGAAGGTGCTTTAGGCTTCTGAAACATTGATTGAAGTAATGAAGTTAAGAATTTAGAAACAGAGATCATTTTGAAGCGATAAAGTGTATATTTCAAGTAATTTATTCTGGGATTGTAGGTTGACGTAAAACTTCTGCAAACTCCTGTTATATTCCTGGAAGCCGTATCCAGGAACTATTCAAAGTCGAATACATATTTTGTAAGCCAAACGTAACTTTCGAATGGAATGTTCACGCAAATTCATAAAACCTCCTCGTGCTCTTTTGAATTTCCACAGAAAACTGCTGTGCCTTGTTGTATCCAAGAATACTTTTCATGTCAAAGGAAAGATTCTTTCTCATTCGGGGATAAACGGCAATAAGGCTAATCCATCTTCTCCTCAACATTATGGGATACTTTCAACACCGTCGATTTCTTACACATCAAATATTAAAAAAAAAATTGGTCGATGCAGTCGAGAACTTGATTGAAAAAATTAGAGTGGCATCTCCGAGGATTCTTGGAGAAATCTTCTAACAGAAGGAGGATTCTTAAAGTTAAATGAGTAGAAAAAATAATGTAAATCTCCAACATTGGAAAAATTCTGAAATAAGAGAGATATATGCTGACAATTTTGAATCATCTTTTTCATATTGGTCAGGTTGACATTGAAGGGTAGGTGTTTCAGAAATATAGGACCTAGTAGTTGAAAATAAAATTGCTTCGAAGTGGGCTGGAAGCTCACATTCACTTGAAATTTTTTTAAATTCATTTACCTCAAATTTTTTATAGAATTAATGTTAATACAATTGGTGGAGTATACTCTTGTATATTTAACAGATTTTAAGGTTCTCTTCTTCTCCACGTAGTTAGAATTCAAAGAAGAATTCGAAGATGAGAAAAGAGTGAAATTCCAGGTACTTCTTCGAAAGAAATACAGACCTAATTGATTTCTTTGAAATTCTCCAATTTATTTATCTTCATTCCTTCATAAAATGAGAATGATAAGAGGTAGGGCCTATTCCATCGAATTAGCTAAGACAAGGCCTAATTTTTCCAGAAGCTACACATCAGTTACTGGGTTTCGATGAAGAAAAACAAGACTGCAGATTAAAGAAATTGTTCGGTTTGTTTGGTTTATTCTGAAAACTAGATTGCGAAGTGAAAAATGGAAACTCTCAATATTTTCAAAGCGATAATTTCCTCTAGGGATCTTGATATAGTTGAAAATATCAAATAGATTTATATATTGATTACTTGATTTTTCGAATATTCATGAATATTGTAAATTAATGCCATATACAATTATTGTAATTATATTAGATAGATGGGTATCTTCTTCGTGTATGTTAATAAAGAACGACGAAATTATTTGTTTTTTCTTCAAAATCTAGCTGATGAGAAAATGGTTCGACCCGAACTCAGCTGCATATCTAATCATAAAAAATGGGATGGCAGTCTCAAGGCTGGTTCAAGCAATGCAATGATAAAATTGCTAAAATAATATGAAAAAGCAACAAACATTTCATGCACATGTAGAGAATTGAGAAAAAAGTAAGTCTCTCTCTCTTTTGTAGTCATTATATGCTCTTCGAATAATATAGTACTGTAAAAAACTTTCTCTTTTTGAAAAAACACCAAGTACCTATTGATATCGTTGAAAATGTTCAAAAATAGATCCCATCGGGAGATAACCTTTAATTATTTCACTACAAATCTTCCTCGTTCCTCACGTGACGAGCATGGTATACATAATAATAGCTTCATCATACAAGTGGAGGAAGTCCTCTTTATCAGAACACCTGTCAAATCAGGAGTAGGTATAATGAATTATCGATCTGCACATCAGTGTTAGCCTAACGATGTAGGGGATCTCTTACACTTTTCACTCCTTCGTGTTGGAAAATTGAAAGAACTAAAGGCCAGCATCGACGTTATGATCTGAAAGAACGGTAGGTATCAGTGGTTGAAATTTTACGTAGTTTTTTTTGTTGAATTACGGAACTTTCTGTTTATGGACATAGCTCAAAAAAATTGCATTCATCTGACATGGTACCTTTTGTCGAGCCTTCATATACTATAGTCTTTTCAAATATAAGGAGCAAGGCATACATAAATAAATTAAAAAAATCATTTTTATCGCAATTCCCTAAGCTTTCATTTATATTTCCTAGTTGTGTTGAGGATTCAATTTGTTTTCCTGATATTGCTATACTTTTTCGATTATTTTTTTCCATAAAAAACATCCAGAAAGGATACTAGATACATTTTGAATCAGTTTGTACGAGCGACTAAAAAGTGATATGTTCACGTTACGTTCAGTTTATTAAATAACTGAAAATAGGTATTCCGAAATGACTCATGTGTATATCATTTCTGCTAGTGATGGATGTTGCAATTTGTTGGATTCACTTCCACTCGAATTATCGTGAAAAATTATATGCTTGGAAGAGTGATGAATGGTTACACTTTTTATTCAGGTTTGCATAGAATGAATGGGCAATGGCAGTATCATTCAGTTGGAATTCAACAGTAAATGAACAATAGCGGGTGAATTTTTCGTAGTTCGAAATCATGAGCTACAACTTTCATTTTACAGGATCGATACTGCCCCAGATCAGAAATTTGTTTACAGTTTCAATTGCTGAATCTTATCTACCAAACTTTTTTCTTATCATGGGATTGGCAGCTAAGAACTGAACACAGCCATACGTAGGTACTCATATATTAAGTTCAGATATCATGATAGATACGTTCTTTGAAAAGGCAGTATCGATTATCCTTGAAAACTGTACACAGGAAAAGTCATATTATACTCTCGTAATTTTTGACGTTAAGCCTTGATTCCTTTTATTTCATTTTTAATTGATAGAAGTTAGAGTTTTTCCGTAGCGAGTTTGTTGAGATTCGAGTTGTCGATTTGAATTTTGGATGAAGGAGAAAATTTCAGATTAAAATTTTTTTGACATATCAATTTTTGCTCCATCAAGTGTTTCAAATTCGAATCCTCCCGAACCCTACGCCACTGTGACGCATACCACGCGTATAAAGATATTCATGAGCAATTTAAATTAGTTCTGCAGATGTGTAAAAATATGGTAGTCTCGTTTACACGAATTCCAGAGATGAGCCTAATAGATTCCAAATAGATTGATTACTAAATCGTAGTAGGCTCTTACCAATCTGGTCATTCCTTCATTTGGTCCTTCGATTTGCTGCATCTTGGTTCGGTCCGACTTTTTTTTTTTAATATGAGTTCGTAGTTTCGTGTTTCTTTCTGAGGGTAAGTGCTTTTTCTATCCATCTGGTATTCGTTTAACATCATTTTTCTGAATCACTGATACTCATGACCTTTGGTCATTAGCTTCTCCTTGGCATTGAATTTTTAAGAACTAGAAGAAAGCGTTTTTTCTTCCCAATTAATGGCAACCATGATTAGACAACAACTATACGAAAAATGATTCATGAACATTAGTAATTTCACTGAACATTTTTTTGAGTTTAGTTCACACTTCACGATTAAAAATCAACAGGTTAGAGTAGCTCTATTCACTGTGCTCTAAGAATAATGGGTGTTGGTGGTAGGAAAAATGGTAGGAAATTGTTTTCTTGAGAGAATAGTTACCCTGAAATCTCATTCTTAACTGCATACATTTATGACGAGATACTTCTCGAAAATATACTTTAAACAAAATCAACTTTCATGCTATCGGATAAAAGTATGACAGATAAATAAAGGTACATTATTTGCCCATGAAAGTATTCAAGAATCTACCATTCTCGAAGAGTCATCTGGGTGTAATTAAAAAAAACTGGAACTAATTCTCATAAACGAGGCATATTATATTACAAAAACAGATTAAGGGTAATACATTAATTAAACGATTTAAGAACAAATAAGATGTGAAAATTGAGGTACCACCACATACTTTTGCATGTGATGCGGAGAACCAAAAGAAAAACTCTGGCATTTGATTCTAGAAATGTGTTCCAAAAAAATGAGAATATTTTTATTAAAGAATATCTTGATGACCCTAAATCTGAAATAAAAAGAGGCAAATAAAGAAAATATATAAAATACATTCAAAATTTTCTTTAAAACCCTTCTGGAATTTATATTTGCACGAGGTGATCATTTATAATTAATTTCTTATCGTCTCTAAATGTTCCCCAGAAGATCTAATATATTATTATAGAGGGACCGATGTTAAGATATTTGTTGAAAATATTCCGTTTGAGTTTACACTTTACATTAATTAACTTCATGTTGTTTTGTATTCTGCAATTTTCTTCATCATACAACTTATTTGAGTAGTGAAAACTCCGATCTGTTCATCAATAATGAAACGAACAGAAGAGAAAAAAAAATTTGTTAATGATTTTAACATTACTCTTTCAAATCAACAAACAATTTTCTAAAACATTCCCAGGAATACCTTTTTCTTTTTCCACCTATTAACCTCATAAAATCCGACATCCTCATGTGAAAAATTTTTCTATTTTTCGACTGGAGCTACAAACAAACGGGTTGTTATTCTAAATAAATGCAAAACAAGTTGAACACGTACGAGATATATTCCCCTCAAATTCTCTGTATCATGACCTAATTTCACGGCCTCATTCACTACTCTGGAATTGGATGAAGATTTATTTCTACATCGAGTTGTTGTTATATGCCATCTCAATCAATAGCCATTTGAGGACGATCTAATTTTTTTATTGTTTTCCTATTGCGTTTATTGAATGTCTATGACCCAGATGAAATGTGGAAGTGAATTGGGAAGCATTAATTACCTTCGAAATAGATAAATTCTAATTAATTTTGTGACCCTGCAAAGTTTTCTTCTCATTTTTCATTTTGGGTAGAATGACCACTGTGAAGCTAAAAACCATACTTAAAAGTTTCTGAAGAATATTATTTCTAGGACTCATGACCGAAAAACTTAGATTGTTCATCCCATTTTTATCTGCTATTTCAAGGAGATTCATCTCTATATGTTCAAACATGATTTCTGCAATTCGTGAAAGGCAGAAAATTGAATTTATCCATCACAGTTGTCGATCATAATCAGAATGATGTTTTTATAGAACGACATTGAAACTTCTGGAAGGATTAGTATTAGCACAGCTTCCAGACTCATCTGAGTTCAAAGCGAGAGAAGGTATTCCAAAGGGATGATATGTTTATTTTATTTGGGTTTTTTGCGTATTACGATATCTTTGCTGGATGGAAATGAAGAGTAAAGAAGGGTGGTTTAGGTTCACATCTTATCTGCTCGTTCTTCGACAAAAATTTCTGTTTACCCTCTCGAGTATGAAAATTCATTATATGAACATGTACCATCATTTATAAGTTGTCACTTGCACAAATTATTTTTGGAAGAGGTCAAACCAAAATGTGGAATCTTCATTGAATTTTTTCAAATCTGTTTATCAGTTAAGATTCACCTGAAGATAGTTCTCGTATATGATGAAAGTGCTAACAAAATAGAAATAATAAGTTCATTACTCTCTCTAATAAGAATAGGTGTCTTGGGAATTTTAAATGAAAAGGAGAAAGCAATCCAATTTGAAAGACAGAGAGATCATTGAAAGGGTGCTCGCATTAAATTCTTATTGCCGTTTGCGTTTCAATCGAAAGGGTATTTCTAGTAACTTTTCTGTCTCCAGAGAAACGACCATTAAACTGTTTCCGATTACGTCGAAACATTCCTTCAACCTCTTATAGTTAACAATGCGTTAAATCAATTAGTTGAGATAATTAATTTTCCATTACATCCTTGTCGTTCTTGGTGGAAAGAGGGTCTCTGGTAAGGAATGAATGACAATTTTACAAAGCACTAACTTGAAATTGGTCCAGGGGCTCTAACCATTCGTTACATTTAATTAAAATACGAAAACTTCTCACGTATTGGTGAAACCTACGCTTTTTACATTATTGATTACTCTCGGGTTAATTTTCTCATGAATAGAAACTTTCATTTTGCGCAGAAATTTGAAAAATTCCAACAAACTTCAACCATATGTTTTCAGTGAAACAAAATTCAAATCGATGAAATTCTGTATCTTCTTGAATCTTTTGTGAATTTTTGATTGATTATTGTTGAATGTAAATCAAAAAGAAAACACAGTAGTGAATGTTATTGGGGAACTAAAAAATTGCTTGGCTCTACAAGCACAAGAATATGAATCACAGCATTGTTAATTTTTCCCTAATTTCTCTGAATGTAGAACTCTGACGTATCTGAAATTTTCACAGTTTAATCAGCCAGAGAAGATGTAAACGAATCTCCTTAACATTGAGGGACCCATAAAAAATTTAATCATGACACCTTCAAGCCGTTGATTAAATCAGAGTGAAAATTAAACCGAGCATTTAAAATTTTCCAAATCAACTGAGAAAAAACGAGGTTGACGTCAGATGAGCGAATTTTCACGAATTTCTCTACGTCCTAAAACAATGCCTAATCAAAAAATTCCAACTGAAGAAACTTCCTGTTATCAGAAGTCATTTCAGTTCGGTTAATAAAATTTTGCTCTAGGCACGGTAAAAACGGGAAAACATAATTTGTATACCATTTCGGTATGAAGCGACAGTCATCTCATTATTTTTCATCGGGTGAGGAACAATTCTGAAGTTTTTGCTGTAATATTAACAGAGTTTTCGGGAAGAAAACATTCGTACAGCAGAAAATGGACATTTGTGAAACAGGATTTTTTTGCATTCAATCTTAGATATCTCGAAGACGAAAGGTCATATTCGAGGGTCGTAAAAAGCAAATTAGAGCTGAATCAACAGGCTATGCGACCTTTGCATCGGTCATGCTCGAAAAAATTTTTCTATGCGCGTAGAGCAAAAAAAAATTTGAAAAATAAAAAAAAAAAATTTTCCCGATTTATCCAAAGATTGCATGGTTACCGGTACCTCGAAAAATTGCTAATCTATAAATTAACAAAGTAGAGTCTTCAAGCTTCAAAAATTAGTTTTTTTATTTTCAATACTACCATTTTTTACTGAGATACAGCTTGTTGAAAATCACCAAAAAATTTTGAAAAATTTTCTGTTCATTTAATTGTTGGCTGTTTTTAGGGTTGTGAAATTTTATTGGCCGTATAACAGTTTAATACTAATTCTGAAGCAGGACAAAGGCGATTGGCGATGGTAATCATTCCCTGGCTCGCCCTGTATACCAATATAGTTTCAGTGAACAGGAAAAATCGATACAGGGAAAGAAACAACTTTAAACTCTACCTACCCTGAACATTCTATAACGACCTTGTCTCCCCCCCACCCTAACTTTCCAGATAACTCACTTCAAAGCGATTGATTAAAAGCTTCTGGTCTGTTGAATGGAATCAATGGTGGCCATGTTTTCATTAACAATATTGAGATGTTCCTATAGGGACTTTGTACCGTTCCGATGCTCATTCTAGCTGAAACTTATATCTTATACGAGCGGAAGTAATGTTATGTAAGAAAGATAAGGCAGTCTAATATGCGAGAGAACTTCGGCTCCAAGGGGTTCTTATAAAGTTGAAGAACCTTTGTACAGGTGTGGACATTCTTTTTAACTACCCCAGAAAAAAAATTGGGACGTATTGAATAATGAATTTTTTAATATTATATCACTCATTTTTGTGAAAATTGAATTGTTTTCTCGTGCTTACATTCGAAAAAATTAGATCTGCGTTTTTAAATCAAACTGTTCAAATTTTTCTCCATTGACTCCCATAAAATGAAGTTCATAATGCAAAACCAGACATTTGATGTTTTAGCGCGTGTCAAATGTCTGGTTTTGCATTTATACTCTTCAAATATTCTTGACTGAAAACCTTCTCCAATATGGTTGAACATAATTAGAAACATACTGCTTCACAAGTATGTAATCTTCGAGAAAATCGCTGTAAAATCATTCAAAACCCAATAACAACTTGAATCGATCCAATTAAAATGTGTATGAGATATTTCGTCAATCTGGTCGCCTATTTCCTGAAGTTTGGTTCTCTGCATATGCTTCATGAATGTTCTTATTTTGAAATGGAGTCAGTTTAACAACGGCTTCGATTTGAAACGAGTTTTCTGAAAATGCCAAGACGTAAATTAACAAACGCTGAGGCTAATAGGGCTATCGGAATACTACAGGTGGCCTAACTCAAGTTGTTGTAGCGGAAAGGCTCCAAGTCAGCCAAAGTGTGATATCTCGACTTTGGAATAGATTCAGGGAGGCAGGTTCCGTGTTGGTGGGCGACGAAAAACAACACCTGCTCAGGATCGTTTCATCACCGTTTCGACGAGAAGAAAGCCTAAATATACGAGTAGTGCTACGGAATACTCTTCAAAATGCAGATGAGGTTTCCATCGAAACCATCAGACGGCGTTTGAGAGAGGTGAATCTAGGTTCTAGACGTCCATTAAGAGGAGTTCCATTAATACGAGACCATGAGCGTCAAAGACTGGAATGGGCAAGGCAACATTTCAACTGGAACAATCAATGGCGTAGTGTCCTTTTCACTGATGAATCCAGATATGGACGATTTTCAGATTCTCGAAGAATAAGGGTATGGACAATCCCACGCATATCGCGTAATCGTCACTATGTCCAAGAAGTCCATCCATTCCGAGGGGGTAGTGTTATGGTATAGGCCGGGAAATGTTTCAACGGGCGCACAGATCTACACATTTGTCCTGGGAATATGACCGCCTTACACTTTAGGGAGCATGTCATTGACAATGTTTTGCCAAATTTTCACGCTGCTATTTGTGAAACTTTTCAATTTCTAGACGATAACGCTAGACCGCACCGTGCAGCCATAGTTGAGAATGCGCTCGAGGAGCTTGGTATTCCACATTTACCAATATCTCCGCACTCACCATATTTGAATTGCATAGAACATGCATGGAATATGCTCCAAAGAAGATTAGATAATCATCAACCTACCCCAGAATCCTTAAATGAACTGAGAGAGCTTCTGCCCCGTTTATGGAACCAAATTCTTCAATAAATGTTCAACAACCTCGTGTGTAGTACGCAAAGAAGATGTCAAGCTGTTATTGATGCTCGTGGAGGCCATACATTGTTTTGATAGTCTTAAAATGCTTGACTTCTCTGGGAATAATATTTCGTTATTTTACTCGATTTTTCTTAACCGTACGCTGCAGACCTACAGTCTAAAATTAATTTTATTTCCTGCAACTTGAAATCATATTAATATGAATTTTCATCACAAAATCTCATTTAAACTATATTTTTCGCAATTTAAGTCAATATTCCTAACTCATAAGGAGCAGTTTATTTGACGACACAAATTTACAATTCGTTGGCCTAGTCCCTCCAAATTTTCAGGCTGAGTCACATAAATTGGAGTTATTAAATAGATTTTTCCAGAAAATGGTTCATCAAAATCACCCTTTTCATACAGTGTTGCTTCCAAGACATTTCAAATGAAGTATCACTCATCCCCTCTCCCATTTTAAATTTTGAGGGGTTGAAGCACCCCCTCTCAGGGTTGTTGCTCTCTTGAGCTTCAAATAAACGTCGAAAGATGCCTCTGAACAAAATTATTCGACCTATTTCGCGAAATTTCTCACTATGGCATACAAAATATACAAGGTGGCTTATCCGAGATCAATCACCCTGTATAATAAGTTCCGATACACATTCTATCGATCCTCAGTCACCTCGATTTTCTTATAATGCGGACCTGGTCGCATCCGAGTGCGAAGACAGTGACTGTAATGTGTTTAAATATGAGCCCGTAATTTTTTAAAGGAATACAGAGGGCCCGCTAAGTGGAACTAAATTGAATAGATGTTCGATCGATTGTCGACCGTCACTTCATTTATTCGAGCCTCTAGGGTATTAGATATGGTTTTGGAGGAACTGGAGCCGAGGAATGATGATAGAGAGATCAAAAGGTCAATTCTAGCCGGTGCATTAGCATTTCTTGTCGTGCGAGACAAAGAACTGTCTGAGGAAAACGTGAATTACAGAGCTTGGTAGCAGGATCAGCTTTGAATCGTGATTTGGCTTGATATTTGCACCTTCACGATAATAATTGCATATTAATATAGTATACGACTAGGATGACTTATCCTTGAATATCGAAAAAATCCCACAATCTGGCAACACGCTTTATATGATTATCCAGTTGAGTAGATCTCCAATACAATGAATTTCGTTGATATATTTCCTTCCTGATAGGTTCACTCAAATTTTTTCGTGATCATCGCATTCAAATCATACATTTTGTTGAATTGACAACCCTTCACCGAACTCCTGGATATAATTTAAGATTTATAGCCCCCCCAGTTTCTCCAAATAACGCTGATAAAACTCTGGAGCCTCTGCAATAACTCGTGGAAATGGCTCCATTCATACATTGTCGAAAAATTACTTTTGCTCGATTACCCTCATTAAAATTCTTTTTTTTCAGTCATGTCGCTGACCTAAATGCGTAGTAACGATGGTATGGCTCCAAGATGGATGGCACATTTTTACGACGATTCTTTTTCTCATTCCGAGCACTGCCCACGCAGGTGAGTGAATATTTGTGGTATTAGAATTCAGGGGAAGGTTCCCCATATGAACAAATCCTGAATACCGTCTAGGTTGAATCGTTTATGATATACACCGCGCAAAAAAACTAACGCACATTCTGAAAATCTCAATTTTAATGAAAGTTAACTCTACATTGACTTTATAACTTATTTTTTATGTTCTCTCGGGAAGGTTTTGAACGTAACAACACACATTAAATGGAAGAAAAATTCAGGATTTCACCGAATCTTATGTGAAAGAAGAGAAATGAACAATTTTCAAAATATTGACATGCTGATAAGTGATTTAATACTTGGTATTTCCACCCCTTGCGTTAATTACAGCTCGGCAACGACGGTTCATACTCAAAATCTTAAAATGTTCTGATCTAATCCTTCCCAGATTTCTCCAAGTTGGATTCCTAAGTCATTAAGAGTAGCTGGATGATTTTCTGAACTTCTCAGCCTTCTATTGAGGTTATCCCAAACCTGCCCAATCGGATTGAGATCTGGAGTTCTTGCTGGCCATTACATTCGAGAGACTTCAACCTCTTCAAGGTACTCCTGAACGATGCGCGCACGATGGGGTCTGGCATTATCGTCCATAAAAATGAAATTTTCACCAATATATGGGGCAACATGCTCTTCAAGAATGTTCCTTATATAATTATCAGCATTCATAGCTCCATTATCAACGACCACTAAGTCTGTGCGAGCAGTCAAAGATATTCCACCCCATACCATAATCGATCCTCCCCCGAAACCAGTAATATTCAGGAAATTGCACTGAGCATATCTTTCATGTGGACGTCAGTATACAAGGGAAGGTTGATCACAATCGTAGAGGCAGAATCTTGACTCATCTGTGAAGAGAACTCTTTCCAATCGGCCTCTTCTCAATGGATATGCTCTCTCGCAAAATCCAAACGCGCCGTTCGATGGGCTGGGATAAGAGCTGGGCCTCTTGCCGCGACACGAGGCCTTAAATCATATTCTCTGAGGCGATTTCTTATTGTCTGAGTGCTAATTTGCACCCCATGAGTTTGCTCAAGCTGATTTTGAAGGAGGCGAGCGGTTGTAAACCGTTGTCTCAACGAAAAAACTCTCAAGTAACGTTCTTGAATGGCAGTTGTTACCCGTGGTCTACCCTGTCATGGTCTTCGGACATTCATACCTATCTCCCTGAATCGCTGCAACATTCTGGACACACTTATATGAGAAACTCCAAACCTTTCTGCAATTTTTGTGTATTTCCACCCTTCTTCTCGCAAAACTACCGCTTGGGCACATTCCTCTTGGGTCAATTTGCGTGTTTCGCGTTGCATAGCGATCGAGTGTAGAAAATCAAACGAAAGAAAAACTATTGATCACTAGAATTGATCGAGAACAACTGATTTTAGAATGGAGCCAATACATTCAAAATCTGATAATATCATCTTTTTTCATTCCTGCTGGAAAAAAACATCTGTATTGAAGAAAAACGTTGAAAGTGGATAACATATGCATGCATAATTCTGATAAAAATAATTATCATTGAGAACATATCCAGTTGTAGAATAAATTTGAGATTTCCATAATGTGCGTTAATTTTTTTGCGCAGTGTAGTTCTGAGAAGATTTGCTTAATGAACATAGATAGGTTCATGGATTGAATATTTGAAGAATAATAAACAGAAAAATTCATGAACGGAACGCATTTTCTTTTTTGTTTTCTCAACGTCTTTGTGTGGAACGTTGTTTTGTTTACAGAATGTGACTGTCAAAGATTATCACTTCTTGGAATTTACAAAACGAGTTCATTCAAGCAGTTTTCGATTGATTCGACTTAAACACACGTACTCAAACCCTTCTTTTTTCCTCCAAATTTTAATCACTTACTCCTATAGCTATAATATCTTTGTTCCACCAAAAAACTTTTCAATTTAAACAGCTCCTTCCTATATAGTAGAGGCTCTTTTTTCTTTTGTCCCATTTCCCTATTTTTGTTTACGTAATGAATTTCTCTAATCAGGCAATAAGTCAATTTACATAAAGTCTCTTCATGTGCAAAGTATTTTTGTCAGAATACATTTTGCATTTGTTCATTTGGAACTTTTCTTGTTGATGTCTCTTTGTGTATTTTTATAGACATTCCTTTTTCAGAACATAATTCGATATATGTTCCGTTTCCCAGAAGAATTAAAAGGTTCTCGTTCAATTTACTCACCTCAACTTCCTAAGGATTAATATTTATTGGTTTTCTATTTTTAAAATATCAATTATCTATTACTGGTCCCCTTTTTAAACCTTAATTGAATTTTCCGCAAATTTCTATCAATATAGCTGATGTCATTCCTAATTTCTCGACGTTGCCTCGAACAACAGTACGCATTTTCAGATAATCGCGTCGGGACCAAAAAAAATTCCCCAATTAACCATCAAGTAGGACGGCGGATATTTAGAAATATGTGTAACGTCACCCTGAAGAATTCCACCCCCTTCAACCCTCTGCGGTGCGGGTTGAACACATGCAGATAACCACCCTTTCGACGTACCATCCCAATTCTTTTCATTCCGAAAATTGAATTGGATTTTCGTGGATTTCTCCCAGGAATCGAATGATTGATGAAAAAGTTTTTCCATTTTAACGCGTCGTGGGATATTTGTTAGTTTTGGGAAATCATGGAGCAATTACTGGGCTTATCTAGGGCATGATGGGTATCGGAAAATCATTGGGAAAGCATTCAATTTCATTTCATCCATCATAAAAAATATTGGAAATACAGGATGTGAATGAAAAGTTGCTATAAAATTTAGGGGGTGTTATGAAATAGGCCTTTCCTATAAACCTGTCTTTTTTTAACCCCCTTTACTTAGTGGCAGCCCCCCTTAAGGTCTGATTTGCTAACACAAAAGAAATGAATCTTACTAGCACGATGATTCGAAATGACTGAACATTTTTTTTCAGATTACGTGGTAGTGGACCTCTTGGAGAAAGCTGACCTATCCACTCTTCCTCCTGGA
Organism: Hippodamia convergens; assembly: GCA_038502775.1. Classification (NCBI taxonomy): domain Eukaryota; kingdom Metazoa; phylum Arthropoda; class Insecta; order Coleoptera; family Coccinellidae; genus Hippodamia; species Hippodamia convergens. The sequence goes on from CM076607.1 coordinate 98,606,679, forward strand.
GTCACAAGAGCCTCTGGAAGATGTCACAACGAGACCTCCTCAGCTGTCCCTTTGAATAGGGCCTACCACTTTGACAGTAACTCCGAAGTAATTCTAGGCGCCAACGATAATTTTCCTGGAGAATTTCCTCAAAATTTCTCCATCCTGATATCGGCGAAATTAGAAAAAGGTGAGAATATTCTTGAGAAGTTTCGTCACAAAGTTTCGTCCTGCCACTGAAATTTCCAAATGAAAAAACTTCATTCAAGCGGAAACAAAAAACTTTCAGAATTGAACGAATGAAATATGCAGTTTGTACCTACCAAATTTCCCTCAATACATTCAGTGGCTCGTTTGCATGATTAATGGGATGAAAAATTCACGAACAATTTCCAATCACTTGGATACTTCGTTACAATAGAGAGTTGGAACCGTATGAATTGTTTATTACTCCTTTTCAGGTCAGACCACGTCTATATTCACCCTATATTCTGATGAGGGTGAAGAGGTGCTGTCCGTAATTTTAGGGAGGGAGATCACCCTTTTCTACGACGATGACACTGGACCAGATGACGGGAACATGATTAACTTTGATGGAAACACAGACGATGGACAGTAGGTGTCATTTAGTTCTTAAAATGATTTCAACAGATTAAGAAAAATTGCTTATGAACTTGGTGAAAGAAAGGGAGACAACTCTGATAAAAATTGAAGCGGAATAACTTTAAAATAACCAATATAGTAACTACTATTAATATATAAATATACTGCTCTACAAGAGTTAGGGATATCGCATTCAATCGTTTTGAAAAGTATGTAATCTTCGAGAAAATCGCTGTAAAATCATTCAAAACTCAATAACAACTTGAATCGATTCGAAACGAGTTTTCTGAAAATGCCAAGACGTAAATTAACAAACGCTGAGGCTAATAATAGGGCTATCGGAATGATACAGGGTGGCCTAACTCAGGTTGTTGTAGCGGAAAGGCACCAAGTCAGCCAAAGTGTGATATCTCGACTTTAGAATAGGTTCAGGGAGACAAGTTCCGTGTTGGAAAGACCAAGGCTTGTTGGGCGACGAAAAACAACACCTGCTTAGGATCGTTTCATCACCGTTTCGACGAGAAGAAAGCCCACATATACGTATAGAATGCTACGGAATACTCTTCAAAATGTAGATGGGGTATCTACCAATACCTCCTCACTCACCAGATTTAAATTGCATAGAACATGCATGTGATATGCTCTAAAAAAGATTAGATAATCATCAACCTACCTCAGAATCCTTAAATGATCTGAGAGAGCTTCTGCCCCGTTTATGGAACCAAATTCCTCAACAAATGTTCAACAACCTCGTGTGTAGAACGCACAGAAGATGTCAAGCTGTTATTGATGCCCGTGGAGACCATACATTGTATTGATTAGTCTTAGAATGCTTGAATTCTCTGCAGACCTACAGGCTAAAATTAATTTTATTTCCTGCAACTTGAAATCATATTTATATGAATTTTCATCACAAAATCTCATTTAAACTATATTTTTTTGCAAATTAAGTCAATCTCCTGTGGAGCAGTTTTTATAAATAGTTTCGTGAATACTCTATCAAAGTTCAAACCTTTAATTCAGCAGTTCCATCTGTCTTATATCTGTCTTTTGTCTATATCATCTATAGATTTGTATTCATTCCTTTTCTTTCACCTTACCCCAGACCATTATCGTTTTTGCTCCTATATTTATAACATCGTCAGCTTCATCATTTGTGTCAATTTTTTTATTTGAATTTTCAGTTCAATTTGATTTTCTGTTTGTTAACGAGTACATTATATTAAATTTCATGGATCAAATTGGAGAACTTTGGACTTCTAATCGCATAAACTAAGCACTACAAGTTACATGACCATTCAATAGTTAATAAATACCTCTCTTTTTTGAGCAATAACTGAATGAGTTGTTTTTCCAGATGGCATCGAATAGCTTTCAGCGTGAAAGGCGATTCAGTAACAATGATTCACAACTGCGAAATAGCATCAACAAAACCACTCGTGAGATCAGAATCGTCAACAGTCACTACTTCTGGAATCATCACAATAGCTCATGAACTGGCTGAAGACAATCATTTTCGGGTGAGTCAAGTGGAAAATTTGATTGACCACCATTGAAATTAATTCCAATGTTTGCATCCAGTACTTTCAAGTTTTAATTTTTGAACTTTGTGTAGGTGCAGAGCACAATGAAGTGTTCAGGTTCAATCAGATACCATCATAATACTTTAATTCACTCTTTTCTTGATTAGTCCTTTTCTAAATTGTTATATTCTTTCTATCTTTTTCATAGTATCTTATATTTTCAAAGACTTGGGAATCAGATTATAGTCAGAACTTCAAAGCTTGTTCAGTTTTTCAATTCATAATCAGACATTATAGCTCTTTCAGTTTTTGACACATTCCCAGGTTTGTCCTTTGAAAATATCTTGGTATCTCAGTGGATAACAAATATTTGATGGACACTGCAGAATCTCAACGAAACAACTCATCAATAAGAGCTCGCCTTTTGATTTCAAGGATCTAAGTTCTTTTAATTCAAAACAAGCCTCACTTCTGACATTAACAAAATTGGCATTTGAAATCATCTTCACAAGATTCATTGAGATGAAGCTGTCCAGTTAAGTAAACCAATTGTGGAAAGTACTCCTGCTTCTCTATACTCCTCGGACCAATTATTCCTTCTTTATTACCCTATATCGTTGTGTTACAGGGTGAAATCGAACTTCTGAAGATAGCTCCTATCCCCGATGAAGCCTACGACCTGTGCAAGACTCACGCACCTGATTGCTCCACTGGGATCTCGAGCAATTTCGGGAAGCATCCCCTGGACCCCTCAGATTCGAACTTTGGATACAACTTGTCGGCGAACGGGGCAAACGAGACGGAGACAGAAAATGAGGAAGACAGTGGTGGTAAGTTGAGAGTTTTCAACAGCCTCATCTCCGAGGATAACAAATTATAAGATATAATGAAGGTAAAGGATTAGATGTCTTGTGGGTGGAACAGGAGGATTTATATATTTGCCTGCTGTTTGACTGGTTGGCTGCACGAGGATTATTAATAGATTGCCAAGGGGATCCTGTTGGCGACTAGTTAATGGTCCAGATGAAGATGATGCCGAGAATCTCAATAATAAGTCATTTTTTAACACAAGGAATTTCATTTATCCAAATTTGCGTAGTAACAGTTCGTTGATACGTAAATTAATCCACTGAACAATTGGTTATATTATTATTTCCTTCCAAGCAAATACTGTTTAATTTTTCTTTCACAATCATCAGGTCCTGACATCAGAAGAATCAGGTTAATCTCCGTTATTAGTACACAATTGATCTGCTGGGATCTAATGCGATTGAACGTTGTTCTTTCTGACCAAAAATTCCACTTCAATCAATTCATTCATTGCATTCAACTCCTTCAGACAAACCGCATTCAGACCTGAATATTGGTGTATGCGAAACTCCGCCATTGGAGTAATTAATGTATGCAGGAATCTACTTCTTCAGTGCCACGTGGACGGAGCTTGGACAGTTATTCGCTAGGTGTCATGACTGCTTGGTGTTTCGTATGGAATCGACATATCGTGTTAGTTTGGGTTATAATTCACTACGTTAACTAAGGGTTGGTGCCCTTCTTTTTCAAATGGGGTAACAATACATTGGAAAAACAATATATTTCCAACAACTGACTGATTAATCATGAAGAACTCGTTGTTGGACAATCTGTAACGAGTTTCCCATGAAATCCCCTATGCTGAACACCTACATAATAATCTTATGAAGATGTTATTCACACCCCAATCCCAGATTTCCATTTCAACGTGCACCGGACTCGAATAAGAGCTCCATGAACCTCCCGCAATCAGCATAAAACGAAAGGAGCATAACTGTATAAACGGATATCACGCAAATGGAAGTTGTCCAATTTTCACGACAACTCCTTGGATTTACCTCCGAAACGTATAAAGTACCTTGGGATCCTGGAGAATTTTAGGTGGGAGAGCCTGAATGTTGTGTAACTATGGCCAATAATCATGCAAATAAGAGGCTCTGCATAATGAGGGCATGTCTATGGGAGTTTTGAATATTTATCGGGGGTAATCTTTATGGAATTGCTTTCGAAGGGGGATTCATCATTTATGAAACACCTTTTGGAGGATACAATTCGTGGGAGAACAAAAAGAATTGAGATCCCGAATCTAAACTGTTCGTTGTAAGAACTAAATTCAAGAATTCTTCGAATCTATCATGGATCTAACTCTTTTTTTGTCCACCTACAAGCTAGATTGTAAATTTTGATACTGAAATTTCTTGGACAACGATAAAAAAAGTATCTGCCCCTATTCCCAAACAGAATGCAAAATCAATTCATCAGAATGTTGAGAAGAGTCGCTGTATTTATAGTGTAACTTCTTCTAGTTGTTGCAGTTACTCCATCGGACGAAAATTTTCCTACCAGGCCTTCTGTCTTCGATATACCAGATCTACCAGAGGTCACTGGATCAACACCCTTCTATTATGACTATGAAGAAGGTAAGATTGGATTTTATATCTATCTAGATCTTCAAATAGTACCAGATTCAAAATGAAATATTTCAGGGGAAACTGATACAACGATCAGAACTAGCACCTTATCAATTTATCCCTCAAGCGTTCCAGAAACGACCACGGCAGTGAATATCGAGGTGAGCAACGAAATGAAAAACGAACGACGAATTTTAATCTTTATTCGTTCCAGACAACAACTGCAGTAAACGAGGTCAATAAGACAGAATTGCAGACTACTACGGATTATTACCATGGTTACTATGATCATTTTTACCCTAGTTACTATGGGGCTATTGGACCCAAAGGAGATCCCGGGAGAGATGGTATTCCAGGGACCCCTGGAGTACAAGGTCCACCTGGACATATATTTCTGATTCCTGTAAGTATATTACTTCTAATTTCGATAATCCGAACAAGTTCGGATTAAAGATATAATCCGAACAGTTTCGGATTATAGATATCATTCATTATGGTTTCTATAATCCGAATGATTCGATAAACCGAAATGGTTTTTTTTTTTTGTTCGGATTATCCATACATTGCTGTAATTCGATTTCCTTTCCAGATGAACGCCCAAGGAAATGAAAAAGGTCCAGACTCTCAGGCTGAAACGTTCAGACATATGCTCGCGCAACATATGGTAAGTTATTTCCTGAAAAATCAATCTCGGTATTAACAACTAAATCCAGCAGACCGCGGAAAATATGCGGCAGACATTCAAGAGTAAAAACGAATAAACGTACAAGATTTTTCCGCCGTTTTCACGGAATTCTTTGTGTGGGAAGTTCAGATTTATATTTCTATTAACTCCTACCGTGAGAGATCTCTCCGGATGAAAAGTGTGTACATAATCCTTGTGAAAACAACATCTCGAATAGGAATTGATGCAACCATAAAAGGGAATATCAATCTCCTGCAGACAGATGTGGTTAAAACCGAGATCCAATTTAATGAGAAATCCTCCACTTTGGTCATTGAACTTTCGAATAAAAAGGATTTCACATTTTCATTTGAACGCCTCTTACTTTCATTTATCAATTAATCCTTTGACATGGAGAGAATTAATGGAAAATTATGTGGGAAAAAAACACTGGAATAATTGAATTGAATGTTATTTTTCAACAGGACAAATTATTCAATATTTCAGAAGTGATTATATAAGTATCTGCCAAGGAGAAAAGTTCTAGAATCATGGAAGTAAATGCTGTAAATGTTCTGTAATCGGTCACATGACTTTACCCTGAATCAACGTATATGTATTCATGCCACGTGTTCGAATAGAATGCATTTAGACCAAATAAATATGTCACAGTAGGTAGCTGAATGGAAATCGAGTTCAATAGTGGAAAAAGTCGATCATCTGAGCATTTCATGACCATTTTATATCTGTGCACAGCAATAAAATGTCTATCCCGGTTTATTTCCACAATGTAAAAGTCAACATATTCAACTGGATCCTCGTTGAAATTTCAAATCTGTTTCAGTATTAGTAAAACCCTGGAATCAACCTTTATCACGTAGTTATTCGCATTTTTTATATCTTCCTTCTGGTATTCGAGGAAATGGATGTTAAATAAAATTGTTCTGTGGGTTATGACCAGTAAAACTCATCAGAAATGAGTCTAATTCTCTGCGGGGATCTGTTCATTTCTCAAATATCGCAACTATGTTTCAGAAAAAAACTCTGAATATCTATGTAGGACTTTCCCCAAAGTAGAATGTTTTATTTTCTTCATTACTGCAATAAGTAGGGACCCAATTCTTGGATTCATTTCACAATATTCAGAAGTTAAATGAAACAACAAGCTCAAGTAGTCAGCAAAATAAAAAAATCATTATATGTTGAAGTTGATTGAAAAATTTGAATTTCACAGATGTCCATGAGAGGATCAGAAGGTCCTACAGGATTGACAGGAGTTCCAGGATTGCAAGGACCTCCTGGACCAGAGGGTGTTAAGGGAGAACCTGGTGAAGTTGGTGAAATGGTGAGTATCTTATAGGTTCCCACAAATAAAAAAAAATTATTCAATTAAGTTCATCAAAAATATCGTGTATTGCGTGGACTTTATATCACTCCAATTACCAAAGATCTGACCTTTCAGTTCGTCAGCATATGCAAATAAGAGTTTTAGATGAAACATCTCCTAGTACAGATCTGGATCACGAAAGGATGCTGGGATAAAATACAAAATGCCGTTTTTATAGGTTCTCTGATTGCGCGCCAGTTCTGCACCTAATCAAATGTCTATGCCTCATTTCAGCGTGTCACATATTAAACGAAGTCACCCTGAAGATAGCGAGGGATGAATATGCTTCATTCCCTTACGTTTTATTCATTTTTTATTATTTTTTCGGAAGGAGTCGTAATGCAGGTATAGTAGGGAGGCGTTGGGATAAAACTTATGGCTAAAAAACAACTGGAAAATAGACTTCAATTTTGAAACGAACTGAAAGTATTTAATTGGAGGTATTCTCACAATGTTCAAAAGAAAAAACTTGGATCCTTCAACCGTATTAATTGAAGACAACAGATATATCAACAGGCATATAAATCGCGTTTTACTGAAGCCAAAGTAAACCAATTAGTCCACCTCTAGTCCCTATAGCACCGCAAAATATGTGTCGCGATATTGTCATATAATATAATAAAAATCGTATTTTACGATATAAATCACGACATGAAATACAGCTCAACCATAAAGGAGCACCGTAAAATCCTGCTGTGCTCAGCTCGTATCAGATATTCCATATTTTGCGTGGTTAGTTTTATAATAAAGGTTATTAAATACGCATCATAGCGAAAAAAAGAATATGAATACCTTTTATTAGCTCCGGTGTTTACAACCTCTTTAATTTAACGATCATCCCATGCCGGAGTATCTCTTGTGATGGGATAGAACGAAATGAAATGGCTTATATCAGTTTTGTATTAATCCAAGAAGATATCACCAGATAAGGGATGAAGTATGCTCTTGAAACTCTACACCATTCCCAAATGTTATTCAGAAACCGTCAATTGTATTTCAGATTGGTCACTTCAACTTCAGAAAACTTCAATTGAATTTCAGATTAGTCTATTGAATTTCGGAATATGTTATATGAAATTCAGATCAGTCAATTGTATTTCAGAAATCTTAATTTGTAATTCAGAGAGTTCGAATATTATTTGAATTTAAGTTGGATTTTGAGTCATATAATACTCATTTTCATAATGGATATCATATCGTCAATCATATTCTATCAGGTATGTTTCCATGATGAATAAAACCAATATAATCTGGATTTTAGTAAAAATATGCTAAACCTTCTCAATTGATTCCTCACCTAACACCTCAGCTTCAGGAAGCACATAACACCTAATGAAAATTAGTCAAATTGAGTACATATTTAATTGGAGATGCAATTGACAACAGTATCTGCAGCTGGTGCATTAGCCATGGAAAGACTACGAGGTTCATTCACAGCTCCTTCAGAAAATGAAGGTTTTGTTGCAACAGTGGCAAGACATGAGGAACCAGTTATCAGATTGAGTGATCGTCTGTGATAATGCTGCATGCCATTCGAGATTGGAGACCGTAATCACCCAAACAGTAGCAGTACTGCTGCAGATGAGCTCTTATTCTCCCATACTCAATCCAATTGAAATTTTATGGTAGAAAATAAGAACTTACGTAAAAACAAACCTCAGAATTCCATCTACAATAGATATTTTCTGAAATGCAATCTGGTATCAATGTGAGTTTGAAATGAATTTCAATTTGCCATTCCTGAAATATAATTGACCATATCTGAAATTCAATTGAGGGTATTATCTGAATTACATTTGATGATTTCTGAAATACAATTGACCAATCTGAAATACAAGTGATGATTTCTGAATGTCAATTGACAATTTCTGAATTACACTTGGAAATGGTGTAGTGCTGAGCGGAGAATTCAACAGTCTATTCAACATTTTTTTTCATTGAATATGCTTGATGATTTTGTACGATGAACGCTGTATATAATCATGAAATTGAATGTGTTTCAAGGGACCCCGGGGACTTCAAGGCCCTTTAGGCCCCCCAGGTAGAGAAGGACGTAGAGGTCGACCTGGAAGAGATGGTGAAAGAGGTCTAGCAGGTCCCCCAGGTGACAAAGGAGAGCAAGGAGCACCTGGACTACCAGGTCTACCAGGAGAGAAAGGCGACAGAGGGGAAACAGGAGCTGAAGGCCACCCAGGACTCCCTGGTCACGATGGCCAACAGGGTGAAGAAGGTCCCCCAGGTCTACCAGGACTTCCTGGGGAAATGGTAAGCCTCACCATCTTCCCCAACTCGATTTTAACTCTCCCTCAATTTCAGGGCCCCAGAGGATTTTCAGGACCTAGAGGAATACCTGGTTTACCTGGACCACCGGGTATTCCAGGGAATGAAGGCCCTTCTGGACTCAAGGGTAATGCTGGAGCTCCAGGTCAACCAGGTTCCCCTGGACAATCTGGTCCACCTGGACCTGTTGGATCTCCAGGTCCCCAAGGACCCCTAGGACCGCCTGGTGTTATTGTAAGTGATCCTAACAGTCAATGTATTCATTTATCTTGGTAACCCCAATTTTCTCGAAAACGTCCGAATATTTTTTGATCCTGTGAATGGCGTTTTGAACAAGTCAATGTCGACTTGAGATGCGCATAAAAATCTGAGGAATAAATAAAGACACCAGGCGTCGCGGCGCTATCAAAAATTTTTTCTCCAGGGAAATACCATTTTTATCATGTCATTCGAAAGATAATTTCATTCTGAACTTTTTTTCGAATACAATTTTTATCCATTTCTAACCGTCAACGATCTGCAGCGTGATTTATGTTAATTCTATTCCATTAATTTTTTTCTGTCTGCCTTCATTTGGAGACATGGATTTAATTTTGTGCTTTGAATTCAAGAAGGCTAGTTTTTTTAACAATCCGCCACTTCAACTAAGATTAAATATGTGGATACAGAAAGATGGGGTTCCATGTCACAACGCTGCCATTGTGAAGAGAAATTGAGATTGAAAATTCGAAAATAAATGAACCCTTATATTTTGACCAAAGTAACTTATAATGAAATAGGGAAATGATATAACTTATGTTTGGATCATAATGGCTAGATGACCTAGATATGATTTTGTTTCGTAAAATGACGGGGGCTTTATAACAAACTATTTCTCTATTATTATATTCATTGAATATTATGTCTCATGACAATTAACATTTTTTTAATAAGAAACGAAACATTTCGAAACAAATATTTCATATACCGGTCATTATGGTCCATACATAAGTAATATCATTCCCCCATTTCATTATGAGTTACTTTGGTCGAAATATAAGGGTCGACTTATTGGGCACATGCGTTTCTTATCTTCATTTTCAAGTGGTCCAAGTTATCAGAATCAGTTTGGTATAAGTACCATATTTTTCAAAGTACCCCTCAGAAAGTAATCCATGAGCGTTAGCTCTAGCGATATCTGATGGGTCCATTGGTTCCTATCCATTTATTTTCGAATTCTTGATCTGAATATCTCTTCACAATAGCAGCGTTGTGACATGGAGCCCCATCTTGCTGTAGCCACGTATTTAATCTTATTTGAAGAGGCACATTGACTAGAAAACCAGTCTTCTTGAATTCAAATCACAAAATCACATCTATGTCTCCAAATAAAGGAATACTATCACAATACAGAAAAAAATAAATGGAATAGAATCAACATAAAACACGCTGCAGATCGCTAACGGTTAGAAATGGATGAAAATTGTATTCGAAAAAAAAATTCAAAATAAAATTATCTTTCGAATGACATGATAAAAAAGGTATGTCCCTGGAGAAAAAATTTTTGATAGCGCCGCGACGCCTGGCGTCTTCATTCATTCCGCAGATTTTTATGCGCATCTCAAGTCGACATTGACTTGTTCAAAACGCCATTCATAGAGTGAAAAAATACTCGGACGTTTTCGAGAAAATTGGGGTTACCAAGATAAGTGAATCACCCTGTACAACTCGTAAATGTTCTATTCTTCAGGGACCTCCAGGAAAACCGGGTTTCCCAGGTATTCCGGGAATAGATGGACCTCCAGGACCTTCTGGTAAACCAGGAAGTCCAGGAAGTAAGGGTGATACCGGACCACAAGGTTTTCCTGGTCAAATTGGTTTTCCAGGAGCTAGAGGCTTCAAAGGGGATGCAGGTCTTAGAGGGGCGAGTGGTGAGAAAGGGGAGAAAGGAGATAGAGGATTCGAAGGGGAGAAGGGGGAGCTTGGGCCTAAAGGAAACTTGGGAGCACCTGGCCCTCAAGGTATTCCAGGATTGGAAGGAGTAGAAGGACCAAAGGTTCGTATTCCTGTGAACCTTATCATATAATGTATGTTTTATTCCAAAAAAAAAATGTATGGATTCATTCTTACCTCAAAAACTTCATGCAGGAAATGTATTTGGCAAATTAATTAAGTCAGTTTCCATAATTTCATGATCTGAATGGTAAAAGTGATCCAACTAAGAACATTTTCATGTGAAATATTGCCAAGACGAGGCCGTATTTCTTACATTGCCATAAAATTATCATATCTCATGTAGAGCCAAGCTGCAAACTCTACACTCTTCATATGCAAAAGTCTTTATTTCACAAACTATATGCCTTATAGTCAAAATTATTGACTTGGCCGGTACGTTTATTTCGTCTCTAAATACGACTTCGATGATATTTTCGGAAATGTCCCCTCAAATTTTATATTGTAGAACTGAACAAAGTCATTTTCTTTAAGGTTGGAAAATAAGTTGAAAATTGCCTTGTTTTTGAAATGACAACAAAAGTCGGAAAATCGATCTGATCTTGTTTGTCCCAATCGGTGTAAACATTGTCATAACAACTAATTTTTGTCTCCGTTCCTCAGAATCAGTTCTTTTTGGAGTAACTGAAGACGTCATGTAACTCGGTCGATTTGGAAAAATTCAAGGAATTGCATCATCAGTTAATTAAGGAATTTTTCTGGGTATATTAATAACTGAGCCTTCGGCGGTTGGATAAGAGTTATTTCTCAATATATGGGAATCTACTAAATGTTTTATTCAAACTACACTATCATCGTTGACTTTAAAACTACTTTCTCCATGAATTGCGTTAAGCCATTTTCTTCTCCTCGCGGGATCTTTCGGAAATCTAAATACCGACACCTTCTCATTAGTAGATTTATACTTGCTTTTGCAACCGGGCACTGCACAAATACGAGGTATAGTACTCAAATCGAAGATTTTCATTTTTAATAAATATTAAAATGAAAAACCTTCCTGTTGATAATCCTTCGGAATTTCTGATGCAAACTATCTCACAGGTTACGCTTCAGAATCAAAACAGAACTGCGAGTGCAATGTCGTAACACTCTGAACCTGGTACAACTCTTTGTAGGGGTTCCGGCAACGTTGCATTTTAAAACAACATTCTGGCCTATTAAATATCGTAGCCTGCGGTTCGAGCAATACACTTGAAACTTTGCAAGTTTGATAAGTTTACTACTGGCATTATATCCTAAGAATTTTTTTCATCTACTATATCCCAAACTCAAATTATGAGGGTTCAAAAATACGAAGAAACATTTCGAGAAAAGATAGGTAGTCATAACCAAACAATTTTCAGGGTAGTGATGGACCACGTGGAGAAGCAGGAAGTATGGGTCTTCCTGGCGAAAAAGGAAACATGGGACTACCTGGATTTCCTGGTTACTCAGGAGTTACTGGAGAAAAAGGCGATAAAGGATCTACAGGAAGAACAGGACCTGCAGGTGAAAAAGGAGATAGAGTAAGTTACAAATATGAAACACTAATTCGGTACTTATCACATTAATTCTCCAGGGACTCACTGGAGCAGTTGGAGAAAGAGGAGAGACCGGCCCCAGAGGGTTTAGAGGTCAAAGAGGTAGACGTGGTTTACACGGACAACCTGGACCAAAAGGAGATACGGGTCAACCTGGCTCAGTTGGACCTCCTGGAGAACGAGGTGTTCAAGGACCAGAAGGTCCTCGTGGTTTCAGTGGTGCACCAGGTCAAATAGGACCTAATGGTAAAAATGGACCGCCAGGGTCACCAGGAGAGCGTGGTGCACCAGTATGTATACCTCTTTTCTTCTTCCAAAACACTAACACACCATTTTCATTACGAAATTTTCTTCTTTTCGCAGGGAGAGCCAGGAACCACAGGTCCTGCTGGAGCTCCTGGAGTCATAGGACCTCCAGGTCCTACAGGAGAAGTAGGAGCAACAGGAGAACCTGGACCCCCAGGTCCACCAGGTCCCTCTGGTGAACCAGGTACTCCTGGTGAATCAGGGAAGGAAGGACCTCCTGGTTTACCAGGTCCAGAAGGAAAACCAGGTGCAGCAGGCCCTACGGGCCTTCCAGGATTCCCTGGAGAAAGAGGACAAAATGGAATACCGGTAAACTACACGTTTGCAAAGTTTTTCTGTTTAAACACAAGAGAATTTCCAGGGAACACCAGGAAGCAAGGGCGATCAAGGCCCACCAGGTCTTCCAGGGAGCATAGGAGATAAAGGTCAACAGGGTGAGCCAGGTAAGGATGGATCACCAGGACCTGAAGGACGGCAAGGACCAATAGGTCCTCCTGGACCTGGAGGTGCTAAGGGTGAAAGAGGAGAGGCGGGTCCACCTGGTCCAATTGGTAGGGATGGTTTTCCAGGTGCCAGAGGGCTACCAGGAGCACCAGGTCCTATTGGACCCCCTGGAGAAGATGGCGATAAAGGAGACGTTGGGCCACCAGGAGAAAAAGGATTCAAGGGATCTGCTGGTGAAGCAGTATGTTAAAATCATGTATTCTTTTGAATAACTTTTGAGTCATTTTTATATTTGCTTTCGTTCATGAAATTCTTGGGCCTAGCAAATTAAATTCAAAAAATGGTGTGCCTGGAAATAATTGGTGGAGTTCGAGAAACTGTTTTAATCATTCTTTTAGGCCTCTAATAAGAGTAGTTTGAGCTTTGCCTTAATTTCCCAGTGGAGAGTAACGTTCGAAACACCTTGAAATTTTCTAACAATTTTAGGTTTTTCTCGAATAGCTCCTGAACTAATCAATTTATGAAAAACTTTATGATATCAAAAAGTATTAATCATTAAATTCTGCTTCTAAAAAGTATTACGACATTATGTTTTGAACAAGTGGTTTCATAGAAATCATACGTCGAAATATGGATTAAGAATTGTAGACCATCATATTGTGATAAAAATGTAACCCTAATCCTCCAAACCACAATGTTAAATCGCGCAGTAGCTCATCCTGCTGAGGATGATGATCATTTCATCCAGCTAGTGCTATTGAATTTGCTCAGCAGTCTAATGAGTTCGTGGATAATGTTGGGAAGGACACTGAGCTTCTTATAATTTTGATTGTTCTAGCCTCTGTGTGTACCAATTTTTTTTTACTAGGGCTAGGCAAAGGTAAGCACAACAAGTTTTGATCTGTTTCGAAAAACAACATATTATTCCTTCATGCTTTTAATGGCTGCGACACTACGTTATCTCCTTCGGTAAAGGAAAAATGAAATTCCTAAAGACGTCTGAAATCAACACAAACCTTCTGAAATCAGCAGAATTGTTTAGAAAATCTAATGCGATAAGGTCTACGAGGCAGGAAAGAAATGCATGGCAGCTCTTTATAAAGATTATTTCAAGCAATTGAATGTATTGTGGTACAAGATGTTTGAAAAATTTTTAAGCAAAACGTCATTCAATCTTGCCTCTGTGCCTCCAACTGAAGCAGCACCTCGACACACTCGCTATGGACGTATGTAATATGTAATATATTGTTCTTAGCAATGAGTCGTATTGTTAGTTATCAGTTTATGGGTTCCACATTTGTTATTACAATTGATTTAGTTGATTTTCAACGTCCTCAGGAATTTCAGTTGTCCTTCACCAAGACACTAAAAACATGAGGAAAAAATATGTTGGTTTTCGAAACAGAGAATAACTTGCAGTGCCAGGAAGAAGAGACAATTTATCGTCTTGCTTGCCTTTGCCAGGCATTAGTAAAAAAATTCTGGTGCACATAGGGGCTGGAGCAGTCAAAATTACAAGAACGTGAGGTACTCCTAAACAATAACCAGACACTCATGGGACTGCTGAGCAACTTCAACAGCACTAGCTACGATTAAATGATCAGCATTCTCAATAGGTTGATCTTCTGTGCGATTTTACATTGTGGATGGGAGGGGGCGGGTTACGGATTAATCACAATTTGATGGTATACAACTTTCATTGAATAACAGTTTGTTCTAACGCTCGTAGTTCCAAAGATATTATACGTTATATAATGAAAAAATGTGTTTTTTCGAAAAGTGAAAAAATTTGCCATATTTCGACGTATGATTTCTATAAAACTACTTGTTCAAAATATAATGACATAGTACTTTTTTGAAGCAGAGTTCAATGCTGAACACTTTAAATTACATCAATGTTTTTGATTAATTGATTAGTTTAGGAGCTATTCGAGAAAAACCTGAAATAGTCCAAAAATTTCGAGGTTTACCGAACGTCACGACATACGCTCTTGTAGAAAATTGTGACAAAACTCAAACTACTCTTATTAGAGGCCTAAATAAATGATTAAAACAGTTTCAAGAACTCCACCAATTTTTTCCAGGCAAAAGTCTATCTAGACAAAACAATGAATCGAATTTTAATGCAAAATTCTTCGGGAGAAAATTACCATCTTGTCTTCAGAATCGTGTGAAGCATTTAATACGATGTCCACGATAAGAAATCATGGTGTACTTTATATGAATGTATATTAATTTGATGTCGAGTCACACTATTCCAGGTGTATTTAACTTCATCTTGTTTGCCTATGACACAAAGTACTCCACATCATATGAATCATGATGAATTTGTGTTCGTAGGGTCCTATTGGTACTCCAGGTCCACAAGGACTCAGAGGAGAACCTGGAGCACCAGGTTTGAACGGTGAAAAAGGACCTCCAGGCGACATCGGTAGACAAGGTCCTAAAGGTGAGATTGGACCAGTTGGTTCAACAGGACCTGCTGGACCACCAGGCCTGCAAGGGTTACCAGGTCCGCCAGGTGTGAAAGGAGAGCATGGAGACATCGGTATGAAAGGCCCCCTAGGTCCTGCAGGCCCCCCAGGAGAACCAGGAGTCAGAGGAGAGAAAGGAGTTGAAGGTTTGGTCGGACCAATAGGTCCAGAAGGTCCCCAAGGAATGAAAGGAGACTCTGGAGCACCTGGCGTTCAAGGACCACCAGGAGAACCTGGAAAAGACGTGAGTATTCCCATTGAAAGTTAGATTTAGGTTCACTAAAGAAGCTTTCAATTCCAGGGAGAACGTGGGGCTCAAGGACAGAAAGGAGAAGATGGTAAAACAGGCCCACAAGGACCCCCAGGTGGCAGAGGTCTTCCGGGACCAGAAGGACCTAAAGGTAACGCAGGACCTCCAGGTTTTCCAGGTCCACCAGGTGAACCAGGTCTTGTAGGGTCCAAAGGTGAACCTGGGGCGAATGGAGAGGATGGTAGGCCTGGAGAAGCTGGAGCAGCTGGTGAAAGAGGCCCTCCAGGTGAAATGGGACCAGTTGGTCCACCCGGAAAACCAGTGAGTTCAAGAATATTCTGGTTTATGTGATCAGATGCTTCAATTCGAAGATTTCACTATGTTTTATGCATTAGGCAAATAAGTATTCGAATTGTTCTTGCAGTTCTGATATGCTCTCATTTGATTTATCAACATTTTCAGGGCATGGAAGGTCCTGCAGGTGCACAAGGTAACCCAGGACCTGCAGGTGAAAAAGGAGATAAGGGAATGATTGGAGCTCCTGGACTTCAAGGTATCATAGGACCCCAAGGTTTACCAGGTCCTCAAGGTCTTCCTGGATTGAGAGGATCTCCAGGGCCTGCTGTGAGTGGAATTGAACTCAAATATTGATGAAAGGAATCAATTGTTATTATTTTAGGGAGATATTGGATCCCCTGGTAACCCAGGTATGCCAGGACCAGTTGGTAAAGTAGGAGTTCCAGGTGATAGAGGACCAAAGGGTGATATGGGAGCTGTAGGTCCCAAGGGACATCAGGGTAATATCGGCCTTCCAGGGGTTAAAGGCGACATGGGTGAAAAAGGTGAAAGAGGACCAAAAGGTGATCCAGGTCCTGTTGGACCCAAAGGTGATACGGTGGGTAAAATTATCTTCAAGTTATATAGACCAAGCAAATTAGACTTCTGTCTGGAAATAATTGGTGGAGTTTTAATCAATTATTTAGGCCTCTAATAAGAGTAGTTTGGGTTTTTCCCCAATTCCCCAGTGGAGCGTATGTTGTGACCTTTGAAAATCCTCGACTATTTTAGGTTTTTCTCGAATAGCTCCTAAACTAAGCACTTAATCAAAAACATTCTTGTACTCAAAAGTGTTCAGAATTGAACTCTGCTTTAAAAAAGTACTAGGACATTATATTTTGAACAAGTAGTTTTATAGAAAGCATACGTCGAAATATGGAAAAAATTTTCATTTTTCGAAAAAACCCATCTTTTCATTACAAAACATAATATCCTTGGAACTAAGAGCGTTAGAACAAACTGTTATTGAATGAAAGTTGTTTACCATCAAATTATGATAAATCCGTAACTCGCCCCCTCCCATCCACAATGTTAAATCGCTCAGTAGATCAATCTATTGGGGATGCTGATCATTTAATCGTAGCTAGTGCTGTTGAAGTTGCTCAGCAGTCCCATGAGTGTGTGGTTATTGTTTAGGAGTACAATGACCTTCTTGTAATTTTGACTGCTCCAGCCCCTATGTGCACCAGAATTTTTTTTTACTAAAGCCTGGCAAAGGCAAGCAAGACGATAAATTGTCTCTTCTTCCTTGCACTACAAGTTATTCTCTGTTTCGAAAACCAACATATTTTTTCCTCATGTTTTTAGTGTCTTGGTGAAGGACAACTGAAATTCCTGAGGACGTTGAAAATCAACTGAATCAATTATAATAACAAATGTGGGCCTCATGAACTAATAACGAACAATACAACTCATTGCTGAGAACAATATATATTACAGATTATATACTTCCTTAGCGAGTTTGTAGAGGTGCTGCTTCAGTTGGAGGCACAGAGGCAAGATTAAATGACGTTTTGGTTAACAATTTTTCAAACATCTCATACCACAATACATTTAGTTGCTTGAAATAATTTTTATAAAGGGCTGCCATGCATTTCTTCCCTGCCTCGTCGACCTTATCGGCAGAAGCATTAGATTTTCTAAACAATTCTGCTGCTTTCAGCAGGTTTGCGTTGATTTCAGACGTCTTTAGAAATTTCATTTTTCCTTTACCGAAAGAGATTACGAGGTGTCGCAGCCATTAAAAGCCTCAAGGAATAATATCTTGTTCTTCGAAAGAGATCAAAACTTGTTGTGCAAGGGAGAAAAGACCACATCGTCTTGCTTACCTTTGCCAGGCCCTAGTAAAAAATATTTGGTACATACATAGGCTAGAACAATCAAAATTTTAAGAAGCTCAGTGTCCTCCCCAACATTATCCACGGACCCATTAGACTTCTGAGCAAATTCAATAGCACTAGCTGGATAAAATGATCAGCATCCTCAGCAGGATGAGCTATTGCGCGATTTAACATTGTGGTTTGGAGGGATGGAGTTACGTTTTTATCACAATATGATGGTCTACAACTCTTATCCTATGACATTTAGTTCTTAAGTTCGTAGTTTCATGGGTATTTCACGTTTTATAGTGAAAAAATGTGTTTTTTGAAAAGTGTGAAAATTTGCCATATTTGGACGTATGATTTCTTTAAAACTACTTGTTCAAAATATGATGTCGTGATACTTTCTAGACGCAGAATTTAATGCTTAACACTTTTGAATATCATAATGTTTTTGGTAAAGGGTTCAGTTTAGGAGCTATTCGAGAAAAACCTAAAATAGTCCGAAAATTTAGAGGTTTGTTGAACGTCACTACATACGCTATATTGGGAAATTGGGGCAAAGCTCAAAGTACTCTTATTAGAGGCCTAAAAGAATGATTTTTGAAGCTAATTTTCTTGGCTTATGGTTTATGTATTCTTGTTTTAGGGACCTGTTGGTCCGATTGGCCTCAAAGGAAATGATGGTCCCCCAGGCTTGCCTGGAATAGAAGGTCCACCAGGTCCCAAAGGATCAGATGGTCAAACTGGAGCTAAAGGAGAAATGGGTCCATCTGGACCACCAGGTCCTCCTGGACCACCTGCAGAAATGCCCTTAATACCTCCAGAAATTTTATTCCGGGAAGAGATGGTTAGAAGAAGGAGAGATCTAGAGGGTTTGATGTAAGAAACTCATACATTTATGTGTTGAAAATGTTACAAAATGGTGCTTTCCAGAAATGAGTACCAAGAAACTGTGGAGTCAAACAAAAAAGAAAATGGTGATGAAGAAGAGCTTCCTTCAAACGACCTCAGCAGGAAATTCTTGGATATGTACAACACCATTTATGGTATGCGTAGCGATTTGGAAAGGTACAGAAAGCCTTTAGGAACTAAGGACAACCCAGCGAAGTCTTGCAAAGATCTTCATTTTGCTCATCCCCAATTTCAAGACGGTAAATTTACATTTCTGGTAAAATTCAGTGGTAAACGAAGCTTTTTTAGGTTGGTATTGGATAGACCCCAACGCTGGTATGATAGATGACGCCATTCACGTCTTTTGTAATATGACAGCTGAAGGTGAGACTTGCGTTTATCCTGATAGTCACAGTAGGAACATGCCTAACATCCCTTGGAGCAGAGAGGGTAGTAAGAGTGATTGGTATTCGAATTTGCGCGGAGGTTTCAGGGTAAGCTTAACCAATGAATATAAATAAATAAATACTTCCATTGCAATATAGTGGAAAAAATCCCAGGTCCTTGTATAAAGAAAAGTCTGTCAATTTAGCTGTTAAATTTTGTTGACAGATAACCTACGAGAGCACTGGCAACGTCCAATTGACATTCCTCAGGTTGAGCTCGGAGACTGGCTATCAAAATTTCACATACACCTGCATCAACAGTGTGGCTTGGTTCAATGCCAACAGCAACAAGTACGATTTGGCGGTGAAATTCAGGGGCTTTAACGAGCAAGAGTTCTCGCATAACAAGATAAAGCCTGATGTTCTTCTGGACGGATGTCAGAGCAGAAAAGAGAAGGGACAGAGTGTTTTTGAAGTCCGCACCAAGAAACTGTACCAGCTACCTCTTGTTGATTTCTATCCTGTGGATTATGGTGGATACAATCAAGCTTTTGGGTTCACTGTTGGACCGGTGTGTTTCAAATAAGATTCATATTAAGGATTGCATTCAGGTTTTTCGTCGGTTGTTTCAATACTTTAATATTTTCAAAATCGCAGCTATCGAATTTTTTTTTTCGGAAATGGAATTTAGACAATACGAAGACAAATACTAACTTTCCTTCGGTTTTTTAAGGAAGTAGCAGGTGTTTTCTGAGGGTTTTAACTTATACTAATCCAGTTAAAAAGGTACCTACTTCTCTAACACAGCAGAATGAAAAATTAAAAAAAAAATTATAATGAAAAGGGGAAAAAATCCTCTTAACTTAATACATTATATTTTTCAAATATAATTATAACGTGGTATTATTCATATTGGATATTGTTTTGTACAAATGATATATTTCATCTTATTTATTAAAGGCACCTTTTTAGTACTTATAAGAGTAGATATTTAAGGAAATACAATTAAGCAATCTCGTTTTTTTTACATACTTATATATTGTAAATAAATAGTTTTTTAATTTTTAATGCTATTTATAAATGTAAGAGTGCAATAAAGAACAAAGTGTTTGAAGATTTCCGTTTTATAGATATAGCTTCTCGAACTGCAATCAGTCAAAAAATATAACAACAAACAGTTAAAAAATATGACAGCCATGCATTTATTTGATGAATCTTCAATGAATTGCCTAATTTTTCTTTCTTCAAATGTAATTTTATTGTAATTCTGTTTCCCCCTGAATTTTATCAAGTTCAATCTTTTGTTCATGTGATACAGATAGGCATCTATCAATGAGTTTTTTCTTCAGTCTCTCTCAGTTTCACTAAGATCAAAGTGGCAGGGGGCCAATTTTTCAATATTAGCTAAACGGTGATAATGGCATTGATCATCAAAGAAGTATGATTCAGTTTCATACTAATTCTATTTCCGCTTTTTAGAGCAAATCCGCAATTTCAAGAATTTAAACGATTAGACAAAGGCTTCAACGCAAAACAAAACCAATAAGGGCTGAGTGAGTGTCCTTGAAAAGCTCCTCGATTTATTGGAATCGGCCAGTTGTGACATGCCCCCCTCCAAAAATTTAATGATATGATTATTATTATTATTTATATAATATTTGTATCAATGGCGACATCTGTAGAGTATAGACGAAACCATATTTTCCTTAAAAAATTACAGATTACTTCTTTTTCTACACCACTCCACGAACGTGATCGACAAAATATATAATTTCCTTTACAATGCTACGAATTATTCTGTTAATGCGAATACTAAAAAAAGTTTATTCCTGGTAGAAATTTTCCTTTTTTCCCCTACATGTATTTCCTTCCTACTCCTTGACTTGACATCTTGACAATGACAACAGGACTGGTGGGGTGTGATGTGACGTCTGACGTACACGTAGGAAAGAAAATACATCCATATTTTCCGTATTAAAATGAAATTCATTCAATTATGTGGAGTTAATTGATAAAATTAATGAGAAAAATTTCGAAACTATGATGGATGTATCACTTGAGGCCTAACTACCTTTAGTACATTTTATTGATCTGTGAGTGGGTGTTATGTTTTTTTTTTAATTATACTTCTACCCTATTCAACAACGATCTCGTGAGTGTGACCGGTTAATTACTAAGCAATTTTCAATGTATACCTCTTGTTAAAAAAACCTTACTCTTTTATGATTTTATATTCAAACTGCTGTGAAATTTTTTGACGTTTAAGTGTCAGTGAAAACATTCCAGTTAAAATGTTTGTGTAGTGTTTTTCTCATACTAATAAACGATTATTTATTAAATGGATATTATTTTCGTGAACAGTGCTGTAACTTCATCAAATACCATATCACATATTGTTGCCAATTGCATTGTTTTAGAAGGAATTCATTGAAATATTGTAGCACTGCAGGATTCTAAGTGAAAGTTGTTCCTTTATTTACAGTTCCGTTTTATGGGTGTTTTGTGATTTAATTATTGTCAGTGATGTCGTGGTTGAGGAAAAGGGGACAAAGCACCACCCCAAGCCCTGGTTATACAGGGCCACCCTCAGATCCTGTGCCTATGTACAACCCCAATCAATCTGTAAGTAGTCCACATTGATATGGAGGTATAACAGCTTTCTTAATTATATACTCAAGAATGGTTTATTGTAGGAAATTGATAAGCCACATTTTTTTCAATGAACCGCTTTACTGTTATGTAATGATTTATGTTTCATGCCTAACAAGGGTACTTGCGTTCCTCATCATTGACTAAGAATTTTTATGGTTCTGATAAGATTTCATTAAATTTACGGATGTTAATGGATTCAGAATGATTTTGTGGCTTGTCACATTTTAACCATAATCCCTCGAATTCAACATTAACTATTTTAACAAAAGAGATTCCTATACAATCTTCAAAATTTATTTTTTAATGTTATCATTATAATGTTTGTTGGTAACATATATCGAAAAAGATTATATATGGAATTCTCATTCTTAACCCATCCCTACATATTTTGTGAACTAACAATGCCATTATTTTTAGTTTTCCGCAGAAACTGTCACTCCTTTTTATCCGTATGCCGAAAATAGAGAAATAGTCAGGAACACTAGTAGCCCCAGCGTGAACCAGTTGCAACAAATGCCGTACATTCCTAACCAATCATTCGCGCCCCAGGCAACAGTCCCTCTGATACCCACCGAAGATATAACAAACCCTTTCAAGAGAGCCTCTGCGCAGATGCAAAACGCTAACACGATGGCATCGAATCAGTTCATGCAGAGCGTAAACCCTCCGAACGAATATCCTCCTCGTCAGCATGCTTTTCCCCAGCATTACAGCCAGTCGGTGAATTTAGAAGCACCCCCTGAAAATTCCGAACAGCCGGATTTTCTGTCGAATTCTACTCCAAATCCTACTGCTAAAGTTTTCATGATGGTAAGTGAAGACATGTGGAAGATAAGTTCTCCAAGCTTCAGAGCAAAAACATGACTTGAAAAGAGGGTTATAGATCCGGAAATACAGGGTTTACTTCATTAAAGGAACCTGTAATAAAATATGACATTATGACATTTCCGTTATTTTGACAGTTCTCGCAATCTTCTCTGTCAAAAAACTTCTCACAACTATCAACTTTATTATGACATTTCCTTTATTTTGACAGTTGTTATAAGTTTTTTGACAGGGAAGCTTGGGAGAACTGTCAAAATAAAGAAAATATCATAATAAAGTTGACACAAAATAAGTCATTTCGATAGCTCAGATAACCAACTTATGTTAAGGGATCTTTTATTACAGGATCCTTTAATAAAGTAAGGCCTGTATTTGAGTTTCTGTGAATTCATCAATGGAGTATTCAGACTAGCCGGTAAAATTTTCATTACTACATAGGTTAACACCTCACAAAGAGACAGTGGTTAGAACAAGAATTATTCACTCTAGGTTAGAACAACACTCTAGCTTATATTTTGATGAATAAGGGCCAGTTTCATAATAAACCCCTAAAGTACACTTTAGGTAAAGTGCACTTTAAGCTAAAGAAAACTAATCCCAAACTGAATATTACAAAAAAAAAATGGAATTGATGAATGCGGCTGACAAAAAGGCAATAACGGAGCATTGCCTCAGATTAACATCATTAGATTTAGATATAGGAAAAAAATTGAATAGACAGAATCTTTGAATAAGCATTTATTTTCACCAATTACATCAGCTTAATATAGCAAAATTACCTGTTATGATTGAATTTCTAACATGTTTCTCATTAACTGCATCAGCGAACATTTTTTGATTATCACCTAATTCCTTTTCAAAAATTTTGATAGGAAACATGTCATTGATATCAATTGCAACCACAATGAGCCGTATATAATTGTACTCTCATTTCAAAATTGGAAATCTACGTTTTCATATTCTCATTCCACTTGTGAAAGTTGATTTCAAAATGAAACACAACAAAACTAACTTCAAATGAGTTGACAGATTGGCCACAAGAGGTTAGGAATTCAGGGCTAAAGGATACTTTAGCTGCTAAAGTCCCAAGATTAGGCCTTTAAATATAAAGTGACTTTAAGTACCTTAAATGTGTTATGAAACTGAAATGTTGAACTTAAAGGAGCTTTAAAATTAAAGGCACTTTAAAATTGATTATGAAACTGGCCCTAAGTGTAATTCTTTAAATTTAAAATGAAAATATACCATGGTGAGGAACTTAGACTTTATTGCATCAAATTGTTCACTGCTTCGAATGATCAGCAAATCATACGAAAGAAAAAGCATCCTAAGATTGATCTAACATTTCCTGAACTAAAAATCATGAAATACTATAATTCCTCCTTGCTTTTTGATATGAATGAAATGATTCTAACTACTCCCTAATTACTCAATAATAAATAACATTGTTTGGAATTGCATCCGATTTATATCGAAATTGATAAAATCGCGTTGACATAAAAACAACAAGCATTAAGATTTTTTATCTACGAAATGACCTCAGGTTCAATTAAGCATTAATGGTTTATTTGCGTTCTCTCCAGCCGAATCCCGCTCAGAGGCCGAGCCCCTTCCAAAACTGGCAAGATAACAACGAGGCGATCATGAACGACAGAAATCAATACTTGGAAACTGGGCAGCTGTCCGATGCCAATCAGCTGGGCTATATGCAAGAAGCCGAGTCAGAAATAGCTGATCAGAGGCCCCAGCAAGAAGATGCGATGCCCCCTCCAGGTCTTAGGAGGATGGTGCTGGGACAGATGGAGCAGCAAGAAAACGGAGGAAATCTGGAGAACTTTAACGATGAGCCCCCTCCTGGCTTGAGTAGGATGGTGCTAGGGCAGAACGAGAGCGGTTCGGGGGTCTCTATGAACCCCGGAGTCATCGAGAATGATGTCAAGTAAGCTTAACCGTGAATAACCTAACTTACGAAGAAACTGTAACCGAAAAAATTTGTTTTTGTAAAGTAATAATATCCATCCGTTCACAGCAATTCCTTCGAACCGATCAACTTCCCGTACGGTCTTCGTAGAATGGTACCGGGGGAATCTAGTCCACCGCAAAACTCAACAAGACAGCCAAACTACCAGTCTCAAGACATCAACATCGGGGACTCCGATACTGAGTTTGGGGGAGTGCCCCAGTTAAGATCGGCCACTATAGGCGCCGACACTCCCCCAGCTACCTCTGCACCTATGAACCCTCCCACTCAGTCCAACGTGGGATCCACAGACAGGTCCGAAACCATAGGAGCTGCAGATGAAGAAGACAAGCCAAGAGGTACGATTCTTTTCGACTCGTAACACATTAATTTCATTTAAAATTATTTTCAGGCTCTAGCACCTCTCCGACGAACAGTAAAAAAACAAGTAGGAAGCCCAAAGAAAAGCTGTTCGACAATCAAACAACCGATTACGTAGAAGGACAGCATACTGAATCGGAAATGGGCTCAATCGTAGCTAGCGTTCGTAATTTGACAGTCGGGGAGAATTCCACTGACGAAACAACTGAGGTCGGTGTCAAATCGGAGCCTAGAAGAAAAGTTAGTCGGCCTGATTCTTCAGAAAGCGAGACCGAAAAGAGGGTTAAGTCGCCGACTAGAGACAGGAAGGACAGGAGGTATAAAGGGGAGAGAAGAGAGGATAGGAGAGAGAGGGTGAGTTTGTTGGATTCAACGCAAGTCTTGAAACTTAATGAAATTGTTACAATTATTTAATATTGTAAATGCACACATAAATAAAAGAATAAAACATTAAACATTATATGGTTGTGAAAGGAATGTAAATAAATCTATAAGGGAAGGAAATAACTGTTTAAGGACCAGTTTCATAATAAACCCCTAAAGTACACTTTAGTTAAAGTGTACTTTAAAAGTCCACCCAATTTCATGATGAAATTGCCCTTTTTTCAGCCACAATCATCAATTCCATTTTTTTGTAACATTCAGTTTGGGATTGGTCTTTTCCCCCAAATTTCTAGGTGTATATTTCAAATTTGAACCTGTACGTTATATCCACAAGGCATGAAAATAACATAACCTTCAATTTCAAGATGGCTGTTCTTGAATACAACTGCAACTGTCTATTTTAGGTCAAATGAAACGATTTCAGTTATGCCAACATACAACATTTCCCCCTAAAGTCTCCTTCACGTAAAGTCCCATTTAACTCTAGGGGTTTATCATGAAACTGGCCCTAAGGATAAGAGTCACTTCAAAATCTATTTTCGAATATTTTTTTTTTCTTTCAGGATCATTATTCTCCAGATCCGTCAAGAGATAGGCGGTACGACAGACGCAAGTACCGTGATAGAAACCACGATGATAGTGGAGATTATTATAGCGATGGGGAACGAGATAAAACGAAACAAGATAGGGACTACGATAAGAAATATTACAGTTTGAGAAAAGAAAAGGAGAGAGAGAGGAGACGTAAGGAAAGCCCTAGGGAATATGATAGAGATAGCAGGTAACATTCACTGGATTAAGAACACTCTAGAAGAAATGTCTCAAAAACGAAGAAATTGACTTCTTTAATTTTTTTTTCAGGAGGAAACGAGAGGAGTACTATCACAGATACGAAGATTCCTACGATAACGAAGAGAGGTCAAGCAGGCCTTCAAGCAGATCTGATTCCATGCACGACTCCATGTACAGGGGCAGTAGGAGACCTGAGAAGGACCCGAGAGACAGAAGAAGAGATAGACCGAGGGATAGAGATAGGGAAAGGGAGAAGCACAGGAGACCTAGGGACCCTTACAATCCTTACAACATGCCCGTAATATAATTTTTAGAACATTCATCGATTTTATTTAAGTTTTCTTTTTTTTTTTTTAGTCGTATGGTGGTTTCGATCCTTACAACCCGTATTACCAACAGTACCAGTATCAGTACTACGAAAATCTGCGAAGGACGAATCCGCAGGCTTACGCAGAAATATACAGGAAATATTACGAGCAACATTCTGCGAGACATCCGCCTGGTTATGGGACTGAAGACAGGTCTTCGGTGCACTCTGGTAGGAGTTCAGTTAACGGTGATATGGCCAAGGATAGGTGAGTGTAATTTTTTTCAAGTTTGTTTTTGTGTATCAGATTGTTCAATAAAGATGTTTGGTTTTATTTTATTCAATGCTATAAACGAAAGTTACAGGAACTGTAATATTGCATTATGAATACAAAGTATTGAGGAAGATAATTCATTTTTCATGGATGATCCAAGGAGTAATGGTATATTGAGTATTAATAATTTGTTTAATACAGTGCTATGTCCGTTTTGCACAAATGAAAATAAAAATGGAATAATAATAAATTCAATCAAATTAATGGAATAACAACTTTGAACTATTGACCTACAAGGCAACAACATTATTTTTTCAAGTTTTCTTCTATTAGAACTAATACACATCCTAACAGTCTATTAATGTGTTAAAATTCTTTTCCTCAATCTTATTACCAGTTAGTCAAAGATTTTTGTACAAGTGAGGATTCAGAATTGTCTAAACAATATTAATAGGTTTTTTAAACTCTCTACCATTTCTTGCTGAATGTTTTCTTGGCAGTCTCATCATTTACATCGTTTCCTGAAATTAAAAGAGATTAAATGTGATTCCATAGTGATTTAAAATCATTATCATTTTTTTTTATATTTATTTTTTCATCCGCCTCTTCAGGTACTTTGAGCTGAAATAACATGCAATATCATTCTAATACACTTCTTATATCATTTCTGCAAGTAGCTAATGAGCAATTATTCATTTATCAAAATATTTTGTACCTTCATAACCTCAAAGAAACATTGCCAATTAGGTTAAAATAAATAGAAGAAGAAGCAATCAAAGATTTAACCCATAAAGCATTAATGCATTGCACTATGTGATTTCCACATTTATGATTATTCAATCTAACTGATTTATTTTTTCTTTTTAATTGTGATCAGAGAATGTTTCCATTGAAGCAGGATCATTCTCGGTCATTATTTTACAACCAAATGAGCAAAATGTTCAACTCTTCGAATTATCCTTAGGTTTACCAGGCAGAGCTATTATAGTCACGCAAGCGTGCCATACATGGCAGATTACTACGCCAGAGAATCCCAAACAAATAGTATATCAGGTCATTACGACCTTGATGAATCTAGGTGAGCCCCAAGAAAATGCCATCTGGAAAGTATAAAATGCAACCCCACTGTAAATTCTTGTAATAATCAGTAGAAGGTTTAACAGAGGAATAGATCTAAACGGTTGGTCCAACTGAAGATATTGAGAGCAACATATTTCTTCAAAATATCATTGAGCATTCAACATTTTCGGTTGCTAACCTTAATTTATATCCTTCACCTTCAGTTTAACACGAAATTAAAAAAAAAAGGTGGCAGATTTATTGAGAGAGATGATACCCAACATACAAAAGTGAAAATATTCTCATTCTCAATAACAACCAAGTTGAAGCACTGTTTTGTGTTATCATTAACATTTATTAGCAAATATACAGAGCAATTAAATATTATAATGATTCCAAATTTTGTTATTTCAAGATCTGAATCAGCAAAATGATTGTATATTGTGTATCATCTGTAGAAAACTGAAAGGGGCTAAAACGATATAATTTAGATTGAATGAAAACTGTATTTCTTGTCATGAACTTGAACAAAGTCGTAGTTAGTGGATACCAGGATTCTTATTTGAATATGTAATTGTTTTTGAGTATCTTTATGCTTGCGAATAAACACTTTCATGTTGCTAGAACATGCATGTCCTGTATCCTTATTTCAAGTTAATTCTATCATTGTTGCTTGATCTAACGTGTTATGTAGATAAATTTAATGGTGTACATTGATATTAACACAAAATTCATACAGTACTTACTAACACATTTCGTAGAGGCTTTAACAACCTATTCATTAATTTCTTTAGTACATTCGTCTGAAGGCTCATTCATGGAGCATAACAAATTGCACCTGCTCATTTCGTATTAGCATTTATGCAGCATAAAAACATCAGTAGCAATCAAGACACAGGTTAATAAAGTCTCCATATGAAGGAACACATTGACATATCTTACTCTAACCTCTATGTGTCAACAATATGCCTTGAGCATTCATTAAAGCCGCATTTTCTACAGTTACTCTAGGCATAAGGATCAAACAGACTCCTTCTTGTTGGAGGACTCTTCAGTTAAAACCGGAAGGACAACGCCTGCTAAGTTCCTAACGGCTCACACTAAAGTTTCGATAGCTTCCGGCAGAATTGTCAAAGTTCTGCCAAATTATCCCCAGGATGGACAACCTGCTTTGGTCGAGTTGGCTAGTATGGAGACCTACCTGCAGAACGACGATGAATACAAGGAGCTTTCAAACTATCCTGGCCCGTTGGTGAAGGGCCTAACACACAAGAAGACGGTGATTGAATACTGCGAGAACAAGATAAGGAACGTTAATTCGAATTTGGATGTTTGCGATCCTGACGCTTACATCTTGATGTGGGAACTGTTGATTTTGTTGCTGAGGCAGAATGGGGTAAGCTGCATAGCATAGAAGATATACAGGGTTATTCGTGAATAACGTTATCTAAATTTCTTGATCGATTTCAGAAAGTAGTTGGCACAGACATTGCGGAATTACTCCTGAAGAACAGGACTGAAAATCTGCCTATACGGCCGTCCTCTGTACTCTCCAACATCAGCAGTACCACCGGAGATGTACAAGCAGTCTCTGAGGCAAGTTTACCTCAAGTATCTGAAGGGGGCAATGTTAGCTCCATGTCCTTACTTAAGGAAGAAGAGATTACTAATAAATTCAGGGAATACTTGCTTTATGGTTCGGAACAAGAGGCTCTAGGTACCCGAGAACTATTCTTTCTCGAAATCCTGTTGTATGATCTTTTTTTTTTTTTAGAATGGGCGATGAAGCATGGCCTGTGGGGGCACGCTCTCTTTCTAGCTAGTAAATTGGGTAAGAGGACCCACTCAAACGTTATGGTCAGGTTTGCTAATGGGCTCACAATGAACGATCCTCTACAAACCCTCTACCAGCTATTGTCTGGCAGAATACCATCCGCTGTTAGCGTAAGTTTTAATTTAAGGCATGCTAGGATTAAGGTAAGAACAACAAAATTTGTCCATTTGAAATTTACGAACAAGCGTTGATAGTTATTTCGAGTTGACTTTTTATTTAATTGATTCTTTACTATTGCTACTTTAAGATTAATTCGTTCGAATATAAAGTCTCTCGTAACCTTTCGTTATCTCCATTTCGGCTAGTAAGTTTGGTTTAAAACATCACAAATGCTTTCATGTTGGGAAACTTCTCGCTGTAATTTACACAGCGTTCGATTGTTCCAGGGCGTGGCTGAAGAGAAATGGGGCGACTGGAAACCACATCTGGCGATGATGCTTTCCAACTCCTCTCTCCAGCCAGAGCTAAACCGCAAGGCCATAACTGCCATGGGGGACACTCTGATGACTAGAGGCAGCCTCTACGCTGCACAGTTCTGTTACCTGATGGCTGAAGTAGGTTTCGGCCGATATGGCGCAGAGAATGTCAAGATGGTGCTCCTTGGTTCTAACCACAACAAGCCTTTCCTCCATTTCGCTACCAATGAGGCAGTTCACATGACCGAAATCTACGAGTACGCGTGCAGTTTGAACGACCCAGAGTTCACTTTGCCCGAACTTCAGGTGAGTCTGTTACTACAATAACTGTTGTTTGGTTCGCTGTCAATGAAGTAAAACAGAAAAAATATCAGTTCTTCACTAATACATGTTATTCTAACACACAATATGGAAATCAAGAGAAAAATGAAACTTAACTAATCCCTAACCTAACCCTGTTCGGTTTTTGACAGTTGGCGGTGGTGCCAAAACTAGTAGCATAAGGGATACTGTCTGAACTAGTATGTTGTATACAACTGGACAGTCATTGATAAGCTAAACTCAGTCACTGCTCCCTTTGTTTCTCTTATGTATTTGTTTATCTTTTCTTTCACAGGTTTATAAATATCTCCTTGCGACGAGGTTGGCAGATCGAGGTCTCCTGCAGAAGTCCCTCGCTTTCCTCGAGAGAGTCGCCCTGTACATAACGAACAATCCCTCTAACGTGCAATCTAGTCTAGTGAATAACGTGTGCAATTTGGCGGACAGGTTGAAATACTACGATCCTGTCAGTGTGGACGATGAAGAAGAAAATGCAGAGCAAATCTTCGACAACAGGCTGGACAACACCTGGTTGAAGAGCCTGAAAGCGTTACAGGATAACTTGAATGTAAGTTTGAATCGAGTTATTATCGTAGAGAAAACTGATGATTTCGTTTTTTCAGAATCTAACCTAACGTAGACTATTAAAATTGTTTTTTACTCATTAAGTCGTTCAAGTATGTTATTTTCAAGTTTTTGTTTCGGTTTTAGTCGGGGCTTATGTCATACAACGCCAACAGTGACATGACGTTGACAGATACGATACAATCTGGTATATACGACAGCACTCTAGATCCTGCTCGTCAAACTGCTTGGGATCAATCGCAGTTGTATCCGCAGCAGTATCAGAATGAGGTCGGACAGTCACCGTGGCAGTCTGATCAGCAGGCTCAGCTTGATCCTTCATTGGATAGTTACCAGCAGGTTGACCAACAGCAGCAAGAAGGTAGGTTCAGTCAATTTGTTTGATAAATTAATTCCTGTTTGCAATGTTATTCCTTATTTCTTCTTAGGTTTCACTTCCTATCAAGATCAGCAAGCTTACTGGTCTAATCAGCAACAACAGCAGTGGGATACCAACACCAATCCACAGAGCAATGAGAGTTTGAACCAGGATCAGCAGAACTACTATGGATCTACAAATACTCAGAGTGAGGTAAGTGAGTCGATATTTAGTGGTGTTTGGTGATAGAGGGAAGTAGTACCCAGAGTTATCAAAGTCTTGGTCAAGGTTACTATTACATTAATTTCTTAAAAGTTCAAATAAGTTTGTTTGCATCTGAACTTCTTATATTCTCCATTCACTTTTATAAAATCACATGAGAGGCCATGGTATTGTTTTCAGGAGTTGGTGCTCCTGATGATGAGTTATGGGTAATGTCAAAACGACGTTGCCAGTTTGTTCTTTGTTAACATATTGTTCGAAATCGAAATATTGCGAATAACTAGAAAAGGAATCCTTTCTATCAATTCATATAAACGTTAATTATATTCGTCCATCACATCTTTTCCAATTTGTTCATTTTCTGAGAAATAGTGTTGACTTGGAACATGAAAATATTTTGACAGGCGTCATAACCTCCATTTTCGTTTGATACATAGTGGAATGTGTCAAATTTCCAAGGCCAGAGGTGTGATTTGATATTTGTGAATGGAGTATAGGTGCACCTCTTCACTTCTGACCTTTCTAAAGTGCGGTTAAACGGGATATTCAAGTGTTTGTTTACTTT
Source organism: Hippodamia convergens (assembly GCA_038502775.1). Lineage (NCBI taxonomy): Eukaryota > Metazoa > Arthropoda > Insecta > Coleoptera > Coccinellidae > Hippodamia > Hippodamia convergens. The sequence continues at coordinate 98,638,913 of CM076607.1, forward strand.
GACATGTCAGGTAGATGATGAGATAATTCTGAAACTTTTTATTGTTTTTTACAAAGTGTAATTTTGAAAAAACATATAGCTGATTTTTCAAATTCTACTTGATGGTTTGTTTACTTCCATCTGATTTGAAATTAACGGTTTTTTTTTCTATAACGAAGTTATATATGTACTTCATCCACCCCTTTCAGATACTTATAGTTTACTGATTAAGAAATCATAGGGGTAATTTTCTATACATCGTCGGTTTCAATTTGTGTTGCCGGTCTATTTTGTTGTTCCATATGAATTCTTAATTAGGTTCAACGTCCTTACGTGCCTCATGAATTCTCAATTAAGTATTTACCCCCAAAAAAGGTTCGTGAACTTTCCTAAACATACAACTTTGATACATCATCGATTACATCATTAAATATTCAAAACCCGGAAGTGCCTCCACTAAAATTACCGTGATATTTCGAGGGTATCTCATTTCTTGACTGCTCATTCAATCAAGTAGGCGCGCCATGGTCCTCAGACATCATGAGCTCGAGATGCTTTACGATTTTACTTGTTATCTAACTCACGTAAGTGTTAGTTAAAGCAGATTTCAGTCTTAAAACATTCTATAAACGAAACTCTCCGAAGTTTTGCGATGTAATTTTTAGAGAAAGAGTAATTTCGCACTTATTCTCAATATTTAAAATATATAAACATTTCATTATTTGAGAACTTTTTGCTAAAAAAAGCAATGCCTCAAAGTAGAGTGAAAATTGAGAATATTTCAATGATAATATTTGTGAAGTGGATACAGCACTGTTTTCTTTCATTTGTGAAATAACAGATGAAGGTAAATTCCTCTGAAAAAGAACTTAGTACGTCAATACATGAAGGTCAAAAAGTATTTTGAAAGATTTGTTTAGAAGTCTTTGGATTTTGCGAAAGAAAAATTAAACAGCAGGCAGTGTTTGTCGCTTATTCCAACACCATGGCATAAAAGTCATCATTAATTCTCAGTTGAGTCTCACTTTCATCGTCTCTTAAATAGGGGAATAGAAACCCCGACTAATTTTGCTGCCTTTAATGCTTCCCATTGTACTCTTTGTTTGTTTCGAATTGTTCTAACTTGGTTTATTTTGTGGCCACCCTGGAGCAGACCAGCACAGTGCAAAATAGCGCTACAGAAGTAAGTACAAGTAAAAACTCCTCAGTTTCCGCCTTTTCTCTGCATCTCGACACCAATTTCTTGCGCAAACGCTTTATCAACGGTTCTACAACGCCTAGCCCTTCAGCTAGGCTGTCCCCAACGCACGCTGTGACCTTCACTGACAAAAAGAGCGGGGTACTGCTGCACGAGCTTAAGAAGAGGCGGAGTGACAGCGATTACAGCCAATCAGGGCTCACCTCCAGGAACAAGGCGTATCCCTTGAAGATACGAAGCGCTGAGGACTGCGCCCTCACCAACTACTCGAATCTGTACAAGAGGACGTCATCGAAAGAGAGCTCCGACTTGGACTCTGATTCTGAACTGTATAGCGGTCATAAGAAGGGTATCAGCTATAAGAATGAGGAAAAATCTCAGCTTATATGCTACAAGAACAATTCTAAGATGGTGACGATCAAAAACGACACAAAACTGACGAAATACAACACGTTCTCGATGAAATGCGACAAGAAAGACAACCGTCTTACCAAATACAAATCTTTAGACCTCCCTGAAACCAGAACTGTAGTAAGATACGTGGATCCCAAAAGTAGAGTCTCTCTAGCAGCAAGCGAATTCGATACAGACTTCAAGATGACGAAATACCAGAAGCAGAAACATAAGCACGACATAATCACAGATACGGTAGACGCTTGGTCGAAAAAGAACGGTAAAAACGTGTTTACCAACCTGAAGAACTCCTTGTTTAAGAGCAACTCCGAGAAAGAGATCGTGTATAAGCCCCTGATCTTTGGAGGGACGTTCCCAATCGATATCCCCACCAAAAGAGACGTCAAAACAGATAAGGGAAGTTTCGACAGGAACAATAACAGCCCCCTGAGTCACTCCCCAAAGGTTAGGGAGTATGGCCCTGCTAAGACCTTCGATATAGATCAACCGATTTGAAGGGTCAACGTTTGAGTTTAGATGCTTAAGTTAGTTAGGCTGCGGATGTGTCTAATCGCTGCACATGATGAAACTACTAAAGATCTGAGGTTATTGTCAATAGGTATTGGCAAGAACAGTGATAAAAAATTTGTTTCAACACTCTTAGCTCTCGCATTGTTTTTAAAGCATTGAGAATTAATTTTTCCATGAGAATGTCGTTCCAGAGCCTTGATATATTTTTGTTACTCCCAGTGAAGGCTGTTGATTTCATTGGGGCTTGAAGAGGTTGGAAATATCAATGACAAAACAATCAAAAAGGCGGATATATTTTTGTAAACGTTTTATGCACAACTTGTGTGTTCCATCATGTTGAGGGTTCTGGTTTACAAGAAATCATGGAATCTGGGGAAAGAGAAACAAATATTTAAGTATTTGGATTCAATCTCCTAGACAGCAACCTAGATTACACTAAAATCATAAGTTTGAAATAGTGCTTCTTCTGTCATTAATTCAAGTTGTTCAATAAAAGAACTGAAGGTACATCTACTGGCTACTTTAAGTGTCTTCCTCATCAGATGGTCATACTTCCCACTTTCTCTTGCTTCTCGAAGGTTTGTTTGTTAATCAGAAAAATTTTAAATTCTTTCATGACCAAAAGGAATAGTGCAAAGAACCAACATCACAATAATTTTAACTGAACATGCTTAAATCTTAAGATATGCTGTGTTCAATGACAGATGTAGGAGAACATAATAACCTTGAAATTATGGTGTAGTGTATTTCTTGTGAGCCAGAATTGCGTTTTTGTGGTCAATGGGAATTTGCTATTCTGAATTTTTGTAAAGAATAAATGTATGTGAGATCAGTGGTTGCTTTATATAGGTTAGGTTTAGTGTCTAGAATTCCAGAAACGATGGATAATTTTATGGTTGTGAAAGAAGTTTTTTCGTGTTTCATTCTGATTCATAGTCTTCTTTAGCATTCCTTGCTTCATTCTAGTAGTAAATATATTACTAGGTCACAATAAAATGAAGGCCTCTCCATAAAGTCTCAACCTCTTCGACAAAAGCGAAGATGTTGAAGAATATTCAAATTGTACCCATAATTTGGAATGAAACATGAATAAACACAGATGTTATCGAAAGTAGAAAAAATGTTCCATAACCTAAGAACTGTTGTTATTGTTGTTGATGCACTTGTTTGAAATCGATAGTATAGAAAGAATGGCTGCTAAACCTCGTTTATACAGGCACTAATCTCAGAAAGGGCGATGAAAACTTGTCCAAGCATCAGGAAGAACTATTCATTCACTAGTTAAAACCTGTATGAAGGCTGTAGCAGCCCTACATTTCAATGACATTTCAGAAGTTGATGTGATAGATTAACTCATTGTTGTTAATGTTTATGTAGGTTACAACCCTGTGTCATTCACCCCAAAATCGGTTTGTCGGTAAAAACAATCATAATCAGTGTCAGAACTTAACAACAAAGATCAACTTGATTTACTTGATATTTATTTTTGGTACAATCAATCTGCAAACATTTGAGGAAGTTTTTGGGGTGATGTTGGAACTTAGATATGTTGAAATGCATAGAACTTATTGAATGTACAATCGTTATTTTTTTTATACGAGCTTTTATTGTACCTCCTTTATTTCCAATAAAATGTGAAATGTATGTGTTGTAGTATTCCTCGAATATCATATACTTCCATTTCAATAGTTTGTTATATTTCAATCAATATTAGATATCAGTGTCCCTCAAGACAAATCGGAAATCTTCTTTATGCATTAAACTTTGAATAATCTTTCCTTGAAGATCCTAGAGTCAATTTCTTAATGATGCATGCTTTCCCTGTTTAAGGAACCAATCATTCTTTCACTTGATCCTACAAATTAATTAGCACATTCGACTTTTCCTTATTCTGGCCTTTATCCTTCTTTTCGAGCCCCCCTGCTTTGCATTTACTACAGACAGTGCACGATCACATAGTATAGTAAATTGCCGGTCTGTACTGTTTCGCAGGAGGAGCAAAGACCTCAGATATCCATCCCGGGCCAGTCTAAAGGCAAGTCTATTTTCGACGATGACGAGCCACTTCCCCACGAGAAAGTCCAGAAAGCTCAACAGCAGCAAGCCAAGACAGAGCCTGCGAAACAAAAGGAGAGCAGTTCGGGTTGGTTCGGAGGTATATTCAGCAAGTTGGCGCTGAAGCCTAAAAACCAGATGAAGCTGCCTGACGATAAGAATCCCAGCGTAAGTAAATTTTATATCAGGAACGCTCACTTCGAGGGATGCCCCATGGTTCCTTCCTTGGGCTCGTTTTATTTCGGTAGTACCAAGAATTAGTTTGAACTTAACTCCTTAGAACTTTATGAAGTTCTGCTTGTGAAAACCATGTTTACTGGACTTTTGAATTATTGTTGAGGCATTAATCTTGAGATTCCTTCTTTACAGATTGTTTGGGACGAAGAGAAAAAGAGGTGGGTCAACGTGGACGAAGATAACAACCCAACAACGAACGAAATAAAGCCACCGCCGAAGATGTCGGACCTTTTGCCTGCCACTCCGAATCCTCAAGTACCACAAGCGAATAACACCAACAACAACATGATGCCTCAAGGTTACACCAACCCCATGTCGTACAATCATAACAACAATGTAAATGTCGCATCACAGCCTCTTCCTGCGAACAACAATCCTCCGCAATCGCAGATGGGGGTGCCAAATCCAGAAGGTGTTCCCCAACAATCTAATATCTTTAAATTGCAGAAGAGCAGGAGTAAGTTAAGTCCCTACCATCAAAAACCGAACTTGAATGTTGTTTTTTTCAGATTTGAAGAAGTCGTACATTGACGTTTTCAATCCAGGGGGTGCCACAGCCAAGCAGGCTGCCCCAGCTCCCCAAATGCCTGGGTTGCCAGCTGTCAACAGTACTGCCCAGATGAATTTTTTCATTCCACAACCTGTGACAGATCCTAATGCACCAACGAACTTCTTAACTCAGGGCAACCCCGTTATACAACCGCAGTATGATGAATCTTCACAGGTAGGGATCACAAGTTAATATTCTTTTATTGATTGTACGTGAATGAATGATCTATTTCAATTGTTTCTTTACCCTAGTTCGCGATAGGCCTAAGTTAGGTTAGGTTAAGTTCAATTTTTGGTTTCATATTTATTATTTTATTATTCAATCTATTTATTAGCTTCACAATGTTCTGAAAGTGAACTTACATAAAGATGAGTTGCTTTCAGAAACTTGTCAGACAATTCATTTTAACTCAATTTTTTTGCTCTCTTCAACGATTCAGAATAAGGGTAAAGATTCATTCTTTATTGTTGTTTCAATTTAATTTGTCGAATCTGTACACTTTAGAGTCTATTCCAGTTTAAATTTTTAATTCGTTTGAGATTCATATACTCCATTCACATACTCCATTCACTTTCATAAAAACACATAGGAGGTCATGGTATCGTTTTCAGGAGTTGGTGCACATGATGAAAAGTCAGGGCGCACACAGAAAATATCGTTAATGACAAATCGACGTTGCCAGTTTATTTCTTTGTTTACACATTGTTCGAAATCGAAATATTGCAAATAACTAGAAAAGGAATCCTTCCATCACATCTTTTCCAAATAATTCATTTTCCGAATAAATTCACATTCTGGGAAATACGTAATTGCTGAGAATGTAGAAAGGGCAACGTAGTGTTGATTTGGAACATAAAAATATTTTGACAGGCGTCATAACCTCCATTTTCATTCGATACAGAGTGAAATGTGTCAATTTCCAAGGCCAGAGGTGTGATTTTATATTTGTGAATGGAGTATAATTTTTTTTCTTTCTGATAGCAAAGTTTGAATGGCTTGATAATATTCGAGGGAGAAATGTGAAGGGAACTGTAAAAAAAAAGAAGAAATTTAGTGGACATAACCCTCACAGGAATGTACATTCACCTGTTAAAGCGAAGACAAATCAATATTGAAACCTTTGAAATATATTTATTACTATTATTATCTGTATGGGAAAAAAAAGCAAGGATATGTCTACTAAATTTTTTCCTCATGTTTATAATTATCTGTTTTGATGTTTATCCCCTTCCAACTCTTTGAAATGTTTAAGTAATATCTTACTAATTATCCATAATGTTTCACCTTCTATGCTTCGTCCTATTAAAATTTTGTTCTAGTATATATCAGTTTCAAAACACTAATTATTCTTTATTTATTCGCCTAATCAGAGATCGAAGACAAAGAAGTCTTAGAGGAAGTAAGGAAACTGCTGATTTCTGTTGCATGCATTTCTTTAATATTGTTTTTCGTGCACCTTTTTCATTTTAATTTTTTCATCTTATTTTATTGATTATAGTTACTTTGAAAATAGATTTCTGGTATTAATTCAGATACTACCTTTATTTAATTGGTTGAAGTATTTACTCACATCTCATCAAATAGATGTATAGATAGTTAACAATAAAGTATTACTCTGAATTTTTTAACAGCATGTTTTGATGTCTACTGTTAACACATCACAAATTTTTCTTGATTGCTATTTCCATTATTGAAGTTTGAAAGACACTCATCTATTTTGTTCTATTGATAATAATATATCTCTCATAGACTAGAGAAACGCTTGAATTTAAACTGTGGTTTCTCGGTTTATTTTTGCTTCATTGGTCCTCCGGATTGGATCCTTCATGTACGGAACTGAGTTTTCTTGTTGTGAATTGTACGGTAATAGATTTTTGATTGTTTGCCCCCCCCGAATAGAACAAAATAGGCGATGATGACGATATCACGAGTTTCTTGGTGTGGCTTATCTGTTGTGGTTACGGTTAGTTGTCTAGATGGAGTTCGGCTAGTTCGCTATCCAGGGAGGTTCAGTATTATATGCGGCAAAAGCCACTGCCGCATAGACCGACGCGGTAGCTTAGGTGCTTCTTTTTACCCTACCCCCATGGTATGGCTTGTTGCACGCTTCCATACGTCACACTAGGTTATGGTATGTAGTCTCCTTATCTTTTTTTGTTGGTTCTGTCTGTAGCTTTGCGCTTAGGCTCAGCGTTCATGAAATTTCAAAGCGTCCACGCGGAGTGGACTGTTTAAACGCATGTGTGGATGTCGCTTGCGGGATATGGTATCTCTGCAGGTGGCTCACAACAGTTTTGGGAGGAGAATGTCATTGGATTAATATTGAATTGATATCTCTATTACTCAAGTCCACTTAACGTGGACGATTTGAACTTATGTGGACGTTGCGCAAACAACGCAGCAGATGCAACATTTTTTGTAGAGATGCCCGATACTGGGAGTAGAACTGTTGCATCTGGTGTGTCTCAAGTCCAAGATTTTGTTTTCACCGCGAAAATGTTGCTCATACATAGGATACGTGCATCGTTATTCCATGAGCATTATTTTCAACAGACAGTTACATTTGAACTACCTATCTAAACTTATTTTGTAATGTTACATCATCACATTTCTCAGACACTTTTTTCATTGTTATTATTTGCTATAAAACTAAACAATAGCATGTCAACAGATATATCTCTGAATGATTTCTCTTTAGAAATATATTTGAAGGAGATATACAGGGTAATTCACGAATATGGCTCTATAGAATATTTTTAGTAAAGAAACAAGATTCAGGATTGAAATTCTAAAGCTGAGCTTCAAGTAAAAAGACGACTTCTCGTATATTTTTTGAAGGCTCTAGAACTAGTGACATCAACTTCCGTTTTTCAAATGGTTTTTTATTGCATAAATAGATTCTCCATTAAATTCTGAGTCTTTTTGCTTCCAAAAGTTTGAATTTTCCCGAGAAAATTCTCTTCAAATGAGGAAATACGAAAAAAATCGAAACTCTGTTATTTCAACAGAGTTCAATTTTGAGATAATTTTAGATTGAACAATAAGAAAATATTTTCTCGATAACAGAGATTTCCAAAATTTCACTTGACCGCAAATTATTTTCCGTAAAGAAACACATTCGGAATGAGATTAAAAATTGAAGACAAAATCGTTTTTCCTGAATATCTCGAAAAATATTCATTTTGGGATCAAAGTCTTGGACGTAGGCTCAAATTATTTTTTGACAAAGATTTCGAAAATGCTTCGAAAAAATGGGGTTCCAATTGAAAAAAATGATTTTTTGATGTGTCGTCACTTCTAACTTTGACACAGAATTTGTGACCTTCTGTATTATATTCTGAAAATCATGCTATTGGAAAAGAAGTATTAGCCTTCTTTCTCGAAGATGCTCAAAAATGAGAATTTTTAATGAAAAAACCTCGAAGTTGTCTGTATTTCAACAGAGTTCAATTTTGAGATTTTTTTTCGTATTTCCTCATTTAACGAGAATTTTCTCGTGAAAACTCAAACTTTTGGAATCAAAGAGACTCAGAATTCAATGGGTCTTCTCATTTGAAAAATGAAAGTTGATGTCACTTCCGGAAAAACCGGAAGTCCTTCTTACTTGAAAATTCACCTTTAGAATTTCAATCCTGAATCTTGTGTCTTTCCTAAAAATATTCTATAGAGCCATATTCGTGAATAACCCTGTATATTAAATTTATTTTTCAGTTTGAGTACACCATAAGTACTCTTGAAGCCTTAACACAGGTTGTAGGCTAGTTTTATTTTGATACTTATTTCCTGAAAACCTTGGTAGTTATTATACATTATGAGCAAACTAGAACTTTTCTGCTTGGCAACTATGCATGAAAACAAACAGGTGTTAGAGGTAATGATAGAATTAGTAATGGTAAAATAGAGAACTGTTTCTAAATGATGAATTTCCTATAAAAATAGTGTGAGATAAGTTGAAGGTTTTTAAAAAAAAAAGGTTCCATAATGAATTCAATGAATAAATTCTTAAATTGTTCATACTGAATTTTGAAACATCATGTGTAATTATTTTTATCTTGTTATTGATGTGTTTGACGTAACGTATCCTTATGTTTACAGGGGCGTCGCTGATATATTTCCCTACAGGCAAATGGTGAATTGGAACAGGGTTCATGCCTGTCATTAGCACTTTGTACAGAACTGGGTATCTAGGTAAACTTTCAATTTTAAAATGTAATGGCTAAGCAATTGTTCTGTTGAAATTGTTATATTTATTTTTCAAAGTTCTATGGATCCTGTGATCGAGTACCTACAATTCGATTAATGGTAGTTTTTAAATATTTCATTATACATATTGAAGACAATATTTGAACGATTCTATGATAAGGGAATAAAAGAATTACACCTGTCCATGCATTTTGAATCATTCATTTTCAATAATTATTGCTGAGGAACGAATTTAAATACTTTTCAAAGATGCCATGAGATGAATCAACAGTCCAAATCATCATCAGGAAAAAAACAAACTGTGAGTATTTATGATAGGGATTTAGATAACTTTATTTCTCGCCTTTAACTCCACAACACCCCCTCGCAAATCAATAGTTATTTTTCTTATGAAAGAACACTTTCCATTGAAGGATTTTTCTGTTAAATATGGCCTTTGATTTTGATGAAACCCCCCAGAATAAATTCACTAAAATATGTTAAAAGCTGGATAAAGTAACAAGTAAAATTTATTTTTCATTTTGACCAAATTCACTACATAGTTATTTCACAAAATATCTGGATATCATACATAATAACTAGGTTATTTACTTTGATTGCATTAATATAAGCTAGGTACTTTTTGTTTCAATATGCATTGTATTATTTTAGCTCTCAATCAGAAGATGAATGGACATAACACTCAAAGGTAGACACGTTTCCTGGATTTTTGGCACGAAATAGATAATTATGAAAAACTTGAACAGTGTTTGTTTGCTGGATACCGCTGTTTTTTTTTACCTGAACGCTAAACGGTAATTTTAATATAAAAACGCGTATTTAAAATGGATAACCTGTTTATAGTCAAACCTACGCTAAAAGCCGCTAACCGCAACTGGAATGTATTACAGAAGAGATCCATCTTAATATTAGCGTATGAATTTCTGCCCACCTCTATCTTTTCTCATCGTGTTGAAGCATGATTTGCCAGAAAAACGCCTATGATTCAAGTTTTATTTATGCTAGATCAGAACGCCTACAGGCGTCGATATATTTTATTTTATTTTCTATTATCACGATATGCCGGACAGGTTTGATGTTACGATAATGGTTTCTGCTGTTTGCTCTTTTGTCAGTCTAACATTTCAAGACCTAAAAAAAAATTCGAGAATTCTTTTGAACGTAGGTTAGGTTAGGTAAGGACATTTTGGATGGTAGGTATTGGACAAACTAACTCTTATGTAATAATGTATACAGGGTTATTCACGAATATGGCTCTATAGAATATTTTTAGGAAAGACACAAAATTCAGGATTGGAATTCTAAAGGTGAGCTTCAAGTAAGAAGAAGACTTCTCGTATATTTTTAGAAGGTTCTAGGATTTCCGGGTTTTCCGGAAGTGACAACAACTGGAAAGACCCATTTTTTATTGCATAAATAGATTCTCCATTGAATTCTGAGTCTTTTTGATTCCAAAAGTTTGAATTTTCCCGAGAAAATTCTCTTAAAATGAGGAAATACGAAAAAAAAAATCTCAAAATTGAACTCTATTGAAATACAGACAACTTCGAGGTTTTTTCATTAAATATTCTCATATTTGAGAATCTCCGAGAAGAAAGGCTGATGCTTTTTTTCCGATAGCGTAATTTGCAGAATATGATACAGGAGGTCACAAATTCTTTGTTAAAGTTAGAAGTGACGAAAAATCAAAAAATCGTTTTCCTCAAATTGGAACCCCATTTTTTCGAAGCATTTTCGAAATCTTTCTTCAAAAAATAATAGGAGCATACGTCCAAGACTTTTATCCCAAAATGAATATTTTTCGAGATATTCAGGAAAAACGATTTTTTCTTCAATTTTCAATCTCGAATGTGTTTTTTTACTTTAAAATAATTAGCGGTCAAGTGAAATTTTTGGAAATCTCTGTTATCGAGAAAATATTTTCTCTAGTTCAGACGAGTTAAGTTCTTGAATTATCAACTGTAATGCGAGAGCAACAATTGGTTTGAAGTTCTCAATGTGAGTATTAGTGAAGTCAACATGAAAAATTCTCAGGAATGCAACAACAAAAAATTTGCAATAATTTCAATGCTTTTGAAAGAATAATTAACAGAACATGTAACAATTCTCCAGAATTAAGAATTTGCGGAAATTATCCTTAGCTTTAAAAAACAAAGAAAAACTGAACTCGTGTGAACTATAAGAAAATATTTTCTCGATACCAGACACCGACTCGATACCAAAAATTTCACTTGACCGCTAATTATTTTCCAGTAAAAAACCCATTCGGAATACAATTCGATATTTGTTCTGTTTTCCAGAAGAATTAGAAGGTTCTTGTTCAATGTACTCATCTCAACTCCATTAGAATTAATATTTATTGGTTTTCTATTTTTAAAATATCAATGCCAAGACGTGTTGGGGAGTGTATAGATAACCGCGTTGGACAAGCACATCATTAACAAATTTAATGAAAAAAATTGTAAACCCTTCGTTCATTTCTACAAATTTTAATCATTTTCTCCTTGCCGTACTATCTATGTTTTAACAAAAAAATTTAAACAGGTTATCATCGAAATGAATACCATTTTCAATTCCCAGGCTCAGAAATCTTTTATCATGAGGTTGGAGAAATGATATTAGATTTTGTCAATTAATAAAAGATTTCTGAGCCTGGGAATTGAAAATATAAAAGATTTCTGAGCCTGGGAATTGAAAATGGTATTCATTTCGATGATAACCATTTTGAATTCATCTATGTTTCAAAAATGTTTTCGATGTGGCCTCCGTAAAGGCAAAGAATTTTTTTTTCTTAAATAGTTTCTTTGTCAGTATATAAAGTAACTCTTAGAATTGCGATATCTCAGGAATGGTAACTCCTAGGAAAGAAATCATCAGGACTATTTGTGAAGAAAATTGTAAGATCTACAACTTTTGCTCTAGTTTTTTTTCGCTAAATCTTACAGTTTTCGAGAAAATTCTAAAAAAAATCAAATTTCGAGCTTGGACGCCGAATAACCCTTGTCACACACATAGGATCGACGGCTTTACGCCTTAATCGAACGTGTTACATCCAATTTTCCGAATCAACCACCCTCCCGGTGAAAGTGAACCTCTGGTCCTCCGCGACCGGATCGACTCCCGACCATAAGGTGCCCGCGACTCCACCAGCCTATCTCGCCGTGACCGCAGCGCGTTCAGCAGTCGTCTACGACGTCGCCGTCAGTGCACCAGCTCCCGAAGGTCGCACAACATCTCTCTACCCGCCGATCTTCTCCAGCTCTCTCAGCTCGCGAGCTGCCGCCGCGAAAAGTGAAAGGGGTGCGTTTTGCGCCCGTGCGCTTCTCCTGCCGTTGCTCCCGCGAACGTCGCGACGCTCAGAGGCGCCCAGCGTCGCCCGGAAGGAACATGTGCGCTTAAGTACAGTGTCAGGGTTGCCGCGAGTTGTTGTTCGCGAATGTGCGCGTTTTTTCGGCCAGTTTAGACAGGCGACATTGGTGCTTGTGTCTTAAGGGGAATGAATCACCCAGCTGTAAGGTAGGCGCCCTTGGTGTGTTGCTCTTTCTAGGTGCTTTTCGCGCGTTTGCATAATGCGCGTTTCTTCGTATTAGTGTCAATGCTATCGCGGAATGGGCTCTGGTGCAACAGGTCTGGCGCCAGTGTTTTGGTCTTTGACAAGCTCTGCTTCGAGGGTCATTCGAAAATTAAATTGTCGGGAATTCAAGAAGAGGAATTGTGGTGCCTTTTTCTTCCCTGTACAGGGTATCCCAAATTGCTTGATTTTGGACGTTTCCGGTACTTCTAGACTAGATAGGTAAAAACGTTGAGAGGAGTCCTGAGCCCGATTTTCGTGAGAACTCCAATAGTGGAAACCGTTTCACGATGTCTTCATTTTTTTTGAAGATATAACAACATTTCGAAATTTTTTCGATTCAGAAGATGTGCCGTAACTTTTTCATTTTCGAAAATATCTGAAAAAGATAAAAACTGTCAACAAGCACTTTTTCACTGGAAATAAGACATTATTTCAAATTTTTTTTATGAAATAAAATGAAAAAAAATGCGTTCGTATTTAATATAAAAAAGTGTTTTTTTCCACGAGAAAAAAAATTTGATAAAGTTTCTTATTTCCGGGAAAAACGCGCTTCTAGGAAGTTTTAATCGTTTTCAGATATTTTCGTAAATGAAAAAATTATGGTACATTTTCGAAATCGAAATAAAAAAAAAAAGAAGATATCGTGAAACGGTCTTCACTAATGATGTTTTCACAAAAATCGAGCCCAGGACACCTTACGAAGTTTTTACCTACATATCTAGTCCAGAAATACCTAAAACAGTCAAAATCAAGCAATTTGGGATACCCTGTACTATCCAGGGATTTGTGGATACTACTTCCTGAACTGAGTCTAGGCGCGCACTTGCGATTTCTTGTCGCGCGACTGAATAGTCGCAATCAGAGAGAAAGAAATTCGAAAATGTTTCATGCTCGCACTTGCGACTAATAAATCGCAACTACACTGCGCAAAAATTAACGCACATTCTGAAAATCTCAATTTTAATGAAAGTTAACCCTACATTGACTTTATAACTTATTTTTTATGTTCTCTCGGGAAGGTTTTGAACGAAACAAGACACATTAAATGGAAGAAAATTCAGGATTTCACCGAATCTTATGTGAAAGAAGAGAAATGAACAATTTTCAAAATACTGAAATGCTGATAAGTGATTTAATACTTGGTATTTCCACCCCTTGCGTTAATTACAGCTCGGCAACGACAGTTCATACTCAAAATTAGTGATCTTAAAATGTTCTGATCTAATCCTTCCCAGATTTCTCCGAGTTGGATTCCTAAGTCATTAAGAGTAGCTGGATGATTTTCTGAACTTCTCAGCCTTTTATTGAGGTTGTCCCAAACCTACTTGATCGGATTGAGATCTGGACTTCTTGCTGGCCATTCCATTCGAGAGACTTCAACCTCTTCAAGGTACTCCTGAACGATGCGCGCACGATGGGGGCTGGCATTATCGTCCATAAAAATGAAATTTTTACCAATGTATGGAGCAAATGGCACTACATGCTCTTCAAGAATGTTCCTTATATACTTATCAGCATTCACAGCTCCATTATCAACGACCACTAGGACTGTGCGAGCAGTCAAAGATATTCCGATCCTCCCCCGAAACCAGAATGGTAGTGTCAGAATCTAGACTCATCTGTGAAGAGAACTCTTTCCCAATCGGCCTCTTCCCAATGGAAAATCCAAAACGCGCCCTTCGATGGGCTGGGGTAAGAGCTGGGTCTCTTGCCGCGACATGAGGCCTTAAATCATATTCCCTGGGGCGATTTCTAATTGTCTGAGTGCTAATTTGCACCCCATGAGATTGCTCAAGCTGATTTTGAAGGAGGCGAGAGGTTGCAAACCGTTGTCTCAATGAAGAAACTCTCGTTTCTTGAATGGCAGTTGTTACCCGTGGTCTACCCTGTCCTGGTCTTCGGACATTCATACCTGTCTCACTGAATCGCTGCAACATTTTGGACACACTTGTATGGGAAATACCAAACTTTTCTGCAATTCTTGTGTATGTCCACCCTTCCTCTCGCAAAACTACCGCTTTGGCACATTCCTCTTGGGTCAAATTGCGTGTTTCGCGTTGCATAGCAACAGAGTGTAGAAAATCAAACGAAAGAAAAACTATTTATCACTAGAATTGACCGAGAACAACTGATTTTAGAATGGAGCCAATACATTCAAAATCTGATAATATCATCTTTTTTATTCCTGCTGGTAAAAAACATTTATTTGTATTGAAAAAAACGTTGAAAGTGGATAACATATGCATGCATAATTCTGATAAAAAAATATCATTGAGAACACCTTCAGTTGTAGAATAAATTTGAGATTTCCATCATGTGCGTTAATTTTTTTGCGCAGTGTATTTCACATGAAAATGTTTTTGGTTGGATTTCCTTTTTGTTTGTGCTGGGATGTTCAGATGAAAACATTATACAGACACTTTTTTCATAGAAATCCAGTAGTGTTTTTTCCCATGAGGAAAAAACCACAACTTGTTACAGTTATAATTCATGAAGGAATCCACTTGGAAAAAAACATAGTACTTTACTGGATTGCTATGAAAAAAGTGTCTATATAATGTTTTCATCTCAACATCCTAGAACAAACAAAAACTGAGATAATCACCAAAGTTAAGTCTGTCTGGTTTCCAGAAAAATCCGTCTTTAACGATTGAATAAAATGAATTTTAATGAGTTTCACTGGAATTAAGGTTGGTCTGATCTGAAATATTTCGATTTATATTCAAATTCAAAGAAATCCTCGTTCTGTACCGAAATTTTAATGGATAGAATCGCTCAATTGGGTAGACTGCACAAAATTCTATATCACGTGGCGTTCTCTGTCTTAATATCATCTGTACCAACGGGATTTCAGACATTGCAAATTCATCTGAATTCGCTATTTCTTAGAAAAGCGATTTACATCAATTCAAGATGAAAACGCCTACGGTGCTGAATTCCTAGAAAGTTGACTATGACTTACTTCTGAAAAGTTTTCGAATCTCAAAGGTTAGAGAAATAAAAAAAAATTGTGACGCAAGAATTTTTTTTTGCAAAATAATAACGTGTTCATGTATATGATTTGGACGTTCAGTTTAGCTCAGAGACAAAGTTTATGAACCTTTTTTCAGGATATCCAGAATTGAAGTTTCCCTAACAAAAATCAATTATGATTTATTTGAATCATGGAATTATTTGGATAGTAATGTTGATTTACAACTATAAGATTGTTGGGTTCCTTCTGAATACTGAAATTGATGTTGGATGAATGAACATTAACGTCTAATACAATACCTGATACAAAAAAATATAATTATGAAGAAATTATGTTTAAACTTGAGTAATATTCGTATGCACATCTAAAAATAGTATAATTAGGAAAATTACCATTCATTCACAACAATTAACATATTTTAATATAGACGGATCTCGTTTTTAATTGATGTAACGTGGGCTTAAGCCCCGCCCGAAATACATATATGTTCGATGTTTTGACACTCGATGATTTATTTAATAACACAATTATGTCTCACAAAATAATTATAACGGTTGATAGCTACCCGAAAAAAATTATTTCACTGTTATATCAAAATCGGTTCACTTCTTATGTTAGGAAACAAAATGCTTGACCTTTGGACGATTTGGCCGATCAATGAATTCAGTGTGTACTTTTGAATTAAATGTATAATGCACCATTCATGGCGTACAAATTATCAGTTCAATTCTTCAATGCTATCTAACAAGTCTGTTCCAATTTCGGGAAACATTTTCTTCATCTTATTTCATACTATGAACATTCGAGATCATTCAGAGATGAAGATTCTCCTTATTGCAGAGATGACTTATTCGTCTTACAATTAAAATTGTCTTTCTCATTGCTGAAAACATAGTAACATAGTTTGGAACATAAATGAGGAATAAAACTTGAACCTGAGTTCTGGATATTCCAGGATCTAGTATTCACTGTTTTAGTTTTTCCGTTTTAACTGACTCACACTGATTACGCACATTTCCTTCGTTTGAAAACAAAAAAGAAACATCTGTTAGCATCATCTTTAAAAGACTCGTATGAATTCAGTATCGAATTGATTGTTCTCGCTTAATATTATAGTTTTCACCCGCCCTAATATCAAAATAGAAAATCTGCTACATCAAAGACTCTATTAAATATGGATTCGTTCGCAATAATAGATAGTGCCATTAGTGACTTATATTTTACTGATGAACGCAAGGATGCTGGCTGAATGAATTGAAGCATTGAATTTGGTGAGTCATCATTTCACAGTTCAATTCCCTATAAAATTATTGCTGACGTTTAATATACTCGAGATAAAAGATCATATGATTTTTCTTTTAAGTCTGACTTTACTCGATTAGTAATAAAGTATACCTAGCTGTCGATATTTCTTATTGGAATTACAGAATATAAAATAACGTACACTGGTACTTCCGAGTTTATAGAACCACCTACCATTGTTTCCAAAGTCGTAAATTTTGTTTATCGTTATTACTCACTTCGATTAGTTCGTTTTTTTATAGTTCCAAAAAAAAATGAGTGTTCGCGCAAGGACAAAATGTATATTTGCTATCCAAACCTTGGATCCGATACATTAATTTTAATAAGCGTTATTTATGGTACTGAACCTGACGATTATTCATATAGGAAATCCATGTAGTTTGATGGTATGGTCCTGAAGTTTTCGGATATATAGTAATGGTCTTGTTGTTGGCAAACTCACCTTTAGACCCATTAGTATCGATCGTTTACCCCAAGGTGATCAGAGCCTTATTCAAATGAACATAATGGGTGGTCCGTGAAAAAACTCGAAATGAGAGCTAATGGGGAACCCTATATCTATATTAAATTCAAATTGTGGAATTATATGCCAGGACGATATAATTAAAGGCTTTTAAGTTTTCTAGTGGGACTACGGTATAAGATTGTAGGTTTGAAATGGGTATCTTCTCATTTCTCTAGATTTTGTTCTGGTGAATTTGTATTTTTCTTTTCCACATTCAGCCTTATCATTCTTATATACCTAAGGATTGTTGGCGGATTTTGGTCAATACAACAAAAGGCCTATTTATACTGTTGGAAATTTGAAGTTCCTGATTTTTCTTGAGACTATTCGAGATATTAATGAGAAATGAACACCCTGAAGCATGTACATAATCACTTTCTAACCACGAGAAACAGTCAGCGCCCAAATACCGAATTTCTTTCACCTGTAATATCAATAAATAAGAGATAAAAATCACCGGCAATTTCACGATGCCGAGTCGTTTTTCTCTCTATCGACGTGCCGATATCTCATTAAGAATAATCATTTTCAACACCATAAATAACAAGTAATCGATTAATTACACACGAGAAGACTTGTGCTTTCCATTGGACGAAGAGGCCAGAAAAAATGGTCGGTTATTTATTGGAAAACAATCAAGACAAGAGGTTGCTGTCCGTGCTATTCAAGCCAGAGGAGATGGCGATATATTAACTTTAATCGTCTGCATTAAATCGTGGAGTTTTTGCGAAATTTACGGTCTCTTCATCGTACAACCTACGAGGATTCTACGATATGGTGGAGCTTTTGGAATATGCCATGAAATATTTCAGTCGTAAAATATATTTCATTCCATACCAACAAATGTACAGAGAGCCATGTGAAATTTCTTCAGAAGTAGTGTGTTGTATGTAGCTCAATCAGCACAATACAAGAACAACCATAATTAATAATCATGGTGTTTATAACTAGCCCATTCTACAGCCATTTATTTAAGGAATATAGGCTCAATGGTGAATCAATTGGACCAAAGTATATAGCTCATACACTGCGCAAAAAAATTAACGCACATTATGGAAATCTCAAATTTATTCAACAACTGAAGGTGTTCTCAATGGTAATCATTTTTATCAGGATTATGCTTGCATATGTTATCCACTCTCAACGTTTTTCTTTAATACAGATGTTTTTCCCAGCAGGAATAAAAAAAGATGAAATGATCAGATTTTGAATGTATTGGCTCCATTCTAAAATCAGTTGTTCTCGATCAATTCTAGTGATCAATAGTTTTTCTTTCGTTTGATTTTCTACACTCGATCGCTATGCAACGCGAAACACGCAATTTGGCCCAAGAGGAATGTGCCCAAGCGGTAGTTTTGCGAGAAGAAGGGTGGACATACACAAACATTGCAGAACGGTTTGGAGTTTTCCATACAAGTGAGTCCAAAATGTTGCAGCGATTCAGGGAGACAGGTATGAATGTCCGAAGACTAGGATAGGGTAGACCACGGGTAACAACTGCCATTCAAGAACGTTACTTGAGAGTTTCTTCGTTGAGGCAACGGTTTGCAACCGCTCCTTCAAAATCAGCTTGAGCAAACTCATGGGGTGCAAATTAGCACTCGGACAATAAGAAATCGCCTCAGAGAATATGATTCAAGGCCTCGTGTCGCGGCAAGAGGCCCAGCTCTTACCCCAGCCCATCGAAGGGCGCGTTTGGATTTTGCGAGAGAGCATATCCATTGGGAAGAGGCCGATTGGGAAAGAGTTCTCTTCACAGATGAGTCTAGATTCTGCCTCTACCATTGTGATCGACGTTCCCTTGTATACAGACGTCCACATGAAAGATATACTCAGTGCAATTTCCTGAATATTACTGGTTTCGGGGGAGGATCGATTATGGTATGGGGTGGGATGTCTCTGACTACTCGCACAGACTTAGTGGTAGTTGATAATGGAGCTATGAATGCTGATAAGTATATAAGGAACATTCTTGAAGAGCATGTAGTGCCATCTGCCCCATACATTGGTGAAAATTTCATTTTTATGGACGATAATGCCAGACTCCATCGTGCACGCATCGTTCAGGAGTACCTTGAAGAGGTTGAAGTCTCTCGAATGGAATGGCCAGCAAGAAGTCCAGATCTCAATCCGATTACGCAGGTTTTTAGACGACCTCAATAGAAGGCCGAGAAGTTCAGAAAATCATCCAGGTACTCCTAATGACTTAAGAATTCAACTCGGAGAAATCTGGGAAGGATTAGATCAGAACATTTTAAGATCACTCGTCTTGAGTACGAACCGTCGTTGCCGAGCTGTAATTAACGCAAGGGGTGGAAATACCAAGTATTAAATCACTTATCAGCATTTCAGTATTTTGAAAATTGTTCATATTTCTTCTTTCACATAAGTTTCGGTGTAATCCTGAATTTTTCTTCCATTTAATGTGTCTTGTTTCGTTCAAAACCTTCCCGATAGAACATAGAAAGTAAGTTATAAAGTCAATGTAGAGTGAACTTTCATTAAAATTGAGATTTTCAGAATGTGCGTTAATTTTTTTGCGCAGTGTATATGGACCAGTAAATTCTAGGGTATTCTTATTTGACCTAGGAAGATGCAGCATTGGAAAACGAGCATTTAGTCGTTTTCCACTTAGCAATAATTCTTTTCATCGTCATCTGGAGTGTTTAAGAAATTATCGCTATTCGGTGAACGTATTGTTGTTAAATAAAAATTCAATCCATGACCTAGCTCCCATTTTGGTAGAACTTCTTGTTTAGAACCAGTTTCTGATGACAAATCGAATGGTACTCGCCTCGACTCTAGGATCGTCCACGTCCGAATGATATACAGGGTGTTTGTTCCCTTTTACAAAATTGAAAACTCTTGAAAATATCACATTTTCGAAAAAATTAATTGTTTCATCATGCTTATAGATCTGAGTTTGTAAAAACGGCTCAGTAAAAATAGGCTTATACATTGTGAAAATGACCAAAATATTCAAGGTGACTCCTTTGAGCTTTTGCGAAAACGATTCATTGTAACGATTGTAAAAAAAGTCGTTAATAAATAAATAAATAAAATTCTACCGTTTTAAGAAGTTTCCAAGATTTTTCAAATGAAGTATCAACTCTTGTCTATTCAATTGGAATGGAACAAACATCCTGTATGCTGAGTGGTATAAGAAAAAAATACTTTTTGAGAATAAATTCAATGCGGATAATTTCTACTAAGATCATTTCTTTTCTTTGATCGGGTGTACTATTATCTTTTTTTGTAATCAATTCATTATCCTTGTTTTTTTGTCTATGTTTAAAATATCCAGGAACAAAGTTTGAGTCAGTGATTCAGTAACCTAAGAAATATAATTCCCAATCAGGAAAACCCACAAAACTTTTTTAACTTCGACAATTCCGTTATTCTCGGTGCAACTAACGCTTTAACTTTCGGTACCACTTGTGTGGTACCTTCTTGCCACCACATTCAAATTACGCGAAACGGTTGTAATTAAATAGGCGCCACCAGAGGCACAAATTGCTTCTAAAAGGTCTATAAATAAATCGAGCGAGCAACATATGCATGTCCGCTTGAAGTTCTTTTTTGCACGCTTTATCCAACTTTATTATATAGTTAACACTACCGCATGTGGATTTTGAACATTCGCTCCTGGGTACGTTTAATTGGAGTGAAGAGTGTTGGAGGATCGGTTAGAGGGTATTTGGGATCAATGTCGATGGCAGTACTGACCTGTGAAAAATAAACTACTACTTATCTTTTCTCGAAGTTTTTCGTCGTATTTTTGAACCCTCATAACTTGAGTTTGGAATATAGTAGATGGACAAAATTCTCAGGATATAATGCCAGTATTGAACTTATCAAACGTGCAAATTTCAAGTGCATAGCTCGTACACTTCAGATTTTATAGATATTTAAAAACCCAGTATTTCGTCACTCACTGACTGATGATCATAAAAACTGTTAGGGTACTTCCCGATGTCCTATAAAGTTGAAATTTGGTATGGGAGCTAGTTTCAGTACATAAACAACGCAAAAATTCTTAAGCTTGAAACTTTCACCCCCAACCCTTAGAATCAGGGGATGTATAAGTTTGTATGAGACTTCCGCCAATTTTGATGGTAGTGGTCTGAAAATTCATATATACGGAGGACTTCTTGTTATGAATGTTCAAAAAATATTCAAGAATTCTCAGGGAAAATTATTCCTACATTTTGAATAAGGGGATAATATAAAGCGCTCGTAAAACGCCCCATGTGTTTTTACACCAAAAACAATTTCCCTGTAATAACCTCAACCACAGTTTCCATTGTGCAATTTCCCGTTGTGATCTTTGTATAATGATAGGATTCTTTATACAATGGTTGTAATGCCAGCTCTCAAATACATCGCCATCGCAGCTTGAACCTAAGTAGGTAAAGTTATATTTGTATACTTCGTAGATTGTTGATTTTGAACATGAATTGTGAATTTGTTTGACTTGAAATAGATCGCGAAATAATTATATTTCATTAAGGTATTATTGGGGAAAAAATGAACAAAATGAAAGAATTTTGTTATAAACAACGTACAAAAAGAATTGAAATCCAACCAAAAACATTTTCATATAAGATATTGCCAAGATAAGGCCGTATTTCTAACATTGTCAAAAAATTATCAGATCTCATTTAGAGCCATGCTGCTAACTCTACATTCTTCATATTTACAAGTCCTTATTTCACAAGCTCTATGCCTTGGTCAAAATAAGTGACTTGGCCATTTCGTAACTAAAAGAACTATTGTATAACAGAAAAGTTATGAACAGCGAATTAATTTTTCACGCTGTGAAAGCGAAACGACCAAGTCTTTTATTTTGACCAAGGCATAGATCTTGTGGAATAAGGACTTGTGAAGAAGAAGAGTGTAGAGTTAGCAGCCTGGCTCTACATGAGATCTGATAACTTTTTGACAATGTCTGAAATACAGTCTCGTCTTGGCAACATTTTACATGAAAATGTTTTTGGTTGGAACCTATTCACTTCGTATTAGGGTACGAAATTGATATTGTGTTCACAAAAAGTATAGTGTAAGAAATGTCTACTCATTGACCAGATAATATAGAGTCGACTGTAACCTTATCATAATGAAATCTGCCTGAAAAAGTAAACTAGAACCTACTCCAAAGTAACGGAATATCGCATAAAAAAAGGATCGTCACACATCTCTGTGAATTCGCTCTGCGAAACCTTCAGCCTTTATCTCCGACAATAGAACCGTGTTGCTGCATCGTAAATTTGAATAAACGCTAATTTTTCATATGAATAGCTTGTCCTACTTGAGTTCCGTAAACTTTCATGTTTTCGCAACTGACAATGTCCATTACCATTCGCAATTTATATTTGATGGCGATCTTTGTTCTTCTCCTTTCTTACGTTAATTCCATTGTGCAAAAAGCGCATATCTCTGTTCTGAATAAGGCTTGAGACGGTCGGCGATAAAATCGTAAGGGAGGTCAATTTGGAAAAATTCTTTGGAAATTATCAAACAATAAAATTTAACGAAGGTTGGTTCGTGAGGTCAGTTTTTGCCACCGTTGGTCGAGATAAATCTGTTCAATTGGGTATAATTGGATAATTGCGAGCTGATTCGTACCAGGTGTTCATTAATAAATTACGATATGTAGGGTTTCTTAGACCGTATATGGAGTGCCATAATTTCGCCAAAAACATTGCGAAACTCGCAGAGTTTTGCAATGAAAACGCTAAAACAATATGAAAACAATCGTACTGATCATTATTCCAAAAGTTGTTCCTAAGAAAACATATATTTTTCGTACAAAAAAGTGCTGACCCTGTATAACTAAAATTCAAGAGGAAGGTGTGTTCTATGTACTCTTATGAAATGCTTCCGTGAAAACACTAAGAAAACTTATGTACGATAAGCAAAATTAACTTCTTTTCGTTGATTCTTTCTCGAAACATAAATAAACTAAATTTAAATTTTACATTGACATTAAGTTAAATAAAAAATTTTCATATACACTGCGCCAAAAAATTAACGCACATTCTGAAAATCTCAATTTTAATGAAAGTTAACTCTACATTGACTTTATAACTTTTTTTTTATGTTCTCTCGGGAAGGTTTTGAACAAAACAAGACACATTAAATGGAAGAAAAATTCAGAATTTCACCGAATCTTATGTGAAAGAAGAGAAATGAACAATTTTCAAAATAGTGAAATGCTGATAAGTGATTTTATACTTGGTATTTCCACCCCTTGCGTTAATAACAGCTCGGCAATGACGGTTCACACTCAAAATGAGTGATCTCAAAATTATCTGATTTCTCCGAGTTGGATTCCTAAGTCATTAAGAGTAGCTGGATGATTTTCTGAACTTCTCAGCCTTCTATTGAGGTTGTCCCAAACCTGCTCAATCGGATTGAGATCTGGACTTTTTGCTGGCCATTCCATTCGAGAGACTTCAACCTCTTCAAGGTACTCCTGAACGATGCGCGCACGTTGGGGTCAATAAAAATGAACTTTTCACCAATGTATGGGGCAAATGGCACTACATGCTCTTCAAGAATGTTCCTCATATACTTATCAGCATTCATAGCTCCATTATCAATGACCATTAGGTCTGTGCGAGCAGTCAAAGATATTCCATCCCATACCATAGTCGATCCTCCCCCGAAACCAGTAGTATTCAGGAAATTGCACTGAGCATATCTTTCATGTGGACGTCTGTATACAAGGGAACGTCGATCACAATGGTAGAGGCAGAATCTAGACTCATCTGTGAAGAGAACTCTTTCCCAATCGGCCTCTTCCCAATGGATATGCTCTCTCGCAAAATCCAAACGCGCCCTTCGATGGGCTGGGGTAAGAGCTGGGCCTCTTGCCACGACACGAGGCCTTGAATCATATTGTCTGAGGCGATTTCTCATTGTCTGAGTGCTAATTTGCACCCCATGAGTTTTCTCAAGCTGATTTTGAAGGAGGCGATTGGTTGCAAACCGTTGTCTCAACGAAGAAACTCTCAAGTAACGTTGTTGAATGGCAGTTGTTACCTGTGGTCTACCCTGTCCTGGTCTTCGGACATTCATACCTGTCTCCCTGAATCGCTGCAACATTCTGGACACACTTGTATGGGAAACTCCAAACCTTCCTGCAATTCTTGTGTATGTCCACCCTTCTTCTCGCAAAACTACCGCTTGGGCACATTCCTCTTGGGTCACATTGCGTGTTTCGCGTTGCATAGCGATCGAGTGTAGAAAATTAAACGAAAGAAAAACTATTGATTACTAGAATTGATCGAGAACAACTGATTTCAGAATGGAGCCGATACATTCAAAATCTGATAAAATCATCTTTTTTTATTCCTACTGCGAAAAATCATCTGTATTGAAGAAAAACGTTGGAAGTGGATAACATATGCATGCGTTATTCTGATAAAAATAATTATCATTGAGAACACCTTCAGTTGTAGAATAAATTTGAGATTTCCATAATGTGCGTTAATTTTTTGCGCAATGTATTTTTCGTACAAAAAAGTGCTGACCCTGTATAACTAAAATTTAAAAGAAAGGTGTGTTCTATGTACTTTTATGAAATGCTTTCGTGAATTCTCATGTACGATAAGCAAAATGACCTTCCTTTCCTTAATTCTTTCTTGAAACATAAACTAAACTTCAAACTCCTTTTGTATGATTCGGAATTTTACATTGACATTAAGTTAAAATAAAAATTTTCAACGGCCTATATCTATTGAACCAAGACGATTTGGAAGAAATGGTTGAGACAAAAAATGTCCCTTTTGACCTGAAAAATCACCCTTCAAAATATTCGTACAATTCAAAGACTCGCCTTTTATACCCTCAGATTAAATTTTTTTTACTTCAAACGATTCTCCTGAATGCTTTCTCCGATGGCTGAATCCGCAGGCAAGCTAACAATCCGCGCAGGTATTTCTATCGATTTCACGAACAGAACGAACTCTCAAACTAGAATTACATATTTGAATAAAAGAACTGGAGAATTCCGATGCAAACAGATGTTCCGACGTCCTTGGTTTCGTTATTTCTGATTCAGGATTTCGTCATACCGAGTGGATGCCTCTTGTACGAGCTGCGTTGAGGATTAAACGTGCAAGCCCAATGAATTAATGGAGATATATAGGTATTCCAATTAAACTATTCATGAGATTGTAATAATTGTGGGCAATGAATCAAGATGTACAATATTTTAAGTAATTGGTAGGCAGAGTTCGTGGAACGTTTATACGATCAGTTGGCGAATGCCAGATAGGATCGGAACAGCATTCGAATTTTTTTTAGCTATTCAATGAAAGAGCTTCTCCCAAAATTGCTTTTCTGAGAATAAACACCCTATAGATCTCTCAGTTAATGTTATACAGGGTTATTCACGAATATTTCTCTAAAGAATATTTTCACGAAAGATACAAGATTCAGGATTGAAATTTTAAAGGTAAGCTTCAAGTAAGAAGAAGACTTCTCGTATATTTTTTTTAAGATTCTAGGATTTTCCGGAAGTGACCTCAACTTTCGTTTTTCAAATGGGAAGACCCATTTTTATTGCATAAATAGATTCTCCATTGAATTCTGAGTCTTTTTGGTTCCAAAAGTTTGAATTTTCCCGAGAAAATTCTCTTTAAATGAGGAAATACGAAAAAAATATTCGAAAATGAACTCTGTTGAAATACAGACAACTTCGAGGTTTTTTCATTAAAAATTCTCAGTTTTGAAAATATCCGAGAAGAAAGACTGATGGTTCTTTTCTGATAGCGTGCTTTTCAGAATATGATACAGGAGGTCACAAATTCTTTGTCAAAGTTAGAAGTGACTAAACATCAAAAACTTGTTTTTTTCAAATTGGAACCCCAGTTTTTTGAAGCATTTTCGAAATTTTCGTAAAAAAATAATAGGAGCTCACATCCCAGACTTTTATCCCAAAATGAATATTTTTCGAGATATTCAGGAAAAACGATTTTGTCTTCAATTTTCAATCTCATTCCGAATGTGTTTTTTTACTGGAAAATAATTAGCGGTCAAGTGACATTTTTGGAAATCTCTGTTATCGAGAAAATATTTTCTATAGTTCAGACGAGTTGAGTTCTTGTAATGCGAGAGCAACAATTGGTTTAAAGTTCTCAATGTGAGTATTAGCGAAGTCAACGTAAAAAATTCTCAGGAATGAAGAAAAAATAATTTGTAATAATTTTTAATGCCTTTGAAAGAATAATTAACAAAACATGTTACAATTTCATTACTGAAAATTCAAATTTCCCTACCATGACAAAACAGAAGTTCTCCAGAATTAAGAATTTGCGGAAATTATCCTAAGCTTCAAAACCTAAAATTGAACTGAACTCGTCTAAAGTATGAGAAAAGATTTTCTCTATAACAGAGATTTCCAAAAATTTTACTTGACCGCTTATTTATTATTTTCCAATAAAAAATTGGAAATTGAAGAAAAAATCGTTTTTCCTGAATATCAACAATATTCATTTTGGAATAAAAGTCTTGAACGTATGCTCCTATTATTTTTTGACAAAGATTTCGCAAATACTTCGAAAAAATTGGGTTCCAATTTGAAAAAAAAACGATTTTTTGATGTTTCGTCACTTCTAACTTCAACAATGAATTTGTGACCTCCTGTATCATAATCTGAAAATCACGCTATCAGAAAAGAAGTATCAGCTTTTCTTCTCGGAGATTCTCAAAAATTAGCATTTTTAATGAAAAAACCTCGAAGTTGTCTGTATTTCAACAGAGTTCAATTTTGAGATTTTTTTTCGTATTTCCTCATTTAAAGAGAATTTTTTCATGAAAATCCAAACTTTTGGAATCGAAAAGACTCAGAATTCAATGGAGAGTCTATTTATGCATTAAAAAATTTATTCAAAAAATAAACGAGAAATAGTCTTCTCACTTGAAGCTCACCTTTAGAATTTCAATCCTGAATCTTGTGTCTTTCCTAAAAATATTCTATAGAACCCATATTCGTGAATAACCCTGTATATGTGGCAATTTGTAGAATAAATTCAGAAGTGAGATTCTCTGGTAATATATTTGAAGAATTCCAATCTATATGTAATGATGATGGAACAGTCAGTAATAATTTTAGGAATGTTTGTGAATTTCAATTCAAGATTCAACAAACTATGTTATTCTCGCACCCTGTATAATAAAAAGAACGAAACCTTCGCATACTCAATATACCCGCAATTAGTCCATTTAAACTATTTCAGAATGGATCCCAGATAAAATCTCAAAACCGCCTATTTAACATATCGTGTGGCAATAAAAAAATATCATAACGTTCCTACACAGATCCCAACCGAGTTAGATACCATCTCTGGGTTGCTGTTGGTGCAAACCGATATGGAGGTAACGCACATAACGCTTGTTCTTGTGAAATATGAGATGCAAGTAAACGATCTGCTTCTGTTGTTTCTTTATTCTCATTAACGGGTGACTCACTGCGATTAAACTAGCTTGTTAATATTTTCCTAATCTTGTGAAAAATTGTGGCTCATACGTTTCAAAACATCAAGGAAATGAAATAAATGCTCTTTACAATACCTGGATAATATAAGTGTCATTTATGCGAGTATGAAATATGAAATGATCTTTTTTTTAAGTGTAAATAGTCAATTGTCCTAAATGATTTCAAGTTATATGGTTAGATATTACATATTATACTTTTTCCTGTGCGTTTACTTCATGGTTGAGGCAGTCAAGATCCTTGAAGAGTTGAAGTAGACAATTCTGGAAGAAATCATCAAAATTGATGCAGCTATGCTAATGAGAGTTCTAGAAGATTCCTGAGAAAAAATACAAATGAACTCGATAAAGCCGCCATCTAGACTATATTATTTACAAATCAAAGTTGGAAATCCTAAGTAGAATACAAAAGCTTTCAGAATCCAAATTATTTTTTCAAATATCCCAGTTCATTTTTATTTACCAGCTCTTTGAAATTGGGGCCATTTATTCAGGAACCCTGTACATTTCTTCTTTTCTGTTATACACTTTACATGCTTTTTTTTAATCATATCTGCCCCTTTTTCCCCTATGGCGAAAGCAATAGAATTCGTGTGGCCCGAAATCGTTGTAGGCATAATGCTGAGGTCTATAACCCTCAACTTGTTGACTCCATAGACCTTCAACTCTGGATCTACGACTGCTAAGGGGTCCTTCTTAGGTCCCATCTTAGCCGTCGAAGATATATGCCCTCCGTGAACCACCAGGCTTCTTATAAAACACATCCAGTACTCATCTGAACCCTCAGGGTGATGACCACAAAAGGGTATCTTCAACTTGGTGACATTAATTTTTTTCGCGGTTTCAGTCTTCTCGAATTTGTCTAGGAATCGTATGCCTTCTAAAAATATTTGGGCATCGTCTTCATGGGTTAGGGTACCTGTGTCCACCAACGGAAAATCTCTTGGGTTACCAGACCTCAATTTAACAGTTCCTGTTGACTTTGGATGGAGAATATACATATCTATACTGAGATCTGTTTGGGCGTTTATGTTATTCATATAATCCTCCACTTCTTGTTTGTAGTTTGTGATAGCTGGTATGGATATAGGTACAGGATTGTTGAAGTAGGAAGTCATCTCTAGGTTGGGTATTGAAGAGGAAGAATTTCTTGTATTGATGTAAGCGAAGGTTTTACCATTATCCAGGCTTGTAAGCACTCCATTTCCTCTAAGGTACTCTTGGAGAAGCTTCCCTAATGACTTTTTCTCGATAGTGTAGTTAGTTCTGAAGTAAACTCTCAGCTCGAAATGGTCCAAAGCTTTTTTTCCAACAGGAAGGTTAACGACTGTTTTAATATTATGTTTCTTGAGTTCATCTTGAGGACCAATACCAGAAAGCATCAAGAGTTGTGGTGTGTTTATAGCTCCTCCTGGAACTATCACTTCCTTTCTTGCTTTGGCTACATATTTTTTTCCCCCCTTCACAAAAATAACCCCTGTTGCTGTTCTGGTTGTTTCATCAATTATTATTTTGGTAGCTAAAGCGTTTAAAGTCAAATTAAAGTTATGCCTGTTCATCGAAGGTCTCACGTAAGCTGATGCTCCACTAACTCTCTTTCCATTCTGTATGTTTCTTTGTCTCCTGGATATCCCCATCTGTTCTCCAGCGTTATAATCATCGAGGACCTTCAAACCTAGCTCTTGGGCTGATGTTTCAAAGAAGGATATGTTATCCTTGGGTTCTTGAAAGCCAACGTTCAAAGGACCAGCGAAACCTCTGTATTGGGGATCTAGTTGTTCTGATTCGAAATTCTCCATTTTTTTGAAGTAGGGGAGGAGGTCTTTGTAGGACCATCCTGGGTTGCCTAAACTGGCCCATTTGTCATAGTCTCCCTTGTTTCCTCTGATGAAACCAAGGCCATTTATGGTGCCAGATCCTCCTAATACTTTTCCTCTTTGGTAAGGACTCTCGTTGTTCTTTAAACCTACAAAAATAATGGGAAAATGTATCAGTGTTTGTGATATTATCATAATTTCTGCATCTTGACTAAGACGATTCTTTGCAAAGTTTTCAGATTATGATTTCCATTCAAAGATATTGCCATAAACCACCATAAAAAATAAATGCTGTGGCAGTATTTTGAAGATAAAACTTTTGACTACAACGAGAACTCTACCCAAAGGAATTTTTAAGTGTTGGACTCTCTTTACTTTCTTTATTTGTTCCATATTTTCCTTCAAACTTTTGACTTCTTTAGAGGTCATTCTCGAGTCTTTGTAGTGAGGTGACTTACCAAAACATCCATGTTTCTGTGGCACTGTATTGTATCCCCAATTCCTCTCTGAAAACTGCAATACCTGCCATACATAAGGAATATCAGTGAGGTCATCGTCCATATCTCCAGCTTCCAATAACAAAATTCTCCATTTCTCAATCTCACTCAATCTAGAGGCTACGACAGATCCTGAGGATCCTGCTCCTACCACTATGAAATCGAAAGAACCATAATCTGCGAAAAACAAACAGAATATCATGCTTAGAATTTAAGTGTAAACTCCAACTAGAGAAACCATAAGACAAAAACTTATCAACCGTGGCCACCAAGGTCACGGGATTTGAACCCCGTAGGTTTTTTTCTGTGGATCTATTCAGAAGGTTGAGCTAACGTCTACTCTAGCAGTTATTGAGAAAAACCTACACAAAATTGTTGAGAATTGAAACCTTTCTTTGAGAGATAAAATTTCGATATTAAGTTGAGTAGGTATAGTTTTAATCCTTCTTCAACTCACCAATAGCCTCATTGTCTCTTACTCCGTTCAAGTAATCGCCATTGTCCTTTCGGATCTCGTAGGTTTTAGACCGCTTTATAGCAGATTCTATCAGTTTCTCCAGGTATTGTATCCTCAAACTGTCATCACCAAGAGAGAATCCCAGGATAAAACCCCATAAAACACAAGGAAAAACGTACATTTTCATTGGGTATTCCGTGATGTACAAAGTTCCGAACTAGAATGGATAATTTTTAACAATTTCATATACGCACCTGACGATAATATGATATTTAACGTCAATAACTCAAAACTGACCCGAATTCTTATCTTTTCGAGGATTTTCAAGCAATATTTATGCACATATTAGACGAGCTCACCGATTTTCAAATTCTGAACTGAGGATAACGAAAGAATAATTCGATAGGAGATAAGAATTATTGAAATTGTAGGTCAAACCTCGGGAACGATAAACAAAGTAATTTGGAAATCATTTCCTTGAATCTCTCGGTTTTTTAGCACAAAATCAGGAACATGAAGCCTCCCCCCCCACAGAAAACCGCCATATTTGTCGGAAGACATCCATATTGCGGAGATGAAAGCAGAGACTTCAACGATGCGTTAAGAACGAAACGGAATTTTTGAATCTTATTGAAATATCTTTAGTTTATTCATCAACTGAGGCTGAATTTCAAGAGAGTCCTTAAGACTTTGACGGGACATTAAAATTTCAAAGACAAATATAGGCAGGAACCACCTCTGACATAATAATTATCTCTAGAATTTCAAATATCTGTTCTGTACTCGGAATAAAAAAATTCAATGCTAGTCTCTCCATTAGGTATATATGTTTGCTCTCTGTATATTATTCCTCAAAATTGATTTAAGTTTATTGGGAAATTGAGAGCGAGGAACAGGAGAATTGGTAGAAATCTTCCTATATGAATTTTGCTGCGTATTTCAGTGTGACTGGAACAGCTTTCAATTTTGTTTACCTTCTCATAAGTGAATTCAATCGACTTCGTTTTTATTGTATGATGTAGACATGACGAGGACATGAGTCTTTTATTCAATATTTATTTATGAGTAAATGGTAATTCGTTTCAAGCCTCAAGCGATCGAAATCCTTTAGAATTTTTAGCTGAACAGCATCATGATAATATTATTGACGTAAAGAATCATAATCCTCGGAGAAATTGTTATGAATTCATCAGAATTTTGGTTGTAGCATGAGAAAACATTATTAAATATATAATAATATGTTTCATAGCTTATCCAGGGTAGGGCAGTTAGTACTCTCACCTTTGAAAGAGCTCGTGAATGAAAACGAAATAAGATATTTGAGAAATATTTTTTCTGAAAGCTTAACGGAAGATTTCCATAATATCTAGGAGACAAATAAACATACAAGAGTTAGTTACATCACTGCAAGGACTCGATAATGACTTCTAAAGAATAAGTAGGAGACTAAAGAAAATATGGAACAAATAAAGAAAGTAAAGAGTGTCCCACACTAAAAAATTTCTTTAGGTAGAGATCTCGTTTAAGTCAAAAGTTTCATCTTCAAAATAGTGCCACAGCCTTTGATTTTGTATGGCAATATCTTTGAAGGAGATCACAATCTGAAAACTCTACAAAAAATATCTTAATCAAGATACAGTAGTTGTGAATACCACAAACACTGTTGCATTTTCCCATTATTTTTCAAGGTTTAAAGAAAACGAGAGCCCTTACCAAAGATCTGTTATGTGCAGTGTATAATAGAAAAGAAGGAATGTACAGGGCGCCTGAATGAGTCGAGCCAATTTTAAAGAGCTGGTAAATTAAATTGAATTGAGGTATGCGAAAAAATATTTTGTATTCTGAAAGCTTATGTATTCTAGTTGGGATTTTCAACTATGCTTTGTAAATGATGTCGACTAGATGACAGCTTTAGGGAGTAAATTTGTATTTTCCTCAGGTATCTTCTATAACTCTCATCAGAATAGCTGCATCAATTTTGAGGATTTGTTCGAGAATTGTCTACTTCAACTCTTCAAGGATCTTGATTGCCTCAACTATGAAGTAAACCCACAGGAAGAAGTATATGTAATATCCAACCATATAACGTGAAATCATTTAGGAAAATTGAGCATTTACACTTGAAAAAAGATCATTTCATGAAATTCATACTCTCATGAATGATACTTATGCTATCCAGGTATTTTAGAAAGCATTCATATCCTCGATGTTTAGAATCGTATGAGGCACAATTTTTCACAACATTAGGAAAATATTAACAAGTTAGTTTAATCGGAGTGAGTAAATAAAAATGAATTGAGGTATTTGAAAAAATATTTTGTATTCTAGTTAAGATTCTCAACAATGATTTGTGAATAATATCGTCTAGATAACGGTTTTGCTGATTACATTTGGATTCTTTTTCAGGAATTTTCTATGACTCTTATGTCACCAATTTGTCTCATGATTCTTCCCAAAAATTGAAGAGCAGCCTCAGTTTTCTTGCAGAGCGCCTTGAAAAATTGGATTCTCTCACTCTGGTGATGTTTTCAGAGGTACTCTTTCATCTACACGAGCCTTTACGTTTTAAACCCAGCTGATAATGTGGTCCCAAAATTGTTAACCAACCTCAAAATTGTTTTGCGATCAAAATCTAGATATTATGTGGAGTGCAAATCACTCGTTTGGAACGCCCTCTCAGTGTCTATATCGAGATGATCCATTCTATGACGCCTTGTCTGAAAGAAGTCCTCCGATTTTCTTCTTCTTCCTTTAGTTCAGTCACCATCTGTTCCTCACATTATTCCACGCCCTTTTGGACGTCTGGCGCGACTTCCTCGAGATATTTGAGACAGCATTACTCAGCCAATCTCAATATTTCACTTATTCCGCCGAGGAATTCAGACCGTTACCACAGAAATATGCATCCTGTAACGCCCACCTGCAATGATTCAATAGACATCCGGTTCATAGAATCGATGTCCCCGTCCAATATTCTCTGACACCGGGTGGGTTCCGATCTGATAGCACTTTCCTCGGCCATCAATCAGGTATGATAATACGTTGCAGAAGACGTGGCGGCCCAATTAACGATTCTGGGAGTAATGACGGGTCGAATAATTGCGAAAAGGTAGCGAACTGTTTATTTTGCGTCCGATCAATCAATTAGGTTAGGTTCCTCTCGGTCATTATCTATGATCAAGTAACCGAACACGCCTCTCTGATCGCGGAAGAGTATACGGTGGACGGACACGGAATATTGGAACATAGAGAACTTTCGAAGAAGCTTAGGTCGTTCTTTATTAACCTTTGGTCTGGTTCGGGAATATTATTTAGGGGAAAGTTACAAAAAAGGACGAGTGAGGGAGGAGAATGTGCTTAGTTTCATTCTCTATGAACTAGAGGAGTTAAAAATGATCCTTGAGGTACGCCAAAATTCAGAGTTTTGGATCATTATCGATTTAACAATGATAGGAGATAGATAAAGGCTAGATTAGCGACGAGCTTATGTGATATCGTGAGTGAAGAATGAAAGAAACGTAGTTGCTTCATTATAACCATTTGAGGTTAGGGATCAAGCGGATCGGAGGACCAACATTTAATGATACCTACTACCTGTAATCGAGTTGCGTTTGCGAAATACACGAATTCTTCCTACGTACTAGCACGATTGAATGAATTATACGCTTTTAATATTATAATTACGATTATTACTTGAGCGTATACCTCTATTGGTGCGGAGATACGAGTTTCAGGCCATCTGGTACAGGAAGACAATCGGGGCTGGCAAGACCTAGAAAATAATCATCTTAAACATCCTGTAATTATAAGAGCCAAAGATCGACGAATGTAAATATTTGTGGATTATATTGGACATAATTAATGTGGAGAATTGAATAATTTGAACTAACCAAGGTCGATTACACTTTATGGTTCTCGTTTTGAGAAAAAAAAAACAAATCAACCAAAAATATTGCCATTAAGATGGCGCACTTCTAACATTGTCAAAAAGTTATCAGATATCATGTAGAGCCAAGCTGCTAGCTCTACACTCTTCATCTTCACAGTCCTTATTTCACAAACTGTATGCCTTAATTGAAATAAGTGACTTGGTCTTTTCTCTTTCGCCACGTGAGCTTAAGGTGAAAAATTCATTCGCTGTTCATAACTTTTCTGTTAAGCAATAGTTCTTATAGTTACGAAACGGCCAAGTCACTTATTTTGACCAAGACATAGAGTATGTGAAATAAGGACTTGCGAAGTTGAAGACTGTAGATTTAGCAGCTTGGCTCTACATGAGATCTGATAACTTTTTGACAACATTAAAAATACGGCCTCGTCTTGGCAATATTTTACATGAAAATGTTTCTGGTTGGATTTCAATTCTTTTTGTACTTTGCTTATGACAAAATCCTTTCATTTTGTTAATTCTTTTCCCAATAATTATTAAATAAAATATAATTATTGCGAGATGTATTTCAAGTCAAACTAATTCACAATTATTTATGTTCAAAATCAGCAATGTACGAAGTATAGAAATATACCTTTACCTACCTAGGTTCAAGTTGCGATGGTGATGTATTTGCGAGCTGTCATCACAACCATTGTATTAAGAATCCTATCATTATACAATGATTACAACGAGAAATTGCACAATGGAAACTGTGGTTGAGGTTATTACAGGGAAATTGTATTTGGTGTAAATACACATGAGGCCTATTACGAGCGCTTTATTTTATCCCCTTATTCAAAATGTAAGGGGTTATTTTCCCTGAGAATTCTTGAATTTTTTTTTAACATGTATAACATGCAGTCCTCCGTATATATCAATTTTCAGACCACTAGCATCAAAATTGGCGGAAGTCTCATACAAACTTATACATCCCCTGGTTCTAAGGGTTGGGGGTGAAAATTTCAAGTTTAAAAATTTTTCTGTCAAGTATGTACTGAAACTAGCTGACATACCAAATTTCAACTTGATAGGACGTCAGGAAGTACCTTAACAGTTTTTATGATCATCAGTGAGTGAGTGACGAAATCGGGGGTTTTTAGATATCTATAAAATCTAAAGTGTACGAGCTATGCACTTGAAACTTTGCACGTTTGATAAGTTCCCTATTGGCATTATATCCTAAGAATTTTGTTCACCTGCTATATTCCAAACTCAAGTTATGAGTTTACAAAATTACGACGAAACTCCTATTAGAAAATTAACCACATATTTGGGAAATATCATTGACACTATCAAAAAGGGGTATATTGAAATTAAAATGCAACATTAAACAATGGCATTATTCTTCAAAGGAAGGTTATAATGAAGAATTATACTATGTTGGAGAAATTTGAAATATACTCATTGTTAAAGGTCTTGACCCCCTTATGTTTCTCAAGAAATAGACGATCTATTTTTTGGAAATGAGGTGAATATTTCCTCTATTCCAACTGCTATATATTTGATAGAAAATTTGAGTTACTCTTTGATTTATTCAGCATGGGACAAAATATGAGAAATGAGAAAAAATTTAAATATGGATATCGATTATTTATTTTTGATCATTGCGGAAGCAAAGTTGTACACATAATATTAATGAAATAATTGGATTCAGGTCCGGTCAGTTTGCTAATTTATTCTCTGGATAGTGTTTTTTAGACGAATATTTTGAACCCTTCGTGTGCGGTGTGATGGTCCTTTATATTCCTGATGAATGAAATTATCCTTCAATTGTGTAGAATAAATCTCGCATAGCATAGTTCAAGCGAAAATGCAAGATGTGGCTCGTTTCGATAGAAATTGCGGAATACTCTACGCGGGTCCGATGCAGATGAAAGAAGATCTATCCGTGCAATGGAATAAGTTAGTATTATTCTACGCCCATCGGTTATGCCCAAGGGTGCAATATTCTCCATTAATGGCACGCTCGATCTCAACTTCACGCAATATCGGACTGGATAAAGGCGAAAAAATTGACACGATCGTTTCCATCTGATTCGGATCGTTTATGGCGCAATAGGTGAATTAAATAGATTGAAACCGAGAGAATATGCGTATAAGGAAGAGTTTTCTAGCGTGAGCTATAAGAATAACATGTTTCCCTTCCTCATAAGAGAACTTCCTATTTTTTCTCGAAGTGTTTCATCGTATTTTTTAACCATCATAACTTAAATTCGGAATATTCTAAATGAACAAAGTTCATGCTGCATAAAACAAGGAGTAACACAGATTTTTTATCAAATATATAGCAATTAGATTAGAGGAAAATATTCAACTCATTTCCAGAACATAGATCGTTTATTTCTTGAGAAACGTAGGGGGATCAAGACTTAACAATGATTGTATTTCAATCTACTCCAAAATAGTATAACTCTTCAGTATAACCTTCTTTTGAAAGAATAATGCCATTGTTTATGTTGCATTTCAATTTTAATATACCCCAGTTTGATAGTGTCAATGATATTTCCCAAACATGTGGTGAATTTTCTAATAGGAGTTTCGTCGTACATTGAACCCTCATAACTTGAGTTTGGAATATGGCAGGTGAATAAAATTCTCAGGATATAATGCCAGTAGTGAACTTATCAAACGTGCAGAGTTTGAAGTGCATAGCTCATACGCTTCATATTTTATAGATATCTAAAAACCCCGATTTCGTCACTCTCTCACTGATGATCATAAAAACTGTTAGGGTACTTCCCGATGTCCTATCAAGTTGAAATTTGGTATGTGAGCTCATTTCAGTACACGAACAACCGAAAAATTCTTAAACTTGAAACTTTCACCACCCAACCTTTAGAACCAGGGGATGTATAAGTTTGTATGAGACTTCCGCCAATTTTGATGCTAGTGGTCTGAAAATTTATATATACGGAAGACTGCTTGTTATAAATGTTCAAAACATATTCAAGAATTCTCAGGGGAAATTGCCCCCACATTTTGAATAAGGGGATTAAATAAAGCGCTTGTAATAGGCCTCATGTGTATTTACAACAAATACAATTTCCCTGTAATAACCTGAACCACAGTTTTCATTGTGCAATTTCCCGTTGTGATCATTGTATAATGATAGGACTCTTTATGCAATGGTTGTGATAGCAGCTCTCAATTACATCGCCATCGCAGCTTGAACCTAGGTAGGTAAAGGTATATTTCTATACTTCGTACATTGTTGATTCTGAACATGAACTGTGGATTAGTTTGACTTGAAATAGATCTCGCAATAATTATATTTTATTTCATTATCATGGGGGAAAAATGAACAAAATGAAAGGATTTTGTCATAAGCAACGTACGAAAAGAATTGAAATCCAACCAAAAACATTTTCATGTAACATATTGCCAAGACGAGGTTGTATTTCTAACATTGACAAAAAGTTATCAGGTCTCATGTAGAGCCAAGCTGTTAACTCTACACCCTTCATCTTCACAAGTCCTTATTTCACAAACTTTATGCCTTGGTCAAAATAAGTGACTTGGCCGTTTCGTAACTATAAGAACTATTGTATAACAGAAAAGTTTTGAACAACGAATGAATTTTTCACTTTATGCTCACGTGGCGAAAGAGAAACGACAAAATCCCTTATTTTGACCAAGGCATAGGGTTTATGAAAAAAGAACCTTTCAAGTTGAAGAGTGTAGAGTTAACAGCTTGGCTTTACATGAGATCTGATAACGTTTTGAGAATGTTAGAAATACGCTCTCTTCTTGGCAATATTTTACTGAAAATGTTCCTGGTTGGATGATGCTTTTTTCAAACATCGGAACACCAAATAAAACTTCTAGATTGATATCTTCCTCGTACAATATGAGCAAGTCGGTTAATCTGCAGCACTATCTGACAGCTTTGTACTATACCGAAAGGCTGAGTGAAACGTAGCAATCATTAGAACGAGAATATCAAGTAGTTCCTACGCAATATGGGTCGTGGCTTTGCATAAATAAGAAGGATGGCATACACTATACGTGGTGTTGTACATTCAGAAGGACTTTGTGTTCGAATTTCCTCAACATCTTTGCATAACACCGATTTAGTTCTTCTGACACGAAGAAGAATGAAGAAGATGAGTTTCTCAAAGAGATCAGAATAGACCTTATGGTGATAGGTGCATTATGAAAGGACTATTATTCGTTTAAAAGATGATATAACCCTTCAAGTTTGTGGAAATCACCATGAGATACAAGGATAAAAGGTATTCATCATTCTTCCCATCTTGGGATCGCCGAAAATGCATGAAACG
This sequence comes from Hippodamia convergens, assembly GCA_038502775.1. Classification (NCBI taxonomy): domain Eukaryota; kingdom Metazoa; phylum Arthropoda; class Insecta; order Coleoptera; family Coccinellidae; genus Hippodamia; species Hippodamia convergens. The sequence continues at coordinate 98,677,896 of CM076607.1, forward strand.
CTCGAATACTTTCAACAAACCACTCTTCTATTCTTCACCTTCAAATTACCATTCATTATTTCCGGATCTTCAACTCAACCAGCCTTCAACTGTCTACATTAATGGCGTTAAACCGCCAAAAAATGACGGGCGTAGCTCATTCGACTGTTGGCAAACAAAGAACTAGATGACTTAATTGTGGATTAAGACGTGTCGAAAGGTTTTTTTTTATTCGCGGAGACGTGATAGACCACATCGTTGATTAATAGTCCTGTCAAAATATTCAATTAATCGTTGTTTAACTGACGGTTAGAATGTTTGTTGGACATTTTCTATCTTGTCTGACGTGTTATCGATTGTATGATACAAGGATTGACTTTTACATATATTTTAATTGGGGAATCTCGAAGGCAATGGAGAGTACTTCTTGATTTTCCCGAGCTTAGCTCTGTTTCAATGTTAAGGCGATTAAGGCGACTCATGATATTTTAAATAAGAATAAAATAACACAAATATCTGTTATGTATGAGGATTTTTGTTGGTTTTTTGGATACGTGCTTTTTTGCATGGGTCTGTTCTTGTTTTCGAGACTAAATACACTGCGCAAAAAAATTAACGCACATTCTGAAAATCTCAATTTTAATGATAGTTAACTCTACATTGACTTTATAACTTATTTTTTATGTTCTTTCGGGAAGGTTTTGAACGAAACAAGACACATTAAATGGAAGAAAAATTCAGGATTTCACCGAAACTTATGTGAAAGAAGAGAAATGAACAATTTTCAAAATACTGAAATGCTGATAAGTGATTTAATACTTGGTATTTCCTCCCCTTGAGTTAATTACAGCTCGGCAACGACGGTCCATACTCAAAATAAGTGATCTTGAAATGATCTGATCTAATCCATCCCAGATTTCTCCGAGTTGGATTCCTAAGTCTTTAGGAGTAGCTGGATGATTTTCTGAACTTCTCAGCCTTCTATTGAGGTTGTCCCAAACCTGCTCAATCTGATTGAGATCTGGACTTCTTGCTGGCCATTCCATTCGAGACACTTCAACCTCTTCAAGGTACTCCTGAACGATGCGCACACGATGGGGTCTGACATTATCGTCCATAAAAATGAAATTTTCACCAATGTATAGGGTAAATCGCACTACATGCTCTTCAAGAATGTTCCTTATATACTTATCACCATTCATAGCTCCATTATCAACGACCACTAGGTCTGTGCGAGCAGTCAAAGATATTCGACCCCATACCATAATCGATCCTCCCCCGAAACCAGTAGTACATATTCAGGAAATCGCACTGAGCATATGTTTCATGTGGACGTCTGTATACAAGGGAACGTCGATCACAATGGTAGAGGCAGAATCTAGACTCATCCGTGAAGATAACTCTTCCGCAATCGGCCTCTTCCCAATGGAAATGCTCTCTCGCAAAATCCAAACGCGCCCTTCTATGGGCTGGGACAAGAGCTGGGCCTCCTGCCGCGACACGAGGCCTTAAATCATATTCTCTGAGGCGATTTCTTATTGTCTGAGTGCTAATTTGCACCCCATGAGTTTGCTCAAGCTGATTTTGAAGGAGACAACCGGTTACAAACCGTTGTCTCAACGAAGAAACTCTCAAGTAACGTTCTTGAATGGCAGTTGTAACCCGTGGTCTACCCTGTCCTGGTCTTCGGACATTCATACCTGTCTCCCTGAATCGCTGCAACATTCTGGACACACTTGTATGGGAAACTCCAAACCTTTCTGCAATTCTTGTGTATGTCCACCCTTCTTCTCGCAAAACTACCTGGGCACAATCCTCTGGGGTCAAATTGCGTGTTTCGCATTACATAATGATCAAGTGTAGAAAATCAAACGAATGAAAAACTATTGATCACTAGAATTGATCGAGAACAACTGATTCAAGAATGGAGCCAATATATTCAAAATTTGATAATATCATCTTTTTTTATTCCTGCTGGGAAAAAACATCTGTATTGAAGAAAAACGTTGAAAGTGGATAACATATGCATGCATAATTCTGCGTGAACAGATGGAAAAGTCGGTTACTAATCATGGTGATATTCGAACCCATAGGTACGTTATTGAAAAATCCATTTTCGGAACATTATTAGGCCTCTCGAAGACATCTCAATGCCTACCCATCAATCAGTTGCAGTTGGAGGTTAACGAAAAATAAATCCTTAAACAGTTCTGACCGGGAATTCGAAAGTATAAATTACTTATTCGAAAATGTCAGGAATAAGTACTTAACTTATAATATACCGTTATAATCGCTCGCCATATTTGGCCAGAATCTATCAAATATCCTACGAGATCAAGTTGAAACTCAAGCATTTTAACTGTCGCTCATTCTCGGCATATGCGAGTTTTATTTTAAATTATTATAAATGGGAAATAAGTAAAGTTGGGTATGTTGAGGTAATTAGAGAACCATAATTAAAGATCTGCTCTTCATTCACCCAATAAAAAATTGGACAACTTTCAGTGAATCGCCTTCAAATATCCCAGACGGAATTTTCAAGATCCTTATACTTTATGTTTAAATATTTGGTATTGTATTTGTAGCTGCTAATGTATTCATTTTTCATGATATGCAAAGGTCAATCCTTTCAATAGTTTGTAATTATGAGTGCTCCATACTTAATTGAACAATAAAAAACTTTTTGTATTTTTGAAACTCATACCTGAGTCTTCAACCTGTACATATATTTTAATAATAGATTCTTCAGGTCAATAGAAAAACTTTTTTATACCTATGTCGTCGTTTTTCCGATTCAGTCAAGAAAAAAAGATGTGCATTTTAATACTTTCAATTTCGTTTTGTTGATTTTGATCCATCCACAGTTCAATGCTGAAGAGATTCTAAATCACCTTCGTGTTCCAGTATATCTCAAAGCAATCTCACAACCGTTCGCATTCCTTCAAAACCTCTTACACTAACAATACTAAAATAATTGATAAATTACATTCAATTATCCCACCCTTTTCATATCTCTACAAACGGACAGTTCAACCATTGATCAAGTCCTTTCGATAATGAGACAAATTAAATGGTTTTCAGTACGAAACAGCTGTTCAGGCTCACCTACAAACGGTCTATCATTTAACTAACACAGCGGCGTATTTAAGTAAGTGATTAGTGTTACGTTGTGAACGGTTACGATACGTCTCTTTATCTTAATTGAGCGAGAGAACGTACTACGGATTATTTGTAATGTTTCGTCATCGATCGTGATGTATCTTTCAATGGATACTACCTCTGGAAGAAAACAGATAGTTGGTTGAAGACATGACATTATTGTAGATCAAGTTGACTGCAAGGAGACCTTAAGGTCTATTGTGCTTCAAATTAGACCTACGTAGACTACAAGTGCTATACCTAGCATCTAGGCTTCAGAGAAGTTGCTGTTTTTATGAGCCTGACTTCTGTACATCCTTAAGACCTTTATAATTTCACAAGCTGTGATCTCATTGTTACCCTCACAATTTGGACTATGTATGTCACTTATTTCGACCAAGGCATAGAGTTTGTGAAATTTTTGAACCCTCATAACTTGAGTTTGGAATATAGTAGATGAACATAATGCCAGTACTGAACTTATCAAATGTACAAAGTTTCAAATGCAGATTTTTTAGATATCTAAAAACCCCCGATTTCGTAACTCACTCACTGATGATCATGAAAACTGTTAGGGTACTTCCGGATGTCCTATGAAGTTGAAATTTGGTATGTGAGCTAGTTTCAGTACATGAACGACGGAAAAATTCTTAAATTTGAAACTTTCACCCCACAAACCTTAGAACCAGGAGATGTATAAGTTCGTATGAAACTTCCGTCAATTTTCATGCTAGTGGTCTGAAAATTGATATATATGGAGGACTGCTTGTTATAAATGTTAAAAAAAATATGCAAGGATTCTCAGTGAAAATCACCCCCACATTTTGGATAAGGGGATAAAATGAAACGCTCGTAAAACGCCTCATGTGTTTTTACACCAAATACAATTTCCCTGTAATAACCTCACAGTTTCCAATGTGCAATTTCCCGTTGTGATCATTGTATAATGATAGGATTCTTCATACAATGGTTGTGATGGCAGCTCTAAAATACATCGCCAACGTTATTTTACGTACGTTGTTGATTTTGAACATTAATTATGAATTAGTTTGACTTGAAATAGATCTCGCAATAATTATATTTTATCTAATTATCATTAGGAAAAAAATGAAAGAATTCTGTCATAAGCAACGTAAAAAAAGAATTAAAATCCAAGCAAAAACATTTTCATGTAAAATATTGCCAAGACGAGGCCGTATTTCTAACATTGTCAAAAAGTTATCAGATCTCATGTAGAGCCAAGCTGCTAACTCTACACTCTTCATCTTCACAAGTCCTTATTTCACAAACTGCTGATTCTTATTATTCCCCTTTCCTGATGAGTCTCAATGAGCGGACAATCAATTTGTCACTCTCGAAATTGCAATACGAAGAAGCAGAAACAATTGTTTTGTCATCCGTCGATTCTGATTTAGCTTTCAATGATTCATGCAGTCTCCAGCAGTCTGGACAAGCCGCGTTCAGACGTTTACAGACCTCACGGACGTTCTTTTTCTCCAGATGACCTTCGCATTCTACCAATTTAAAACATGCAAATTGCATTTCAAGACGGGCAACGAGAGCAGAATTCGAATCCTTTTTTTTTTATCGACGCGAACAAATGTGTAATATCACGTCGTTTGGATCAACGCATTCTGAATGGGCGATCAATGAGAACAACAGTGTGCAGTTGGGTCTGGTTGTTGTCATTTTTTACCCACTTGGAATGCCGGCTGGTGTCAGTCGCAATGCTCTGCAGATAAAAGGGAAACCGTATTAATTTCAGAGCTAACCGATGGATTGCGTGTGTTTGGAACAGAGCCTGAACAGTTTCCAGGAAAAGGAAATTGATGAATTTGTAATGCGGCATTCGTTTACCGGAAAGGCTGATCGATACTGGAGGAATTCAGAGGACAAGGCCATATAGTCTCGAAAACAAGAACGACCCATGCAGAAAAGCACGTATCCAAAAAACCAACAAAAATTCTCATACAACAGATATTTGTTTTATTTCAGACTTATTTGAAATATCATCAGTCTTTTCATTTCGAGTTGGAAAATAGCCTTAACATTTAAACAGAGTTAAGTTCGGGAAAATTGAAAAGTACTCTCCATTGGCCTCAAGATTCCACAATTAAAATACACTGCGCAAAAATATTAACGCACATTCTGAAAATCTAAATTTTAATGAAAGTCAACTCTACATTGACTTTATAACTTATTTCTTATGTTCTCTCGGGAAGGTTTTGAACGAAACAAAACACATTAAATGGAAGAAAAATTCAGGATTTCACCGAATCTTATGTGAAAGAAGAGAAATGAACAATCTTCAAAATACTGAAATGATGATAAGTGATTTAATACTTGGTATTTCCACACCTTGCGTTAATTACAGCTCGGCAACGACGGTTTAAACTGAGTGATCTTAAAATGTTCTGGTCTAATCCTTCCCAGATTTCTCCGAGTTGGATTCCTAAATCGTGAAGAATAGCTGGATGATTTTCTGAACTTTTCAGCCTTCTATTGAGGTTGTCCCAAACCTGCTCAATCGGATTGAGATCTGGACTTCTTGCTGGCCATTCCATTCGAGATACTTAAACCTTTTCAAGGTACTCCTGAACGATGCGCGCACACGTTCTAAAAATGAAATTTTCACCAATGAATGGAGAAAGTGGCACTACATGCTCTTCAAGAATGTTCCTTATATACTTATCAGCATTCATAGCTCCATTATCAACGACCACTAGGTCTGTGCGAGCAGTCAAAGATATTCCACCCCATACCATAATCGATCCACCCCCGAAACCAGTAGTATTCAGGAAATTCAGAAAATCATCCAGCTACTCTTAGTGACTTGGGAATCCAACTAGGAGAAATCTGGGAAGGATAAGATCAGAACATTTTAAGATCACTCAATTTGAGTATGAACCGAGCTGTAATTAACGCAAGGGGTGGAAATACCAAGTATTAAATCACTTATCAGCATTTCAGTATTTTGAAAATTGTTCATTTCTCTTCTTTCACATAAGATTCGGTGAAGTCCTGAATTTTTCTCCCATTTAATGTGTCTTATTTTATTCAACACCTTCACGAGAGAACATAAAAAATAAGTTATAAAGTCAATGTAGAGTTAACTTCCATTAAAATTGAGATTTTCAGAATGTGAGTTAATTTTTTTGCACAGTGTATAAGTTTGTATGAGACCAAGGCATAAAGTTTGTGAAATAAGGACTTGTGAAGATGAAGAGTGTAGAGTTAGCAGCTTGGCTCTACATGAGATCTGATAACTTTTTGACAATGTTAGAAATACTGCCTCGTCTTGGCAATATTTCACATGAAAAAGTTTTTGCTTGGATTAATTAATCTTCGAATATCTCCTTCAAAATAGGAAAAGTATATCCATTACAAACTTTATGTGTTCCACGTGTAATCAGCTGCTAAGGAAACAAGGTCGATACCAGTGTTTGCGCAACGGAACCTAAACTGAAAATCAGAAAAATATACATAATCTACGGCGACGCCATATATGGAATCGCATTTAACGTAACGCATATATATACAGCGGAGTCGACAATGTATTTTTCTCTCTGAAATCGCTTTCGGATTGTCTACAGAATGCATCTAAAACCGCATTGACGTCTATGTCGCTTCAGATTATGCCCGATTCGTTGGCGTTTTAAATTGCCACGACTTCCAATTGAATTTTTATTAACTGATTCAATTAGTGCGTGCGTTATTTGAGACATGAGGCGGCATAATTGAATGAGGAAATTGAGAGGTTCGGTTTTAATAGACTCGTACTCTTTAGCATCCTCCGGTTGATCCCTTATCGGATTAACAACAAAAATGTCTTCGACTCGTTCAATGAAGATACAAATGCAAGATTTCCAAGCAACAAACTTTCATTTTATGAAATTTTGCCGACAAAATTTCTTCTCTAGTGGTACTACATATGATAATATACAATATCTATTGAATCTCATTTATATCTATTCGATTTTGCAAAATTTCCCCATACTAGATGAGCAAACTATCAAGAATTCTCTTCGAAATCTTTTCAAGATCGCAGGTGACCACGAGATCTACACGTGATAGTATCGATGCAGAAAAAACAGATTAAAATATCTTACTTGATGCTTCCAGTTCACCCACCATCATACCAAATTGGATTGTTGCTTGAACCCAAGTTTTGAAAAAGACCATCGGAAATATTAATATTCATTTGATTCATGTTATCTGATCAGAATTTCACACCAGATAGATCTTATGAGAGAGATTGTTTTTCCCACCATAAGATTGAAATCTACTAAGTCTATAATTAAAAGATTGCAATCAAAAATGGATCTACTCAAAATTCAGTGAGGAGAAACTTAATAAGTGATTACTATGCTTTTTAACACCTGATTAAAAACTATATCTTCAACACTACACCATTGAAATTATCAGAAAAGTTCGGTATAATGAATTGTTAATTCAGAATCAGAATAAGCTTCATTCTTGGAAATGTATTCGTGAAATCATTCCATTCTTAAACGAACCACAGACGTTGATATTGAAATGATTTAAAATATCTGGATAATTCACTTGTGACTTCTAAAACTAGAATTTCCCTTGAAAAGATGCAAATTGGATAGAATTAACGACTCCAAACCTAGGAAAAAAGTTCAAAGCAGTCTTCTGTTGATTCTATGAAATGCAGCTATATGTGTTTTCAATTTTACATCAAAGATTTGTTAACAATGGTTAAGAACCGAAATCCATACATCTATACTCAGAAATTGTCGCTCAGAAGAACCGTATTATTCTCGGAAAATAAATAAGCGAAGCAGTCTTTTGTTCTTCCATAAATTCCTTTGATCTGCTGAATATACCGTTCGGGCTTAGCGTAAAACAAGCTTCATCCTAAAAGGTGGACTGTATTAAAATCACAAACACTTGACGTAACCGAGCACCGAGCTTTAAACGATCCCAATTAAAAGTTTTCTCCATGCAGAATGGGATGGCTTCAAACAATTAATATTCTACGTCAGGTTCGCTTCATCGTGAATGCATTTAGGATCCTACAATACGAGCTGATTTTAATTGGTAATCTCTTTTACATAACAGTCTAATTACGAGAATATCTCCAACGTAATATCGATTTTTTAATCTTCCATTTCTTCTCAAATAGTCTTATGCATTGCTTCAATCAGTTTTGCTGAGGAAATGTGTTTACCATTGGAATCAAATTTTTCTGCATCTATGAATTACTACGACAAGTTGCTTAGTTTCAGTCAATGCCATGTAATATTAGGTTTCACTATTTTGTAGTTTGTAGTACAAAATTAAATAACTGATTAATTCTTCTTGCAGGTGACAAAGGATGCAGAAGATGGACTCTAGAATTGGACTCGACTTTATAGTCGAGAATCCAGAGTACATAAGAAAATTAGCAGCAGCTTTGGACACCAGCAATGTGACTGTTAAGAAGCAAGTTTTCGAGTTGCTGTCAGCCCTTTGTGTTCATAATGCAGAAGGGCATGCAAGAGCCTTAGATACATTAGAAGATTATAAGGTAAGGGGACGTTGAGTCAATCACTGAAGTTAAGAGAGCATGTGAAGTGTTGAAGCTTGTACTTACTACAAATAAGTGCAAGAAGAAGCATTGCGGCATTCCTAATATTTGAAATTTATTTAATTCTAATCTCCAATAACAATTCCTCGTATAGCATCTCTACTTCGCAATTTTGACGAAATAAACCCGACTTACGTGCATAAAAAACCATTATCATTCATGAGCCCATCTTTATTCGACTGGGATCGCATGAAATAACATTGAAAGAACGTCCGATCATTGATGTTAAACAGAATCGACCTTCTGTTGAGCTTTAATCTCCAATCTAGATACACTTCTTGCGTTCCACGTATATTGATCCATCAAAGCAATTACGTAAGAAGTCGCACAATGTCGTCAATTAGATGTACCAGTAAAAGTGGGCAGGCATAATCGTTTTATCTGTTGATTAATTCGGACAGAAGGATTGATTTGAGTCGCCCAAGAACTGGAGCATTAAGAATGATTGATAATGGTGCAAGACCAAAGATAATGTTGACCAGAGTTCAATATCTAGTTTCATTTCTAATCCTCTCAATTTTCGTTTTCAGAAAATGAAAGGCGAGAGATATAGACTGAGTATGATAGTTAAAGAGCTGGACAGGTCCACCATAGTGGAGTACCAAACCGCGTTGGTTGCATTCATCAATTGTCTCATCATATCAACACCACGTCTTACAGACAGAACAAGGCTGAGGAATGAATTTATTGGTGAGTATCTCAAGAGTTTATTCAACAGAAAAATACACTGCGCCAAAAAATTAACGCATATTATGACAATCTCAAATTTATTCTAAAACTGGAGGTGTTCTCAATGATAATTATTTTTATCAGAATTATGCATCATGCATATGTTATCCACTTTCAACGTTTTTCTTCAATACAGATGTTTTTTCCCAGCAGGAATAAAAAAAGATGATATTATCAGATTTTGAATGTATTGGCTCCATAAAATCAGTTGTTCTCGATCAATTCTAGTGATCAATAGTTTTTCTTTTGTTTGATTTTCTACACTCGATCGCTATGCATCGCGAAACACGCAATTTTACCCAAGAGAAATGTGCCCAAGCGGTAGTTTTGCGAGAAGAAGGGTGGACATATACAAGAATTGCAGGAAGGTTTGGAGTTTCCCATACAAGTGTGTCCAGAATGTTGCAACGATTCAGGCAGACAGGTATGAATGACCTAAGACCAGGACAGGGTAGACCACGGGTTACAACTGCCATTCAAAAACGTTACTTGAGATTTTCTTCGTTGAGACAATGGTTTGCAACCGCTCGACTCCTTCAAAATCAGCTTGAGCAAACTCATGGGGTGCAAATTAGCACTCAGACAATAAAAAATCGCCTCAGAGAATATGATTTAAGGCCTCGTGTCGCGGCAAGAGGCCCAGCTCTTACCCCAGCCCATCGAAGGGCGCGTTTGAATTTTGCGAGAGAGCATGTCCATTGGGAAGAGGCCGATTGGGAACGAGTTCTCTTCACAGATGAATCTAGATCCTGCCTCTACCATTGTGATCGACGTTCCCTTGTATACAGACCACGTGAAAGATATGCTCAGTGCAATTTTCTGAATACTACTGGTTTCGGGGGAGGATCGATTATGGTATGGGGTGGAATATCTTTGACTGTTCGCACAGACCTAGTGGTGTTGATAATGGAACTATGAATGCTGATAAGTATATAAGGAACATTCTTGAAGAGCATGTAGTGCCATTTGCCCCATACATTGGTGAAAATTTCATTTTTATGGACGATAATGCCAGACCCCATCGTGCTCGCATCGTTCAGGAGTACCTTGAAGAGGTTGAAGTCTCTCGAATGGAATGGCAGCAAGAAGTCCAGATCTCAATCCGATTGAGCAGGTTTGGGACAATCTCAAGAGAGGGCTGAAATGTTCAGAAAATCATCCAGCTACTCTAAATGACTTAGGAATCCAACTCGGAGAAATCTGAGAAGGATTAGATCAGAACATTTCAAGATTACTCATTTTGAGTATGAACCGTCGTTGCCGACCTGTAATTAACGCAAGGGGTGGAAATACCAAGTATTAAATCACTTATCAGCATTTCAATATTTTGAAAATTGTTCATTTCTCTTCTTTCACATAAGATTCGGTGAAATCCTGAATTTTTCTTCCTTTTTATGTGTCTTATTTCGTTCGAAACCTTTCCGAGAGAACATAAAAAATAAGTTATAAGGTCAATGTGCGTTAATTTTTTGCGCAGTGTATATTGTAGCTCGAAAAAACGTATAGTGAAAGAACATTCTTCTAAAATATTCAAAGAATAGATAAAGATCTCCGCTGCCATTATACATATAATTCTTGTACGAAGAATTATTGATCCTCGGATTTGTAATTTTGAAAGCAGATCTCCCTCTGCTTTTTTCAATTTGAAATCTCTTACCCTTTACGCTCCACTGTTTTTTTTCAAATATCGATATATTTTCGGAGCTGAGAAAAAGCCATCGCTCTTAATTGTCCCGATTCATCTGTTAGGTCACGTATTATCCAATATTTTACGACATCGGCCAACCTTGACACCATCATTGGCGCCCACGGTTATTCGCACTGTGAAAAGTGAAAGAGGTCGGTCGATCGCAACATTCCACGAGATGAATCTCTATTTTCACCTACAGCTGAAACGCCAAGGTCGCTGAGTGCCCAGACGAATTTGCAGCAAGCGGAAGTGACAAAATGACCATCGGCAAGGCGACCCATTCATTGACGCTCACGTATACAGGGTGACCCACAAAAAACTTCGTGCTCGTGATGGGTTTGGTGTTTCGTGAACGCCAATTCACATATTCAGAGAAGAGAAGGAAGAACAAATGCAAAAGACACTCTAACACGAAAATTTGATACTTGCATAAACAGATTTCATCAAACTATAAATGTTCGAACTATTGTTTTTTAAATGGATAAATTTTAAGATGAAGAAAGGGAATGACATTTCAAGTGGAGTAAATTCATTTTCAATGAACTGCTTCACATGAATTAGGGATATTGACTTAAATTGCAAAAAAATATAGTTCAAATAAGATTTTGTGATAAAAATTCTTATTGATATGATTTCAAGTTGTAAGACACTTTAAGACTGTCGATACAATGTATAGACTCCACGGGAATCAATAACAGATTTTCATCTTCTTTGCATACTACACACTAGGTTGTTGAACATTTCTTAAGGAATTCGGTTCCATAAACGGGGAAGAAGCTCTCTCAGATCATTTAAGGATTCTGGGGTAGGTTGATGATATCTAATCATCTTTGGAGCATATCCCATGCATGTTCTATGTAATTCAAATCTGGTGAGTGCGGAGGTATTGCTAAATGTGGAATACCAAGCTCCTCGCGCGCATTCTCAACTATGGCTGCACTGTACGGTCTAGCCTTATCGTCTAGAAATTGAAAAGTTTCACCGATAGCAGCGTGAAAATTTGGCAAAACATTGTCAATGACATGTTCCCTATAGTGTGAGGCTGTCATATTCCCAGGACAAAGGTGTATATCTGTGCGCCCGTTGATATATATCCCGGCCCATACCATGACACTACCCTCTCGGAATGGATGGACTTCTTGGACATAGCGACGATTATAAGGTATGCGTGGGAATGTCCATATCCTTATTCTTCGAGAATCTGAAAATCGTCCATATCTGGCTTCATCAGTGAAAAAGACACTACGCCATTGATCGTTCCAATTCATATGTTGTCTTGCCCATTCCAGTCTTTGACGCTTATGGCCATGTATGAATGGAACTCCTCTTAATGGACGTCTAGAACCTAGATTCACCTCTCTCAAACGTCGTCTGATGGTTTCGATGGAAACTTGGACCCCATCTGCATTTTGAAGAGTATTCCGTAGCATTCTACACGTAGATGTGGCTTTCTTCTCGCCGAAACGGTGATGAAACGATCCTGAGCAGGTGTTGTTTTTCGTCGCCCACTAAACCTTGTTCTTTCCAACACGAAACTTGTCTCCCTGAACCTATTCCAAAGTCGAGATATCTGCTACAACAACCTGAATTAGGCCACCCTGTAGCATTACGATAGTCCTATTATCCTCAGCGTTTGTTAATTTACGTCTTGAAATTTTCAGAAAACTCGTTTCAAACCGAAGCTGTTGATAAATTGACTCCATTTCAAAATAAGAATATTCATGAAGCATATGCAAAGAAATAAACTTCAGAGATTGGCGAAATGTCTCATACTGATTTTTATTGGATCGATTCGAGTTGTTATTGAGTTTTAAATGATTTTACAGCGATTTTCTCGAATATTACATACTTTTCAAAACGATTGAATACGATATCCCTAACTCTTGTGGAGCAGACAACCTGCAACAAAATTGTGAACGTACTAAAATAGATACAATAAGCGTAGGTATGTTTCTCACAATAAATTGAAAAAATGTTAGTTTCATTCGTGAATATGAAAAAAATAAAGACAAATTTCGATGCAGGCAGTCTTGAATCTAAATTCAGACGATCGATACCAAGAAAATATGAGGAAATGAAGAATTTCCAGCTCTTTCTCTTCCCAGAAACTCATCCATAATCATAATGCAAGGAAGTGTTGTCGTACCTTCAGGTATTCACTGCGCTGTATCATAACAGTGACTTAAGCTCCTAAAACAGCTCAAACCGCCGCATTTCCGCAAAGAGTTAATTACAAATACCCATCCGTAATTGTCCTAACAGCTCTTTTCATTCCTCAACGTCCGCGAGCGGTTTGTCTTGAACATTGTTAATATTCAATCTGTTGCTTCTTTTCAGGATGTCATCTACTTCCTGTGCTGAACAATCTGAGGTAAGTGCCTTTATTAATTTGAGTCATTGACGTCGTCCATTCACGAAGTGCAAGAGGCCGGATGATAAAAATAATAGGGATAAGAAAGGAGTCACATTTCGATGAGTGCAGGGGTTTATTCTTGTCACGTAGATTTCGTTGTTTGTTGAGCGATAACACCTGACGGGTTTTGAAGTGGGTATCGTGTTTATTCAGCCTCGTGGACGGGCTTTGATTTCAATGCGGGAACCTCAGACGAAAGGAATACAGGGTGTTCATGAGAATCTAATTCTGAACTTTCTTCTTCCCATATAATCATTCCATTCGGGAAGTATTTCCAATCACTATAAGACAAGAAATATCCCATCTGTCTGAGATGGAACACCCTGTATAGTTTCCTGAACGGCAGAGGTCATTTCGAACATCAAAAAAAACTTTCTTGAGAGGAACAAAGAAGCCACTGAGGAGCCATGAACAGAAAATGAACTGCTCCACATGAGTTAGGGATATTGACTTAAATTGCATAAAAATATACGTTTGAATGAGATTTTGGGATGAAAATTCACATAAATATGATTTCAAGTTGTAGGAAACAAAATTAATTTTAGCCTGTAGGTCTGCAGCGTTAAGAAAAATCGAGTAAGATAACGAAATTTTTTTCCTAGAGAATTCAAGCATTTTAAGACTTTCAATACAATGTATGGCCTCCACGGGTATCAATAACAGCTTGCCATCTTCTTTGCATACTACACACGAGGTTGTTGAACATTTCTTGAGGAATTTGGTTCGATAAACGGGGCAGAAGCTCTCTCAGATCATTTAAGAATTCTGGGGTAGGTTGATGATTATCTAATCTTATTTGGAGCATATCCCATGCATGTTTCATGCAATTCAAATCTGGTGATTGCGGATGTATTGGTAAATGTGGAATACCAAGCTCCTCGCGCGCATTCTCACTATGGCTGCACGGTGCGGTCTAGCGTTATCGTCTAGAAATTGAAAAGTTTCACCAAAAGCAGCGTGACAATTTAGCAAAACATTGTCAATGACATGCCCCTATAGTGTGAGGCGGTCATATTCCCAGGACAAATGTGAAGATCTGTGAGCCCGTTGAAACATATCCCGGCCCATACCATAACACTACCGCAGAATTAATGGACTTCTTGGACATAGCGACGATTTCGGGATATGTGTTGGATTGTCCATACCCTTATTCTTCGAGAATCTGAAAATCGTCCATATCTGGATTCCAGTCTTTGACGCTTATGGTCACCTGTTAATGGAACTCCTCTTAATGGACCTCTAGACCCTAGATTAACCTCTCTCAAACGTCGTCTGATGGTTTCGATAGAAACTTGGACCCCATTTGCATTTTGAAGAGCATTCCGTAGCATTCTACACGTAGATGTAGGCTTTCTTCTCGCCGAAACAGTGATGAAACGATCCTGAGCAGGTGTTGTTTTTCGTCGCCCACCAAGCCTTGTTCTTTTCAACACGGAACCTATTCCAAAGTCGGGATATCATACTTTGGCTGACTTGAAGCCTTTCTGCTACAACAACCTGCTTTAGGCCCCAGTAGCATTCCGATAGCTCTATTAGCCTCAGCGTTTGTTAATTTACGTCTCGACATTTTCAGAAAACTCGTTTCAAATCGAAGCCGTTGATAAACTGACTATATTTCAAAATGAGAACATTCATGAAGCATATGCAAAGAATCAAACTTCAGAAAAAAGTCGACCAGATTGACGAAATGTCTCATACTGATTTTTATTGGATCGATTCAAGTTGTTATTGAGTTTTGATTGATTTTGCAGCGATTTTCTCGAAGATTACTTACTTTTCAAAACGATTGAATACGATATCCCTAACTTATGTGGAGCAATATATCAAACACTCTTAGTACATAATAGCACACAATTTTAGACCAATGATGTGGGCGAAACTTTAGGTGATATAATTCCCAATATACCTTCGCCAATGAGCTCGGAAGACTCTCTTAATGATATGTTATTCATTTATCAGAGTTGGAGGCAAAAAACCTATATTTATGTTGACAGGAAATGTGCTGAAGCTGAACCAGAACTGGCTGTACAACTAGATGTCTTCGATGAACAGCGTGACAGCGACGACGCTCAAACAGCTCAGCAGGGACCTCATGGTGTTGACCTCAATTCCCCCTTAGACGTTTTTTACGCCATACTCAAACAGGTAACGAAAAATTTTGATCCAACTCAGAAGTTGATACTATTCACCATTTTCTTTGGTACAGGTGGCAGAAACCCCCCAAGAAATACCCTTCCTGAGCATCCTCCAGCACTTGCTGCGTATAGATCCGAAGGAAGCCATCAGTGACATCGTCTGGGACACTGCAGAACGTTTGGTTCACCGGGCAACCCTCTTAGAGAACAGAGAAGATGCTGCAAGGTTACTCAGAGCTCCCAGCGTACAAAACAGGCTGTACTGTCACTGTCAACAGAGATCGCCTGACGGGAATCTTAGCAGGAGACAATCGCTGTCCACTCCGTTGAGTCCTACCTCCACTGGACCTATTCCACCACCTCCACCTCCAAACAGTAAGGGAATAATAATATTTTAACCATAACCCGATTACTTTTGAAGAACAGATGTCGCTGATATCACTGTAGTCGCTTCGTTTCCCATCTTTATATTCTATGATCTTTGTGCCAACCGGCTCGTACAGAAGCACAAAACTAGCTCGATATTCGGTTGTCAAATAATTCTAAGAGTCTATTCTGCTTAATTCGAGGGATTTATAGGCTG
Organism: Hippodamia convergens; assembly: GCA_038502775.1. Taxonomy (NCBI): domain Eukaryota; kingdom Metazoa; phylum Arthropoda; class Insecta; order Coleoptera; family Coccinellidae; genus Hippodamia; species Hippodamia convergens. Next base: position 98,694,156 of record CM076607.1, read on the forward strand.
GAGTTATTATAACTATTATAAAGCTATTATAAAACTAGTTATAAAGCTATTATTGAATTCACCTGCAACTTCTTCTGTTTCTTTCAGCTGGTCCATTACCTCCTCCTCCCCCACCTCCCCCTAATATCCCACAACCTCCAATCATCCCACCTCCAGCTCCAATTCCCCCTCCTTCCCCCCATAGACTCCAACCTCGTCCACCAATAATGAGGTCGGAGCCAGAAACTGTGATAGAAAAGTTACCACAACAAGAAATACCAGCCCCAAAAATCAAGATGAAGACCATCAACTGGAATAAAATTCCAAGCAATAAGGTGAGCCTTGAATTTTATAAAAAAAACTTGCTAAAAGTTTCTCTTGTAAACTCATCATTTTGTTCTAGGTTGTTGGCAAGAACAACGTATGGACTCAAGTAGCTTATTCTCACCAGCACTCCCCGATGGCTGACATGGATTGGTCAGAAATGGAGGGGCTCTTCTGTTTGCAAGCACCCCCTTCACCTAAACTTGGAGGTCGTGAACCCACCTCCAACACTCCTGATCATGTAGAAAGAAGACTGAGAAAAGACAACGCAGAGGTTTGTCTCAAAATTAATCCTTCCAAAGCAACACTCTGGATAAAACTGAAGTATTCCACAAGCATTAATCAAATCAACATCACCTTCTTCTATGATTCTTAAGATTTCCTTTGATAGCTTGTCCTTAATTGTGAGTTGTGAAGCCTCGAAATTCTCATTGATTCGACGTTTGATTAAAAACCCTTGAATAATCTCGATCTACATACAGATAACATCCTTCTCTCTGGAGAAGTTGCTAATACAGTGACCCCAACACAGAACCCTGGGCGACACCCAATTAATTTTAGAGATCAAACCAGATTTAATTCCCTGGGATACAAAATTCTTGTTTTCTGCTTTCAGATCACTCTGTTGGACGGCAAAAGAAGTCTGAATGTAAATATATTCCTTAAGCAATTCAGGAGGTGAGCTAGATTGAGAAGGCTTCAGAATTTACCTTTTTCAACTTGGTTTCTTACAGTTCCAACGAAGAGATCGTGCGTTTGATTAGAGAGGGTGCACATGAGGAAATAGGAGCTGAGAAACTGAAAGGACTTTTGAAGATTCTCCCAGAACTGGATGAGCTTGATATGTTGAGATCTTTCAACGGTGACTTCCATAAATTAGGGAATGCTGAGAAGTTTCTTGTACAATTGATACAACTCTCCAAGTGAGTATCTAGAATCAGAGAAAGGTATATTGATACAATTATTCTTTGTTGAATGTCGAACAATGCAAGATTTTTCGTTGTATGACAAATATACTCTTTTTTAAATGAATTCATTAATCACCTTGGTTGCTTCATTTTATGGGCACCTTCTTGCTGTTTTGAGGTAGTATATGGAGCCACGCTAACATAATTCTCATTTTCAGTTATAAATTACGTATAGAAAGCATGCTACTGAAGGAGGAATTCGCTTCAAACATGAGTTATTTACAACCCAGCATCAATTCGATGAAGCTAGCCGCTCAAGGTAGATGATTTATTGTGGTACTTCATCTTGAATGATTATTATTCTGTTTTTAATTAATATTGCAGATCTGATGACTAATAAACCGCTTCAGGAGGTTCTCTACATGATACTCGTGGCTGGCAATTTTCTGAACGCGGTGAGTTGAATCATTAATATCTGTTTTAATCTTTTTTCGGTTTATTTTCAGAAAAGAACTTGGTGGGATGATCGAATTAAAACTGAACCACTTACATTCTTCATTGTTTCAAATGCTATAAATATTGAACGAAATGTTGTTTGCGCAAATTGAATTCTGTCGTCTACACTAGTTGACCAGTATAAGAAAGCTTGCTGTGTTGGAAAAATAAATAAGTTTTTTTTATTTTTTTCAGGGGGGCTATGCTGGTGATGCAGCAGGTGTTAAATTGTCTTCTTTGCAGAAGATTACGGATATTCGGGCTAACAGGCCTAATATGAATCTAGTCCATTTTGTGGCATTGGTAAGTGATAGATGGAGAAAAATCTACCAACGAAAATATGCATTGTTGAAGGGCATAAGGACAAATTTTTACGGCTTATTTACTTCTAGAAGGAATTGTACTCAAAGTGTTCTGATTGCGCTGTTGATTCTTATAGCTTATAGCACATCACTGTTGACCTTAAGGCCAGTACTCCGATTCAGAAAATGTCTTCAGAAAACTCTTTCAATCGGTCATTATGAAAATTTCCAGAGCATTTTCGCGAAAAATTCGAATATATTATTAGAATTATCACCAATAAACTGATTTTTGAAGCCCAGAACATACTTTAAACTATGAGTCCTTCTCCTGTATTGAGGTGAGAAGAAAGAATAATCTTTTAATCTTCTCAGAAGTAAAATAGTAGAAATTGCTGAATTTCCAGCAAAGGGATATTTCAGAAAATAATCTGGTGATACATTTTTCAGCAAGCAGAAAAGAGAAATAGAGAGTTAGTCAGTTTCACTCAAAATATTGGACTTCTAGAAGATGCTGCAAAGTAAGTAAATTTAAAAAGTCCTTCTTAACTTGAGTAGATGAAGATTCTTTACTTGTTATGCAACTTTCAGAACTACAGTTGAACAGTTACACAACGAAATAAATGCTCTGGATGTGAGAATAAAGAAAATAAAGAAACAAATTGATAGCTTCAACACTGAAATTGAAATAAGGCATCAAATGGTAGATTTCTTATTGGTGAGTACCTTAAATCTTTGTGTTCTTCTTCGAGTCAACTGTTTGTGATTTGATGGAAACAATAGATTCTTGTATTTTATTGTAGTATGCAGAACAAGAAGTTGAAAACGTACAGAGGGGGATGAAAGAATTGGAGAACATCAGAGTTAGACTGGGAGAATTCTTCTGTGAAGACCTCAATACTTTCAAACTTGAAGAATGCTTCAGGATATTCCACGGTTTCTACTGCAAGTTCAAACAGGCTATAACAGAAAATGAAAGGAGAAAGATACAAGAAGAACAAGCCATGGCTAGGAGGAAGCAGAGAGAAGAATTGTTGGCCATAAAAAGAAAGCAAAGTAAGTTAACAGTTTAAATCGTTTTTACTGTAAGCAAAATATTCATTGTCTATCTCTTGTTTCCAGTGGAAAAAATGGCCAGCAGTGCTGATTTAGAGACTCCGTTCATAGACCTTCAACTTTATGAACCAAGGGGTGGACCCATGAAGAAGGTGAGTTCAACAAAACAGAATTTTGTCCAGTTTTTAAAATCGTTTTTTAGGGAAGGAAATCTCAAGCTAACTCAGAAGATGAGCAGTCCCTCACAGGTTCTCCACTCTCTAGGAGACGTTTGGGTTCTTTCAATGGAAATGGTGATCCATCATTCAACAGAGAGGAAAGATCACCAGGTAATATTATCAGGGAAATATCTATAGAAGTGCCGACCGATAAAGTTTCAGATATAACTCCTAATGGCAGTCTCAGAAGGCGAAGAAGTAGGGTGCTGTCTGAGGAAGATGAGGGTAACTTGATGGACTTTCTCAGATCTTCTGGTAATGAGAATAATAGGGAGAGGAAGTCTTGGGAAGTCTAGGTGAGTCTACAACTGTGGTGGAGAGTTACCAACATCGTCATTTGTTGATCTTTATTTCTCTGATATACCAAAAATTTCAGATCGATCTTGGGCCAGAAAGATACGAGGTAGTGGACCAAGAAAGAGACCAGCTCTGCTAAACGCTGACTTCAGTTCTGACAGAGAAAGGCCATCTTCCCCCTCACCTTTATCCGAGTACAAACCAATAGTTACCTCAGCACCAGAAGAAGAAACATCGACCAAGAAACCAAAAGAATGGCGTCAGAAGATCGAGTCTTGGCTCCATTCAAACGACAACGACCAAACCACTGACGAATCAAAGAGACAGGCCAGGAAACTCACGAACAGAAGAAGTCTAGAGATGGATTCCGGTAAGAGAGAATCTAAAGTTAATTTGCGACATCAGACTGAGCTACTTTTTTTTAGAAAGCGAAAGGAGTAGTACTCTTGATACTCTACCAGAAGGCAAGCAGGTGTACAGTGGGAGCCAATCTTCGTACAGAAAAATACATCCTGCATGGAAGCCTTCAACCACCATCGAGAACACAGATGTTGTTGGAGCCATTGAAGCTGTGGAAGGTATTTAACATCGATTTTATTTCTTACCATGCAGAGTTATATCCACAAACTTTCAGAGGTACAAACGCAAATCAAAGATAAGTCAGCGTGGCGCAAATCCACTTTGAATGTAGCCAACAGCACCGAAGAAACACCTGAAGAGAAATCTCGACACAGATACCAACCTAGAAACACGGACTTATCAAGGACTGTGGAAGAAGAAAATGATAGAAAATCTCTGATAACACAACTAGGTGCGAAGCCTGCAAACGATAAGCTCACCCTCTATATCCGACAACCAAGTGAGAGTTCTAGAGGTAAGCTATTATGTTTTTAAATCAGTACCAGAAGTAATATCCAAACTGTTAGTTGCAGATGAAAAGTGCTCCAACTTGTCTCAAGTTCCAAGGAGGGTTAGGGATTCCCAGAGTAGTCTGGACCAAACTGTCAACAACAAAGTGGATATAGACCAAGATAACATCGAGACGCCACCTGCTGTTAGAAAGATCTTTGTGCCATCTCCTGTCGACAAGAGAGAGCCTGTTCCTCCATCTCCTTGCAGCAGGAGAATGTTGAATAGGTAGGTAGAGTTAGAGAACACTGAGAAACACTCCACGAGTAGATATGGAGGAAACATCTTCAACCTAAAATTCTTATTAACATGATTCTGATCTTCATGGATCTACCCACAATATTCTGTTGTTGCAACTTGAACCAACACATCTTTGTCTCTCCAGGAATGACAGTGAGGAGACGGAAGTTCTTGGAGATGGCCAATTCGACAGACATTCAGCAGCAAGGAGAACGAGGAGATTTAAACGTAGCACTGATACTGCAGAGTCGAGTTCACCTCCTGAGCCAGCCTCTGAAACGCAGCTAACCAAAGAATCTTCCCCGATGGATTTTGCAGTACCACGTCAAAATGTCGATATAGTTGATGAGACTGCTGCGAGGTTGAAGGCGTGGCAGGACAAACTCAGGAATCAAGAGTCTGAGAGCAGATTGAATAAAAGGTGAGTTCCACAATAAAAAAAATCGAATATCTGTCAATTCTTTCTATTCTCGATCTTCTGAAGTCCTATTAAACTTTCTTCTTCTTGTATTTCTTTATCAACACAAGCATCCTCATCAAATTCTTGAGGACACATCAATTTTATCTTGTTTTTCTTCGGTCACATCTGCTTTTGTAAGTTCATCATTGCTTCTATGAAACATTTGTTGTTTGCTTGCTCAAATCTTCAGCTTCACCTTCGTTTTCCTGCCTTCTGTGGTCAAATAGCAGAAGCACCTCTACCTATATTTCACTACATAACTCTAGAACTGAGTAGATGAAAGTTGAAAGCAAGATATCCTCTATTTACTGCCCACAAAGAGACCCTAGATATCTAATGACGTACCCAAATTTCCTCAGGAACAGGAACCACACAGAAATCAAGCCTGAGGACGTCAAAAAAGCCTTCAAACTGGGCCAAGAGCCTGACGCCAAGGATCTTTCCTTCACTTCTTCCAGTGGAAAGCCCCAATCCAACAGAATCGATATACCTCAACGTAAACCAAAAGAACACGACAACGATGAAGGGTTCGAGGAAACTCAGAGCCTTATGTCGGAGTCCCCAAGTCAGGGCGCTTCTTCAGGAGGAAACTACGAGACAGATATCACCGACAGCACTCGTATTGTCATTGCGGACTTCACGAAAGAAAAGTAAGTCAAGTTATGGTCGTTAGTTCTAAACTGGTGGCAGATAAAACAGTCTGGGAGGTCGGAGAATGTTGTGTATCAATTGAACTAATGAATCGAAGAAGCTAGTAGATCAATCGAACCTTACGAAACTTTCTTTTCGCAGAAAACATAGTTATAAGTCGAAGTTGAGCGATAAGCCAAGTAGAGAAAGTATGAGGAAGGATAGAGACATAAAGTTAGCACCGAAAAAAATCATCGGTGTCCAGGGTACGCAGAAGGAGACAAGAAAATCACCAATTGGTGGAGCATCAAGAACTAGGACTGCATTGGACAGGAGCTTATCTGTGCGGCAACAAACTCAGGTAGGACATTTTTGTAATAAAGTTATTTTAATATACAAAAACACTTTCAAACTTGTTGGATTAGTATCCCATTGACCATGCATTGGGTGCGTTTTTATGACGCGATGCGATGCGATGTGATGCGATTTCATCCGATGCTAGGAAAACAAACATTTACGAACTTCCAATACCCGAAAACAATCAATAAAACTCACATGAAACAAAATTCAATAAAACAACTCTCTTATTGTTACCATCACATATATTTAGTACAAATATGTCTTAAATATACAGATTTCGAATAACAGAAGTTACCCAAATTGAACAAATAATATTCAAGAAAATATATAATAATTGAGTATATAAATTAAATCCTTGTAGAATGTTCAGATTCAAATATATAATAAATATACAAAGTGTATAACTGGATTCAAATGAACTGCTCGAGAATAAAAGCTATGAGAGTAGATCCAAAGTAAAATGGGTAGCGTTTTTCAATTCAACGTCTGAGCAGTTTCAAAACTAAAAGATAAAAAATTAATTTTCAACACAGCCTCTGGAATTATATGGAATGTGCATTCGTTTTTAAATAATTGTGGGACCTGGAATATTGGGAATAATACTCGAAAATAATGGACATTTCACAGTGGCACATATAATTGATTTACCAAAGGCATGACGTCAAAGATTACAAATTGGAATGGCACAAAACCAGCACCAGAACAGCACTATGCCTATTTTGTAGGCGTTTGAAGGTTTGTTTAGAGAGTCTGGCAAAGATGTTTTCCTTCAAATCGTTGACATCATGCCATACTTAAGATAAATGAACTATATTTGATGCAATCATCTGAATAATATCCGCATTTACAAACTCAAAGAGTTTCATTCGAAGAAATAATATGTAGACCTTTTTCTGCTAGATCTAGATGAATAAACTAGATAATATGCTACACTAACTTTAAACACGTATTTCCAATTTTTTTTACAAAAATTCTAGTGGACAATGTATAATATCAGCTTGGGTATATACAAGGTCTTATAAATAAATAATGGTCCGCACAACATATGGACGTACGAAGATTTTAAAAGGTGTTTCTTGTGAATTACAACAACTGGGGTTGGTCTCATTTATTACTGTCGAAAATTGACATCAAAGGACAACGTGAAACACTTGTGGGATATTAAGATATTACACAGTTATCTAAAAGGTGGGAACACTGTATCTTGAATGTATCTCGGTTTTATCATTCTTTACATAGAATGTCGTAATACATTTTAGAAGATTCTTATAGATGGGATCGAACACACTTTTTTGATATTGCACCAAACGCCTCAATTCCATTGTTTCAAGAAATGCATGTCACTGATCAGGTGAAAAAGTTTATTACAAAATTTTTTGAACGGAAGTTTTGATACGTTTCTGGCAGTATCAGATTTTTCGTATTGGCTACATGTTTCAGCAATTGAAAAAATTGATCAGTGACACACGTTTCATTGATACCTCAGTTAATCTTTAGTAGAATGAGGTATGAGAAGGGTCATCCAAATATTGTTCCAAATAAGATTGCTGTTGTGAGAAAAACATTTTGAAAAAAATGTTTGGTTCTGTCAGAAATGTGTGCGTGTTTTTGGATGACCCTATATTTGAAAGTAAAAGACAATCAATAAATAGAAATACGTAAGAGGAGTACATATAATATAAAACTACCTTCCGTATAGTTGGAATGTAATCTTTCTAAAAATAAATAATATTGTAAATTGTCAATGTTAATTGACTTATAAAATGGCCCTTAAGTAGCCATCAAGGATTATCTAGACCGTAAAGTAGTATCAGTATATTTATTCGACTTCTATCCGAAAATTTATATAAAGAATTTGACAAAGACAATAGATTCAAATTTATCGAAAAAATATAGAGATACAAATAATGAAGAAACACAGTTTTTTTACCCTTGGCTTCATTTGGAGTCAATGAATGCAATGAAACCGCTAACTCTAGCTTGGATTCAAATTAAAATAGCTTGAGTCAGTCTTAGTTCAGAAAAATTTAAAAGGAATAATAAAGCCAAGCAGTAAGAGCACATAAATTACGTTTAATTGCCAAAACAATCTTTCATTGGTTGGCCTTATTTTTCATTTTATTATAAACTAGCCTATAGAGCTAGTATAGCTATAATACGTCGAAGCATATTGGCACAAATGTCAAGCATGAATTAAATAATAAAGTCGCGACAAGTAGTTCCATTTCAGTTGATCAACAAAAGGCAACTTAACGTTAATGGCAATAATGTACTGAAATCTTTTTCAAATTTCCATTAGAATTCAATGATTCTTCAAGATGACATTAGAATAGAATAGAATAGAACTGATTTTATGTCTTTTTATGAAGGCTGAATCTATTGCTAAAATATATGTGCAAGTCAAAGATAAACGCCGAATAAGTTTCTTACTTGAATGAAACATAATTCCTTTCAGTTATTCAGAAGAATTCAACTTTCGTTGATCATCTGAACATGTCTTGAAAAAAAACTGAATTCACGAAAAGCTGCTTGAAGCGAATGAAGAAGTTTTTTTGTAAAAATATGGTTAACAGTAGATGGAAATGTTTTACCGATTGTCACTCCAATCACCTAAACTGGATTTGTTTTTTTCTTAAAGGATAATTAAAACTATGCATTAAAACGAATTAATCAAGGCACTGGGTATTTGGGGAGAAATTGACTGCATGATCAAGAGAAAAGCTGCGAAAGATAAACATCAATTGCTTTGTATCTTTTTCTAATTTTTTTTTCTCAAGTTTATTCATTATTTCTATCATTTTCGAAACGTAATACTGATTTCTCTTCCCTGTTATCTTAGCTGATAGAAGGTCCAACAATGCAATTGCGTTTCAAGCAAAACTAGATGCCTAATTATCAACTTCGCCAACTTGTCCAACTTAAAACGTGAAAGACGAAGAATATCACAAATAATTCAAACCTATTCCTGTTTGCCGAGCACTCCAGCTCGTCCCTTGGATAAAAGTTTGCTGGGGGTGGTTCATCCCCTATTTTGCAAGTTTCACCCCTTTCCGCGAATTGGGAGGCGCAAATTTCTCTGCAGGGCGGGCATACTATCGCCCCCTTGTGTAACCATTCGTTGCTTATGATCTTGATGTGTATTTCTTGGTTGGCGTGGTAACAAGTGTAGGTGTAGTTACCCACCAGTATATGCAGTCTTCCGTTTTCGCACCTAGAAGAAAAGTGGTTCAAATAGGTCAAATTGACTGCATTCTCGGCTATGAGATTGATTTCGAAACTTTGAATGATGGTCTTCCACAAGGGTCAGTATAAGCCCTCCTCACTTCAATTTATATCTCTGTAATAAGAAGGAGTTTCTGGAAATGAAGGAAGCCAAAAGGTGGAATCTCCAGGGGATGGATTACTCCAAAAATTCCTTCGAATCTTTGAAACTACAAGACCCAAAAGACATCTAGATTTTAGTAAGAACCAGCTACACCTTATCACCGGCTTCTTATGGGGCATTGTTGCCTCAGAAAGCATCTGTTGAGGATGGGCTTATCGGAATCTGAAGACTGTAGATGTGAGGAGGAGGGAGAATTCTAATTCGCCTAGTCACGAAATGCTTTGCCATTGTAAGCCAAAGGAAGCAATGCCTTGGTTTATGACCCAATTATACTGCTCCACAAGAGTTGAGGATATCGTATTGAATCGTTTTGAGAAGTTAGTAATCTTCGAGAAAATCGCTGTAAAATCATTCGAAACTCAATAACAACTTGAGTCGATCCAATGAAAATCAGTGTGGGACATTTCGTTAATCTTGTCGTCTTTTTCTGAAGTTTGGTTCTTTGCATATGCTTCATGAATGTTCTTATTTTGGAATGGAGTCAGTTTATCGACGGCTTCGATTTGAAACGAGTTTTCTGAAAATGCCAAGACGTAAATTAATAAACGCTGAAGCTAATTGGGCTATCGGAATGCTACAGGGTGGACTAACTCAGGTTGTTGTAGCGGAAAGGCTCCAAGTGCAACCTAAGTGTGATATCTCGACTTTGGAATAGATTCAGGGAGACAGGTTCCAAGGCTTGGTGGGCGACGAAAACAACACCTGCTCAGGATCGTTTCATCACCGTTTCAGCGAGAAGAAAGCCTACATCTGCGTGTTGAATGCAACGGAATACTCTTCAAAATGCAGATGGGGTCCAAGTTTCCATCGAAACCATCAGACGACGTTTGAGACAGGTGAATCTAGGTTCTAGACGTCCATTAAGAGGAGTTCTATTAACACGTGACCATAAGCGTCAAAGACTGGAATGGGCAAGGCAATATAACAATTGGAACGATCAATGGCGTAGTGTCCTTTTCACTGATGAATCCAGATATGGACGATTTTCAGATTCTCGAAGAATAAGGATATGGACATACCCACGCATACCCCATAATCGTCGCTATGTCCAAGAAGTCCATCCATTCCGAGGGGGTAGTATTATGGTATGGGCCGGGATATGTTTCAACGGACGCACAGATCTACACATATGTCCTGGGAATATGACCGCCTTACACTATAGGGAGCATGTCATGGACAATGTTTTGCCAAATTTTCACGCTGCTATTGGTGAAACTTTTCAATTTCTAGATAATAACGCTAGACCGCACCATGCAGCCATAATTTAGAATGCGCGCGAAGAGCTTGGTATTCCACATTTACCTATACCTCTGCACTCACCAGATTTGAATTGCATAGAACATGCATGGAATATGCTCCAAAGAAGATTAGGTAATCATCAACCTACTTCAGAATCCTTGAATGATCTGAGAGAGCTTCTGCCCCGTTTATGGAACCAAATTTCTCAAGAAATATTCAACAACCTCGTGTGTAGTATGCAAAGAAAATGTCAAGCTGTTATTGATGCCCGTGGAGGCCACACATCTATATTTTTGCAATTAAAGTCAATATCCCTAACTCATGTGTAGCAGTTTACAACACCAGATAGGTATATTAAATCCTTCCTCACCTGTAACCGTAGCATCCAGATCCCCAATGTTGCCATTGCCTCATCTGCTTGCAAGATCTCTCCTCCCACATGGTATCTGAATGTTCGAAGCACAAAGACTGATTTCCATACTTCTCCAAAGCAAAGTTCTTCTCTGGTTTCGGGTTGTTCTCCACAAACTGACAGTGAGATCCTCTAACCACCACGTTCTTGGCTTTCCAAGTGAACTCCTGTATGTAAGGACAGTAATCCGCCAGCGACACAGAACCTTCAAGCAGACATTAACAATTTACAACTCAAAGATGAGAATATTAAAGAATTCTCCTTACCTCCGTAATAACCCTCTTCACCAGATTCTACGTACTTGATCTGGTCGAAATTCTGATAGATGGTGGGAAGAATTTGTTCGTGACGTATTAAGTTACAGAGAGCGACAGAAGTGCGATCGTCTGTACATTCTGTCTGTAGAGGATCTCGCTTCACTTTGTTGCAGAATGGGTGTATGGACATTCCTCTATCTGCTTTCATGGAGATCCATTCTTTGCAGCTTCTCATCGCGAAATCGCATCCTAAACCTTGGGAGAAACGGAATTATTGTGTCGTTTTTATGAGGACAAATTGTTTTAAAGCTATGAAAAAGGAAGAAAAAAATGGAGATGTCTATATACCTTTTCCCCAAGTCATTTCGCCAGCTTGCGAATAGTTGGCAGTGTACCAACCGGTGTCTTCCATCAAAGCCAAAGTTATCCTGGAAATGATGGGGTTTTGAGTGTGGGTTCCAGTCATTGCTTCGTTCTCGAAGACTCTCTTCTCCCAGTGTGTCAGCACTGTACCGTCTTCTCCTTGATCTTCAAGTTCGGCTCCTTCTAAACGAGAGCAGTTGAAGTAGTTCCTAACTTCTCTCACTACGTTCGGAGTGACCTGGAGTTCAAGATAGATTTTCAATTCCAAATATTGAAACGATAATTTGACTTCTTCAATAATATTGTACAGGTGTTTGTTCTCAGATGAGCGACCCCATAAATATATACTGCTACACAAGAGATAGGGATATCGTATTCAATCGTTTTGAAAAGTATGTAATCTTCGAGATCGTGTGATATCTCGACTTTGGAATAGGTTCAAAGAGACAGGTCCAAGGCTTGGTGGGCGCCGAAAAACAACACCTGCTCAGGATCGTTTCATCACCGTTTCGGCGGGAAGAAAGCCTACATCTACGTGTAGAATGCTACGGAATACTCTTCAATATGCAGATGGAGTCCAAGTTTCCATCGAAACCATCAGACGACGTTTGGGAGAGGTGAATCTAGGTTCTAGACGTCCATTAAGATGAGTTTTAATACGTGACCATAAGAGTCGAAGACTGGAATGGGCAAGGCAACATATCAATTGGAACGATCAATAGCGTAGTGACCTTTTCACTGATGAATCCAGATATGGATTATTTTCAGATTCTCGAAGAATAAGGGTATGGACAATCCCATGCATACCCCGTAATCGTCCCTATGTCCAAGAAGTCCATCCATTCCGAGGGGGTAGTGTTATGGTATGGGCCGGGATATGTTTCAACGGGCGCACAGATCTACACATTTGTCCTGGGAATATGACCGCCTCACACTATAGGGAGCATGTCATTGACAATGTTTTGCCAAATTTTCATGATGCTTTTGGTGAAACTTTTCAATTTCTAGACGATAACGCTAGACCGCATCGTGCAGCCATAGTTGAGAATGCGCGCGAGGAGCTGGTATTCCACATTTACCAATACCTCCGCACTCACCAGATTTGAATTGCATAGAACGTGCATGGGATATGCTCCAAAGAAGATTAGATACAACCTACCCCAGAATCCTTAAATGATCTGAGAGAGCTTCTGCCCCTTTTATGGAACCAAATTCCTCAAGAAATGTTCAACAACCTCGTGTGTAGTATGCAAAAAAGATGTCAAGCTGTTATTGATGCCCGTGGAAGCCATACATTGTATTGATACTCTTGAGATGCTTGAATTCTCCGGGAATAAAATTTCGTTATTTTACTCGACTTTTCTTAACCACCCTGCAGACCTACAGGCTGAAATTAAATTCATTTCCTGCAACTCGAAATCGTATTAATATGAATTTTCATTTCAAAATTTCATTTGAACAAAATTTTTCTGCAATTAATGTAAATATCCCAAACTCATGTGAAACAGTTTATTTTTTATCCCATAGTAATTGGAAGATTCCCAAAATTTTTCCGATCTCTATGGGATAAAAATATACGGGGTGGCTCCTCTGAGAACTAACTGTCGAAAGACGGCAGTATTCATTTCTTTTCGTGGACTCGTCTTTAGAAGGATTTAACTCCGAATTTATATGTATATGGATCGTTTCGTGTATGTTAACCTTTACTCATTGTTATTCCATTTCTCTGTCGACGAAATTTCACATTTCCGCTGTTGTACGCTTTCGATAGACGAAGAGCAAATCCTTATTATGTTAGACAAATAGGAACCTAGATAAAAACTGAAATAACAAATATAATATCTTTATGTATATAACAACCTCAAATTTTGTTTTGGATACCTTAATATGTACATGCTTTTCTTTCAGATAATTAAGTTGTCTCAACCATTCACAATATTAATTGAATAAACTAGGTTGTAGACTCTCGAATGTACACAAACTCAGCTATTACCAAAGGAAGATTTCCATGTTGCTTGATTTAATATTCAAAATTTGAAGACAACCTAAATTGGTCAATCAGAACGAAATTTATAATATACCTTGATATTTATGAGAGAATTCTAAAGATGTCAGATATTATTTTCATAAATTCCATTAATAGATATAGAAATGGGACACATTATCCCTATAATGGACAAAGTTTGTTGTAGATAGATAGATAGATAGATAGAGAGTTTATTCAACATATTATACAAGTTGTAAACTCTGAAAAAAAACTGTGAGTTATGCTATATAACTGTTTACAGTTGTAGTGTAGTGTGTGTGTAGTGAGTTAATCATGAAATGACCCTTTTGGTAGTTTATGAAATTTCCCATTCGAGAATCGAGCAAAGACGACCAAAGTAGATACCCTTGTCCCAAGAAAGATCGTTACAAAGTGATATTGAAGTCGAGGTTTTGTTGAATTGCTCTTCAGATTTTAGAGGCGATTTTGAAGGTTCCTTCGATCTACATTGCGGTCGTCGAAATAACGAACCGAAGACAATGTCACCGTTAAATCAGGATGATGGAAGCCATGGCAATGAAAGAGCAAATCTTCTTATGCGACCTCACTATTCGGCTTCAACGATCTCTTGAGATTTAGACTGATACCTTTTTCTTTCGTTATCGATTGAAATTGCGGCGTATAATACTGCTAAATATTTGCTAGAATTCGTGATGATCCTTCAATTGACCCTTCAAGCCCTGTTGAAGTTATTCATTCGAAGTCCCAATTAACCCATTGAACTCGATAAGTTTCGCCACAGCGAAAACTCCAACAAAACAATAACAGAATGCGAAACATGTACGTTAAAAGCGTTCAATTCAATCACGACTTCGCTCTGACATGAAAAAAATAATATTGATAGGATTTCACCGGTTTCTCCTAGATTTTTTTCCCAACAATGTTATTGATGTAGATTAGGACTATTCTTAAAAACTCGTGGTTTCCCGGAATTGTAGATAAGTTCCTTTCTCTATTAATCATGCCAAATTCCCATAAGATAGAAAGTTCCATGTGATCATCATTAGCAAAACGATGCCATTATGATGCACGCAAGGCGAAATCATTGTTCAACGATACTTGTATCGCTCATGGCGTATAAGGTGTAGAAAAAACACCCTGTATTGGTTTCCATGTCTCTTTTGAAACTCTCCAGATTGAACCTGTCGAAACAAAAGTAATTTTCGTACCAGCTCCGAAGGAAACTACAAATAACGCATATCATCTACCGCAGCTATTACCATAATGTCATAATGATCCACGTCTGAAGCCATTCAAGAGGCATTCATCAACTTTTTCGAGACAATCAAATCGTTACATCATCGAGCGACGATACGAGAGATGAATACGCGTTCGCTGGATGAAATATTTAAGATTCGCTCAGTCGTGGGATTTTTTTATGAACGTATCACAATTCGCACGCTCTGTCGCCATCATTGTCTCAATTGGAGCGTCGTTGATCGTCTTAGTAATCGGAGCAGTTCGCGTGAGTTACTCTAAATGATATCGAGATATTGAATGGGAAATAGCAGGATGGCTTCATCTTTGAAGTCGGTTTTCATTGTCTTAGGCAATTATCATGTGACAATTGGGAAATGGTTGTACCACCCACCTGTCTTACATGATCTTACCAGCAGATGTTGACAGAGGTTGTAGTAGATATCGCTTCTCAAATTATGCTCGAACTGTACTGCTTTTCGAGTAAAGATGAATGGAAAGGTTTATATTAATGATACTTGTTGGAATGTATATCACTACTGTTTTGTTGAATTTTTGAACCCTCATAACTTGAGTTTCGAATATTTATAGTAGATGAACAAAATGAACAAAATAATATGCCAGTGTGAATTTCAGATATCTATTGAAATATTTTCTGAGAGGTCTTTGCATATTCCTGAAAATTTGATTTGGGTTTTCTCTCCCAGTCTCTGGAACATGAAACAATTAGAAAAATTTTTTGAATACTAGAAGAAAGGCCTCTGCGTAAAACTAATTTGTCATGGGCCAAAACTTTACAATAAGAAATTGTTGCCGAACAAAAAAACAACACTTCGAAAATAAATAGAATTTTCAGTAATAAATAATAAACTCATCAAACGTGCAAAGCTTCAAGTTCATCGATCGTACACCTTAGATTTTATAGATATCTAAAAACTCCCAATTTCGTCACTCACTCACTGATGATCATTAAAACTGGTAGGGTACTTCCCGATGTTCTATCAAGTTGAAATGTGGTATGTGAGCTAGTTTCAGTACGCAAACAACGAAAAAATTCTTAAACTTGAAACTTTCACTCTCTAACCCTTAGAACCAGGGGATGTATAAGTTTGTATGAGACTTTCGCCAGTTTTGATGCTAGTGGTCTGAAAATTGATATATACGGAGAACTGGTTGTTATAAATGTAAAGAAAATATTGAAGAATTCTCAGGAAAAATTACCCCCACATTTTGAATAAGGGGATTGAATAAAGAGCTCGTAAAACGCCTCATGTATATTTACACAAAATACAATTTCCCTGTAATAACCTCAACCACAGTTTACATTGTGCAATTTCCCGTTGTGATCATTGTAAAATGATAGGATTTTTTTATAAAATGCTTGTGATGGCAGCTCTCAAATACATCGCCATCTCAGCTTGAACCTAGGTAGGTAAAGGAATATTTCTATACTTCGTACATTGTTAATTTCGAACATGAATTGTGAATTAGTTTGACTTGAAATAGATCTCGCAATAATTATATTTTATTTAATTATTATTGGGGAAATATGAACAAAATTAAAGGATTTGTCATAAGCAACGTAAAAAAGAATTGAAATCCAACCAAAAACATTTCCATGTAAAATATTGCCAAGACGATGCCGTTTTTCTAACATTGTCAAAAAGTTACCAGATCTCATGTAGAGCCAAGCTTCAAACTCTACACTCTTCATCTTCACAAGTCCTTGTTTCACAAACTTTATGCCTTGGTCAAAATAAGTGACTCGCAACTATAAGAACTATTGTATTAACAGAAAAGTTTCGAACAACGAATGAATTTTTCACCTTACGCTCACGTGGCGAAAGAAAAACGGTCAAGTCACTTATTTTGACCAAGGCACAGAGTTGGTGAATTAAGGAATTGTGAAGATAAGAGTGTAGAGTTAGCAGCTTGGCTCTGATGTGAGAAATACGGCCTCGTCTTTGCAATATTTTACATGAAAATGGTTTTGGTTGGATCTGTTCACCAAAAACATTTAAAATTCAAGAAGCTCCTTCTGGGTATTTCAGTTTCTTTGTCAGTTAGTATAAAACTACTTCCACATTCAAAGAAATAGAACAGCTTACCATCATGTCCACCGATCTGTTCTTCACTCCTGACCTCACCAGCCAGTTCTTCCTAACGAAGCTCTTAATGACCTTGTCACTCCACTGGTAAGTCTGCAATTTCTCGTTGAGGAAAGGCTTGCCAGTATCATTGTTTCTCGGGGTGTAAGGTATCCCATCTGCGTCCCTGTAGAAGGCAAAAAGGCTCATGGAGAAACCCAGAGCGTGCAGAATCTCGTGCTTCACCGTGGACAGCAAGATCTCCAGATCTTGCCTCTTTGTGCTTATGCTGTCAGGACATAGGTTTGCATGGCCTGCTATGGGTCTGTCTAGGGCTGATTCTTGTTGGCAATGCGCAGCGTACGCCACTGTGAGGGGCTTTGTGCATCTGAAATAATAATGGTACGACATATTTACAACAAAGTCTCAAAGGATCACATCACCATTGGTAAGATTCCAATAGAGCGAGGAAGTTTTCAATGAGACTCACTCATCTCTTCCCAATCCTGCATTTCAATTGATTTCTTCGTCCACTATATTAAATTATTCAATTAAAGGCAGTAATAGAACTTTTAGAAGCTGAATCATTTCCTCCACATAGAACTTTTGAAACCTATAGCATCATCGAAGATAACAATCTTCTGATGATTGTATTTGAGCATCCTGAAGATATTCAAGCAATCCCAACACTTTTCATTCTAACTTGATTGAGGACTTCTTCAATTATGAAAAAATAAACTGCTCCACATAAGTTACGCATATTGACTTAAATTGCAAAAAAAATATACATAGTTCAAATGAGATTTTGTGATGAAAATTCATACTAATATGATTTCAAGTAGCAGGAAATGAGATTAATTTCAGTAATCAAGTGAAATAACGAAATTTTATTCCCATTTTAAGACTATCAATAAAATGTATGGTATCCACGGGCATCAATAACAGCTTGACATCTTCTTAGCATACTACACACGAAGTTATTGAATATTTCTTGAGGAATTTGGTTCCATAAAAAGAGCAGAAGCTCTCTCAGATCATTCAAGGATTCTGGGGTAGGTTGATGATTATCTAATATTCTTTGGAGCATATTCCATGCATGTTCTATACAATTCAAATATGGTGTGTGCGGAGGTATTGGTAAATGTGGAATTCCAAGCTGCTCGCGTGCATTCTCAACTATGGCTGCACGGTATGGTCTAGCGTTATCGTCTAGAAATTAAAAAATTTCACCAATAGCAGCGTGAAAATTTGGCACCCTTATTCTTCGAGAATCTGAAAATCGTCCATATCTGGATTCATCAGTGGAAAGGACACTACGCCACTGATCGTTCCAATTGATATGTTGCCTTGCCCACTACTTGCTCCTCACTAGTTAATGAAACTCCTCTCAATGGACGTCTAGAACCTAGATTCACCTCTCTCAAACGTCGTCTGATGGTTTCGATGGAAATTTGGACAGCATCTACATTTTGAAGAGTATTCCATAGTATTCTACAAGTAGATGTAGGCTTTCTACTCGCCGAAACGGTGATGAAACAATCCTGAGCAGGTGTTGTTTTTCGTCGCCCACAAAGCCTTGGTCTTTCTTACATGGAATCTGTCTCCCTGAACCTATTCTAAAGTCGAGATATCACACTTTGGCTGACTTGGAGCCTTTCCTCTACAACAACCTGAGTTAGGCCACCCTGTAGTATTCCGATATTAGCCTAAGCGTTTGTTAATTTACGTCTTGGCATTTTCAGAAAACTCGTTTCAAATCGAAGCCGTTGATAAACTGACTCCATTTCAAAATAAGAACATTCATGAAGCATATGCAAAGGACCAAACTTCAGACCAGATTGACGAAATGTCTCATACTAATATTTATTGGATCGATTCAAGTTGTTATTGAGTTTTAAATGATTTTACAACGATTTTCTCGAAAATTACATACTTGTCAAAACGATTGAATACCATATCCCTAACTCTTGTGGAGCAGTATATTTTAACTATTACTAGAATAATTGCTTTGATAGATGTTTAACTTGTTTCTGCTCAAGTTTCGAATTTATCAGAATGGACCAAAATGTTAGCTGGTATAATACTCGGTGTATAGCCTGAGAAACGCTTTAATTATTGATCAATTGAACTCTTGAAAACAAACAAGGGATTAATAGAATAACTAAGGGGCACGTTTGAATTGTTTACCCAATCGTAAACAGAATAGTTTTCGTGTCCTGCAGCAGTTAAATAAGCTTCCAATTCTACCCTAAAAGCCCAAATGTTTATTTTGCGTTCTACGAGAACTTTCCACGATGAGAATCAATACTGCCAACATTGACATGAAAAAGTTCTTGAGTAATAGAAAATTTTAATTGAAAAATTATCGCGTGGATTATTTCTACTTATATAAATCATAGTGACACCAATGGATTGGAGAGGACGGGAAAGAGAAAATATAGGATTAAAAACTTGGGAAACTCACGACACTTCGATAAAGGATGCTCCTTGAATATTAAATAAATTTATCAAACAGGGAAAGTTTTGAAGGGGATTCTCCAATAGAGAGATGTTTTAAAATTCCCGAAGCAATCATGTTGAATACTATTAAAATTGAATAAATCCCTTCGAAATGACTTTTTGACAGTAGATAAAAGTTGAAATGTTCACATTGTTAGTTCTGAATTAATTCTGAACTCTAATAGAACCGAGCATCATCAAGTTTAGCTCTTCCCAAAACTTATTATTAGAAGCGTTTTGTTTTATGTTGAGTCCGTATCCTGTTTACGTATTCTCCTTTCCAAGAAGATGCTTTTTTCTGACAGACATCAGCAAAAGCTAGGAGCTGAGAGAACCTGTATTCGTACTTCTAGGAAAGGAACTTCTCATTTACATGCATAGCAATAAATGACCGTGAAAATATTGAGACCCATACAAGGAGTTCTGGTTAAACTGGTGATAAAGTGATAAATAAATATCTTTAGTATTTATGCGATGTCAGTCATGGCACAAACCTAGTTGAGCAATTGGTTTTATTTGATTTATTATTGACAATTACGGCGTTTTGTTGTGAATTCTGAGAAAATCGTTCTTCTGTAAATACTATACTACTATCCATAAATTCAATTGTGGTTAACGATGCGGTTTATCCATGAACAATTAGTTTTTTCAATAAAAACATTATAAATGTCCAGCGGCTGAAATCCTTGACGTGAACTATGATATTGATGTTAAATTCTGCTTAGAAAGATTTGTACATTTTAACCAAGTGCATATTTCTACAATATGGTTCATTTTTCAACTGAAAAATTGATATAAATGTGTTTCTAATTTCATTTTGCATTGTTTATGTTTTCATTATTCAGCAACATGCAATAGTCTTAATTTTTTCCATGAAAAAAAATTCTACGGACGTAATAAAAGTACATATTTTTCGTGTTATTAATATACCACAAGATTTCATTTCATTCAAATATCCAACAAAGATAGGAATCGCTTATTCAATGAATCGGAAAAATCGATGTTTTGATAAAATAATCGATATTTCCTATGGTTGATTAAGCGTTTAATCGATGTTTTTTTCTACGATATCTTTACTCCTTTTCACCACATAACCAGTAACCACTTATCAGACAAGAACTAAATGATGATATTCCCCAAAAAAAAAGACTTATACATTTTCCTCCTATGAAGAATTGAAAAAATCAGAGAAACATTCCCATTTTAGCGAAGCTGTACAGGTGTTATTATATCAACTTATTTAACTAATGAAAGGTTTTGTTCTAATCCTTGAATCAGGTGAACATGCATCATTTCAGTAATTTTTTTTCAATTACTCTTGTAAATCCTAAAAACCAAGACACTGACTACTAATGTGCAAAAAATACACAGAGATTTGTGATAATCTTCTTCATGTTAATTATGTTCAGTTGTCCAGTTGAACGTGAATTCCAACCAATTTATATGTTTCTTCAAAAATTGATGAAAGAAATAAAGAAAAATGCTGATGGGGATGAATAGTTTTTTATTTCTAATAAAAGAATCGTAAGAATATGCAATGTTTTCTAAAGTTTCCAATGTACATGCTAAAACACAGATACAATTTCACATAATATAATGAAAATTTTTGGAATATGATGAAAAAATAGTTTGTTATAGTGAAAAAACATAAGAGAATAAAAGTTATTCTTCTTTCTTCAATCAACTCACCTCTCAGTTTTCATAGCAGAAATATAGAAGACAAAATCAGCATCTTTTACCCCTGGTCCTTGCTGAGACCCCTCTACGACATGACAGTCTTTACCGACAAAATTACAAACCCTACAAGCGTCCAAATGTTCCTCAGGAACCTCTACCTCCCCACAAGTAGTTTTTTCCTTGCATTGTCCGATACAATAAGTTACCCCGTCCTTAACAAATATCTGAGTATCTTGGCACTTTCTAGTCAGTCTAATAACATTTTCAACCCTTCTCACATACAACGCCTTCTCCCAAAACTGCACAGCTTCAGGTAGAATCGTGTTGTTTATCAGTAGGAACCTTTCATCGTCCAGCCTGTGAACGCTGTCGTCGTACCTCAAAAGGATTCTCAAAGGTTGATCAGCACTTCTTTTTTTCATAACATGAAAAGGCTCAATTTCTGTATGCATTACTTCGTCATGTTTCGGGTATGCGTGATTACATATCTTGGTAGATTGCCCGTCCCCCACGACTACGCGGAAAACGTTAATAATCAACATTAACAGGTGCAATTTCCATCGGGACTCTGTTTCCATAGCTTTCCATGAAAACATCGCGTGAACTAGGTTAAAATCGTTGTCAATCTGACATTTATAGCGCACTGGTGGATCTACCGTCACAGAACGCGATCATCTTTTTCGGTGAGCCTCCGTTAAACGGAACAAATTACCCAGTTCTCCGACGACTTTACAGCGATATGGGAGGTGATCCGGACGGAACGACACGCAATACTGGTTCTGTTCTGAGTTCTGAGACGAGGATGAAGTTCGAATTGTGCGCTGAACGAAAGAGAAAGGAATAATTTATTTGACGAGCGTGTGGGCGACCGGGCATAGAAGTTTGTAGTTCGATAATATTGCAGTATTGCCAATGTTCCGGTTTTCAAATAGATTATATTATCATTCGAAACCGAAACAAATACTCTTTTGTTCCAACGTATCAATTTTCATATGCGAAATTGATATAAAACAACCTTACAACAAATAAACTATTGTATTCCGACTCAAACTTCATCTGATCGTTTTCCACGGCCCATTAACGGCTTAATTCGGCCAATTCTGATTAAAAACCATAATAATGTTATCGAACCATTAGAGTTGCGTATATATTATATACAGGTTGTCACTCGGCGTACTTGATGATGTAAACCAACCCCTTTGTAGTCAGATATAAAAAATATTTCATGTGATATTATCATTTCTAGGAAGCCAAAAAGCCAAGTGCTCCAGCACGTTCTGCAAGCTTGAGAAAGACGGACTCCCAAAACAGCATCACCTCTAAGAAACTACCCAAAGTTCAAAGGTCAAATTCTCGAAACAGCATTGTCAGCTCGAAGAGTTCTTTGAACAGCTCTGCTTCTACCAACACCGTCAAGAGAATTCCTCTTAGGAGCGGCGTTACCAATGTCACCAACCCCAAGATTTCCATATCATCGAGAAGTACGTCGGTGAAAGCACCACCAAGCACTGTTAACAAGGTGCCTTTGAAGAGGGTTTCTTCAGTAAGCAGCTCAAGCAGCAGTTCTAAACCTCCAAGGCCTCAGGGGCAGTCTTTTATGAAACCCACCACTTCTAGCGCGACCAAAATAAATTCCAACGTGGTTCCAAACAGGACTTCTGCTAGGTCAAGAATTTGAAACAACGAAATAAAAATGTAGAATAATGATTATTTATTCAGGTATAATAAGCTCACTGTTGTATTTGCAGAAACGAATTTATTCGAATGTTCTGGTGCCTTAGAACTCTTCATGGCTTTCAAGAAAAAGAAACATTCTTTGCCTTTACGGAGGCCACAACGAAAGCATTTTTGAAACATAGAAGAATTCAAATCGGCATTAATTTCGATGATTACCAATTTGAATTCTTCTATGTTTTTTCATGGCGAGTTGAACTGAATTTCGAAAAAACTTTTTTCATTCCACTAATGACCATTAAGTTATATTCAAGTTATCTAACCAGATATTGTGCAATATGAAGGTGGTTTACGAGTTAAACCTTTTTAAAATCACTAGAGTCTTAAATAAAAGTCATCAGCGAAAAGCTGATGGTTGAATACTTCAAATGATGAATGAGTATGGAAGAGTAGATAAGAAAATTAAATTAAATTAAATGACTTCAAATTGAAGATACGAAAAAGTTTTCGAACAAATTTTTAATTAGTAGTGTTCCCCTAATTTATTTAATCCACATTCACAGAAGATTATTTTGATGGAAACTACTTGCAACCAACACGATAACGTTCTGAATTGTTTCTAGAAAAAAATCTAACTTTGATTCTCCCAAAAGAATTCTAAACTTACAGCAGCTCAATTATCAGACATTGAAAGAAATTATTTTATTATATGAACTATTAAATATTTGAGGTTAGGATGTTGACAGTTGAAAGAATTCAATAGGGCTTTGTGGCAACAGCGCATTGTTTAACCTGTACACGATCAATATCATTTTAAATCCAGGGTTTTGAAAGTGTTCCTAACTTGAATGTTCTCAAAATTATCCAGAAAATTTTAAATATTCATGCTGGGCTCATACAGCTGGTTTTCATCGAACTGCTAGCATTTTTTGCATGTTTTTTTATATAGAGTACTTGATCATAAACAATTCAAGGTAAGACTTGCTGAATAAATAAACGATTCCAAGAATATTCACTTTAATGGTCAGGTTTCACAATTATCAACACTATAAAAAATATAGAGGAATTCCTTAGGAACTAGAATTTTGATCATATCTCACAAGAAATTTCACAAATTATACATGGAATCAATGACTAAAACTTTTATCCTATTTCGAAGTTATAAAAAAAATGTTAAAGTTAATCTCTGTCTCAGTCCATATTTTCAGTATTACATTTAAGTTAATCAGCTAAAATAAATTAATCGATGCTTCTTATCAATCTCGACTTACAAACTCACTTAATACTTAGGTCAATTATAATTAAAGATCTTTTCTATTTTTATATGTAATGAAATAACTAATTTATATATTCATTTGTTACCAAATATCCACCACAAATAGACAATTTATTTCAGCTGGATATTTTCCTTATGCATCCCTGTAATACTTGTCTCCAAACCATTCACCATGCTCACTAAGGTATCTGAAAAAATTCACATTCATTCGAGAATGCATAAACATTCGAAAAAATGTATTTGTTCAGATGGAGGTGTAGTAAGTCTTTGACTAATTTTTCACAATACCTTCAATCACTGTCAAATGAATTTTTTGTGAAAATACTACAAATTAATTCAAAAGTGAAAAAAATTAGGTAGTTTTCCCAAGACCTTGAGTCTCCTCTTGAATACTGAAAATTTTCTCTATGTTCAGCTTGAAATGCAACGTTGCCAAATTCGAGAAACTGTCACTTTGAAGGTTATGTTTTATGTCAACAAATGGATGACAAATTCTTAAATCTAGATTGAAAAACTTACTCGATGAGTAAATCCAAGTGTTCAACTACTCCTTTTAGCTTCTCCTGAGTAATTGTGGAGGCAGCCAAGATCTCTGGTATCTTAACCATCAGTCTGCTCAGATGCGTAGCTCCGTAAACCAGACATGGTGGTAGAGGTCGCTGATTATGCACGAAATCAGGGAGGGCTTTCCAAATGATAGCATCTGTTGGAGCGGAAACAGCAGAAGCTTCCGCAGAATTGCTACTTGCAATGCTAAGATATTAGAAATTTTTTACACTTAGTTTTTTTTGCAATGATTTAGAAAAAAACCTTTGAACTCTTACAATTTTTGTTTTTTTTTAGAGATTCATATTAAACTGAATGTTGTTTAACATACCTTGAACAAGGTTTGCTGTTGTCATTGTTGGTTGTAGCAACAGCTTCTGCCGCGCTCGTGCTACCATTTGAAGTTTGTTGCGCCTCTTGATTAGCATAGGACCTTAAGGACTTCTTTCTTGAAGTACCAACACTGTTGTCTTGTCCAGGAGTTTTCTTTTGAACTCCGTTTTCCGTCTCAGTTTGTGGTTTTTTGTTTTGGTTCGGCGTAGCTTTTTTACCTTGTTGGATCGCCCTTGAAAAAAATTATTCGAAATGTACGAAAGTATATTCAATACATTCAACAAACTGATCTGATATTATTTTGAGCATAAAAAAGAAATTTTATCGAGAAGTTATATGAAAAAATAACGAAAGTTTCTCACTGATTCATAGCTGTTATAGATGGATAAACTGCTTGCGATGTAGGATATAAATTGGGCCCTTTTTCCTCCCTATACAACAGCAAGTCATTCAGGTAATTATCAAAATAGATTCTAACACCGTCCAAAAATTCTCTCAGTGCTAATAAACTGAAAAAAATTTCATTTTAAACATCCTGAAGAACACCAATGAAAAATATCTCACTTTTTATGAACGTCTACAATGGAAGGTTTTGGAGGTGGATTACTCCTATATCTGTGACCACTCTTCTCACTATTGGTGCACAGTTGCTGATTAGTGTAGTGCTTGAAATACATCTCGAGGATGCTTGCTACATTTGGTTCACAAGGCAACTTATGCAACTGAAGAACAAATATATGAAGATAATGAAAGTAAGCTGAACACAAAGATATGCAACTTCATATAAAATGTATTTTTACAGAAATGGTTGGTGATTTTAATCACTAACAAAAAGAATAAGAAAATGTCTGAAAGAGCAACATTTTTAATAATTATAATAGAGGTAGAGAGATAGATAAAAGAACTTTTATTTAAAGAGCTCAATTGTAAATTTTACTCATACATTTTTTTTAATAAATATTTAATTATTTGTCGTAATTATTTTTCTGAAATCAAATAGAAAACACAAAAAACAAGAAACATAGTATAAATTCGAACTAGATCTTCGACTTACCTTTTTCTGTGGACCAATTTTTTGGAAGTCATACCTCAAGAACTCTTTCAAATTTGCCGTTATTTCAATTGGAATGTATTCACCATCAGTTGAAGATTCATCCTCTGAACTGCTTGAAGCCTGTCCTTCGTCTGTATCCATTCTAGCTGGGCTACCAGAACTACCATCCTCTGAAGACTGAGGAGCTGCTCCTTCATTCGCTTTTTTCGTGGGCTTTTTCCTATCTTTTCTATATAGATAGGCACCACTAAAAAAAAACACTAAATCAAAATTAATTGGAGAACATAATCAATATTTTAGCCCACAAATCTTAAACAAGAATGTAAGTACAAAAGTTTTTTTACGGTTAATGATTCCTGAGATTCTACAAATCAGCTGCAGAAGAGATAATTGTTTTTTATTTCAAATATATGCAGAGGGAGCTATTTACGAGATGTTTACCTATTTTTCTTCCTGCTTCTAGTCAACATTTTCACAGAACACTTTATTGGTTTATATAAAATATGGAAAGTTATAACATTTAACAACACAAATCACACAGAAGTACACAACAATTGCAACCTAGTCAATAATAAAATGCTTCTGGACGAAAACGCAACATTTATTTCCACATTTTGAACATATGACTGACCAAGGCACAAAATGGTACACTAAACTACATTTTTATGACTTGACAGTTATCATAGTGAAAAAATATCAACTTACAGTTGCAATTGTGACTTCTCAGCAAGATCCCATTGTAACTGCCTATTTTCAGGAGTGTCTTTCAAAACGAATTCTTCACTAACACATCTGTCCCAAGATGAATTCCAGCCCTTAAAATTTAATTATTTCACTCATTGTCACAATGAAAACAATAACAAACGTACTTGGAAATGAATCAGATATTCGACGCTTTTTTTTCCTTTTTGATCCCTACTGAAAACTACGTCTAAGACCTAAAATTATTTAATTAATTGGGGTAAATTTTATGATGGATAAACAAACTTTAGAATCATATAAAACTTTGGCTTTTGTTGGATCAGGTTCGTAACATAATACTCTTTCTCCTTCGATAAATTTCGGCTTGAGACCTCTAGTTGAAACCATTCTTGGATAATATCGGCCATTAAAGTGAATTACGGCTTTTTAATTTTGCCGATTTTTGCATTCAGGCAACAAAGCCCAAACATTTCAACAGAACAAAGGTTTCACGTTAACCTAAAATTCGATCCGCGTCTGTAGATGACAGCCACTTTTGCCAATCTCATGAAAAGGAAAACGTCGAGAAAATTTTTCCATTTTCTCACACATTTTCCGGAATGATAATTCTAAGATTGATTTTTATATATGTCTCCCTAATAGAAATGATGATTCATTAGGGTTGGAAAACCTTATCAATTCAATAGAAGAAATGGAAAAATTCCGAGGATGAATCGAAATAAAATGCGGACATCAAAACTATTTTTCATTTAATTTTCGTCGTACATTTCATTCAAGTACTTATACCTCGCCATAAATGATATTTTTCGAGCTCTGTCAACGATATCGGGGCACTTTCTTCGTTCAAGCAACCGTGTTTCTCGAAAAAAACCTTCATGTCGAGGAAATCCATTTGTACCATCACTGAAAGTCACTTTACCTAAAAAATATAGTTCATTTTCATCCTGGAAACTTTCTCCGAAATATATTCTGTTTGTATAAGGAAATTATTAAGAGAAGTTTACCTAAACCATGAATTTGACCTCCTCTAAACTCCCCTTCATATCTCATATTGTCAGACCTCCAAAAGGTCCCATACCCATGGAACCAACCATCGTGAAATTCCCCTTCATATCTAGAAAAAAAAAAGTGAAATTGTTCGATTTTTTCACGGAAATTCTAAAAAGTTTACCTTGCACCATCTGGGAAAACTAGAATGCCAAGTCCACTGAATTTTCCATTTTGGAAAACTCCGCTGTAGCGTTCACCAGTTGAAAATAAAAGATGCCCTTCTCCATGAGGTTTTCCGGAAGAATTCCAGCTTCCCACATAGTGAGAGCCATCTTTGAAATTGAACCCACCACAAGCTTCTACTCCAGCTATAAAATATTTAGCGATCAGAAAGTGATTTTACTCTTTTTCTGAGTTCATATTTTCGATTCTGGAGCATTATTGAAGAGAAAAATTTACTTTGTCCTGCAATTTTTGTAATTTTTAGTATTAAAATAAAATCAGCACTCCATTTATTAAGAAATAAATGGATTAACTCATAGGAAAATTTGGCTCATTAGGAAACATTTTTAAAATAAGAATAATTGAGTGAATACTTACTCATTCTGGCTGTGGATGATAATAAGTGCTCTTTCAGAATTCAGAGCAAGTTGAAACGTTTCTGTAAGACTTCGTTATTGATTGATGAATAATTAACTACACGAGGTATTGGAATGATTCTACAGTGTGTTTATCAACTGAATTATGTCAGCTTCTATAGAAACTTTAATGATTAATTTTAGAAAATTGCTTGATTGCAATGATATTTCAATAAACTAATATGCATGGTAAGTCTTTGAGTTTTCACAAAGAAAGTCAATATGAAGAGAAAGAACAATTATGGTAGAATGCTAGGTACCTAGTAGAACAAACTGAATGTCCTTGCATTGGCAAAAGATTTTTTTTCTGCTTGGCCAGCAGAGAATCAAAGAAATAACTATGCATAAGTTAAGACAGTTAAGATTTCAAGTGTACTTGGATATTCCAGTGGAAACCAAGTGAGTAGTTAAATAGTTATATTTTTTTGAAGAAGTTCTAAGGGTTTCCATTAATGCACCATGCTTAGTTTCATTTCTTTATTGAGAAACCGTTTTCAATACGTATCTAGAGGCTGTTCAGAGTAAGTGTCATAAAGTTGTTGATATACGTCCAACATATTCTTCTTGTAATTGTACTTTATCTTCAAGGTATCGTTGATTAGCAAATATGGCATTTTGTCTAGAGATCGCACCCTTGGCCAAATTGTATTCTCGAGTATCTCCAGCCGTTTCGGTGTTGGATTCCTGCAACGAAATTTAGAATTCTATTAAATGCGCTGAGATGGTGATATGAAACTCACCTATATTTCACAAAATTCGTCCACAAGGTCAGCATTCGTTTCATGGTTTTCCTATCTTGGCTTGGACATGAGTAGATGTCCTTAGATTCGATGCTGCTGAATAGGTACATCATGTCTTCTGAATGTACAACATTTCCAGCACCTGAAAAACGAAATAAGCAGCTTTGAATTCATAAGTACAGGATTTTTCGAGAATCTTAACATTCCTGAATCGAACTGGGTGGTTTTTTCTCATTTGATCTGTCTCCACTTATAATAATAATAATAATAATCATTTATTTTGAACTTAAATGTGAAAGAGAAGTTTCTGTAATTTATACAGAGCGTATTTACCTGGCACAATAGAACTCAATGAGTTCTTTCCCAGTTCTCCAGAATATGCAAATACGTAGAAATAAACATCAGTATATTTCGATTGCAGCTCTAGTTGTTTCAGTGCAGGTCGATCGAAAGTGATATCGCTGAAATACTGAAAATCATCATTCGCTATTAAGAAAAATAATATACAGAGTACATCAACGAGTGAAGCTGACAACGAGATTTGAATTCATTAGGACACTTGAATTATCTTACTATCATTTCGAACCATAATATAAATTCTACTGATTTGTCTACACATTCAGATTTTGAGTAGATACTGAAGAAAATGATCTCATTGCTTGTCAGACCAAATCAAACTTGATTAAACCCACCTTTATATAAGAAGCTCTGTCGAAGTTTGAGGTACCATAAGTGTCATAAATCTCCATTATTTTTCTTCCAACCTTTCTCCTAGTTACCAACTCTTTTATATGCATATTGGGAAAGACGAAACTTTCAGTATTTTTGGAATAGTGCTCTATTTTGTCGTCGAGTGTTGGGTCTGAAACAGAAGTATTTAAAGTAAGCCAGAATGAGGATTGAATGGAGTGGTTTTTGTCTCACCGTGGCCTAAAAATAAGCTTTCTTCCAAAGTTACACCGAGCATTGTAGGAACTGTATTGAAATCACCATTAAGAAACTTCTGGTAAGGAGCTTTAGTCAAGAAGGCACCTTCATGTTCAGGCTCAATGGTGCCGGTGAATAAAAGTCCCAATAATATCTTGTCATGGAAAGCTAGCAACCCCTAAAATGAAAATATCTTTCGAGATTCTCACACTAGTGTTATTTCCTCATTTTCACTTCACTCAATTTCTGAATAAATGCAAGAGTCTCCACTTTGAATGAAAAAGAAATATTTACCTCACCAAATATTTCGACTGATGCTGTTTTGATCTGTTGAACAGTTAGAGACTTGAACATTCTCAATAGTTCTGCAGTTG
This sequence comes from Hippodamia convergens, assembly GCA_038502775.1. Taxonomy (NCBI): domain Eukaryota; kingdom Metazoa; phylum Arthropoda; class Insecta; order Coleoptera; family Coccinellidae; genus Hippodamia; species Hippodamia convergens. The sequence continues at coordinate 98,724,748 of CM076607.1, forward strand.
ACGTGTTATTCTCGTTTATTTTAGGATCGAAATACTTTGCGAATCCATATGCTATTTGCTTGGGATTTCTTTGAAGTGCCGAATTACATAAGGATGACCCGCTGTTTTGTATTGCTCCAATAAAAAGACCTGGAATGTTCAATCTTGAGTTGAAACTCATACTATGGGAAATTGTGTCAATGACGATTTGTTGGAAGATTTGAATTCATCTCAAGTAAAAAAAAACTAAACAGAGGAGGAGATTTCATAGCAATATACAGTCTGGTGAAAAGGAAGACAAAAGTACATACATAAAGTAAGAAATGAAGATGTACACATCTATAATTTTCAAAGTGAGACAAACCTTTGGCATTGGATCCCAACATGTGAAAACTAACACTAGCAGCTCCTGCACTCTCTCCAAAGATAGTTACCCTCCTAGGATCTCCTCCAAACTTGTGGATATTCTCTTGGACCCATCGAAGACCCAACTGTTGATCCTTGAATCCATTATTGCCTGGGCAAGTTAAGTCTTCAGTCGCTAGGAACCCTGAAACATAAAGATTTTATTTCTAGTTCCCACATGGAAATTTGTAAGTCGAACCTAAAAAGCTCAGTCTGTATCCCACAGAAACAATAACAATGTCTTGATCCATCAAGTAATGGGGTCCAAGCATGTCAGTGGTAGAAGTACCGAAGACAAGAGCACCTCCATGTATGAGGAACATCACTGGTAAGCGGATATTCTGTTTTTTTGTTGGGAGCTGGAAAAATTGGATTATAGTATATTGGTCAATCCCCGTATGAGCTAATTTGGTTAAATAATTCCTTATCTTACCTGAGGTGTGTAGACATGCAGATAAAGACAATCTTCACTTTCGTTGGGCAACAATTTCGAGGATAATTGTATACACATTCTATCCTTTGCATCACTATCTAGGATGCCTTCCCAGTTGTCTGGTTTTTGGGGTGGCTGAAACAAAAATTAATAAGAATAAAATGAGGCCTGCTTTCATTTTCAAATTTCAAATTGGTGGAAACACTTTGAAAGACGATTCTTCATGTATTTCTCACCTGAAATCGGAGTTCTCCCAAAGGAGGTTTGGCATAGGGAATACCCCTGAATGCATAAAAACTCCTATTGTTTGGAGTGAGCATAATTTCTCCTCTGATTTTGCCATTGAGAATTTCCACCACAGGACGTTTGGCATAAACCTGAAATCATTTTTTTTCAGTACAATGAGAAATACCTCTAATGGACTCTTCACAATAATTTTTAACAGAAATCAGTGTCCAATCTGGGCATGTCGCAAGGATCGGTGTTAGGACCGCTGTTTTTTATGATGTTTATCAAATTTTAATATAGCAAGAATCATAATTCTTCTGGCTGACTAATCCTGAAAGGTGGTGGGATTGTTTAACCGATGTAACAGAAATCACTTAATATTAACTTAAAAATCAGAAACATTATATTTTTGCACCCATGCCCTGCGACAATACCCGACACTGTCGTAAAGGTCAGTTGGTACAACAATTTCTGGCACATCTGAGATTCATTCATTGAAGAACGACCTGATCAATGATCATCATCAAGGGTTTTTAATTCAAGATTCATACTTATTCACCAAGATTGGCCTGTTTGTTCTATGATAGTTGAATGTGTTATTAAGATGAGTACTTACGTAAGTTAGAGAAACTAACAACAACACTTGAATCGACCTCAACATTATTTCTCTAACTTAACACTGCTTTTGAATCGTCGATTGTTTATAGAATTAATTCGGTATCTAATCAAGAAGATAAAAACTTTTATATTCGCTTGAGTTTGAGTTCCACTTACATCAGAAACGTTTAAGGTGAACTGGTCAATGACAATTAGATTTTTGCGAACTGATGTTGATTATATTTTGGGCAGTTATTCCGACCTTCAGTTTATACCATAGGACCTGATGAATTCATTATTTAGACGTTCTTTTTATATCAACAGATGTATATGTAGACTCAAAGCAACTCGTCAAGAGTAGATGATAGATAAATACATAACTGTTTTTTATTGATAACTATATCAAATGGCTATCAACGTAAGTCCTTAAGCCCAGAAAATTTAATGTAACTTTGAATTACATCGTTCAATATTCGTTAAAAAATCATTTGTACTTTTTGTGTGCTTTTATTGTGAATAAATAATTGTTTAATATGACACTATAGGTGGTATAGCGTATTTATCATATATTTGTTGATATTTCTCCATCGTCTTCCGCTTAAAATTGTATTTGACCTCCAAAGTGTCGTTTATAAGCATGAATGGCATTTCATCGACTGACTGCATCTTTGGCCAAGTGATATTTTGTAGTATTTCAAGAGGTTTCGGAGTGGGATTTCTGAAATGGAAGAAACTTGTTGACAGTTCCAGATGAATCATTCGACTTACTGGAATTTCACGAAATTCGTCCACATTTTCAGCATTCGTCGCATTGTAATCCTGTCTTTTTCTGGATATGAATTTATATCCTTGACTTGATCTCTTTTGAAAAGGTACACCAATTCTTCAGCATGAGTTACTTTTCCTGCTCCTGTAAGTTAAAATAAAAAATAAAAGAAAATTATCAGAATTTTGCACTGTCCAGAATCGTAGACTTTCGGAGATCATTACTGACTGGATTTAAGATTTAATCAGATGTAGGTATGTGGCATTCTTACCAGGAACATCTGGAAGTGGATACTTTCCCATTTCTCCAGAGTATCCAAATTCGTAAAAAAAAACATCAGTGTAGTTCGATTGTAGTTGAGCTTGCTTCAGTGTTGATCTGACAAAAGCTGTATCGCTGAAATACTACAAATATTACTGTGAAACGAAGAATTTTTTTTAAATTTCTGTGCATATTCATTAGTCAATTAACGAATAAGAAATGAACACAAGCTACCAAAAATATACGAAAATAAGGGAGAACTTCAATAAATTATTGTAAATATTCATTGAACGAAACAATTTCATTTTTCTAATAGAGTTTCAACATTTTTTTCTGATTGCTACTATTATTTTCGAATATTTTATTGGTAAGACTAGTTGTTATTGTTGATTTATTTGTCTATAGTATGGCTGAAGCTCACCCTTATATAAAGAGCTTCATTTTCAGGCTGAGATCCTGAGGGATCATATATTTCTCTAATCTTCCTCCCCACCAATTTTCTGGTTTTCAGGTCACTGACATTCATATTGGAGGAAACGTACCATTCCATATTGTTGGCAAAAAACTCCATCCTCTTTCCAATTATTTCATCTGGAGAAATTCAAGAAAGAAACTATAATATGTTCTGGGTAAATTTTTCACTCACCTGCAGCGAAAAGGAGACATTCTTCAGAATTAACACCCACAAGTGTTGGGACTCTATTGAAATTGCCAGTAAGGAATTGTTGATAGGGAGGTTCGCTCAAAAAGGCATTTTCATGTTCAGGCTCAATAACAGCAGAGAATGAAAATCCGAAGATCAAATTGTAGAGGGTGTCAATGAAATTCTGAAATTTGAATGCAGACAATTGGCAATATATAAGAATAATCCGATTGCCCCCAATATCTCAATGACTCACTTCTCCAAACATCTCAACAGATGCATTCTTGATCTGCTGAACGTCCAAAGATTTGAAGAAATTCAAGAGTTCCAGGGTTGAGGTATTGTTCTCATCGATTGTTGAATTTATACGCGCAGCGAATTCATAGGCAATTTTTTTCGGGTCAACTTGTAGAGCCCAGTTCGTCAGCGATGATCCACTTTCTTGTATTGCTCCAATGAAAAGGTCTGAAATCGGTACAAACATCGTCTAGAGGTAATTGATAAGATAAATCATATTATTATGTATTTCTTTTTATCATATTGTTACCATCACCCGGCATAATTACCATGGTAATTGACGTCTAGACACCATTGAAAAAAATAATAACATTTATTCTGAAACTGAGTTAAGAACGCATTATTTAGCATATCTCGGATTACTAACTATGACCTTGTGATACAAGTGAGTAAATCACAGCACATGAAATGAATGTAGTAATTATGTAGAAGGGTTTTTAGTTGGTTAGTCCAACACTGGCCTAAGATTCATGCACTAACCATTAGAATTCGGTCCTAAAATTTGATATGAAACACTAGCTGCTCCAGCACTTTCTCCAAAGATTGTGACTCGTCTTGGATCTCCACCAAAGTTATGAATGTTCTCTTGGACCCATTTAAGACCAAACTGTTGATCTTTCAAACCATTGTTACCTGGACAATTCAGGTCTCCAGTAGATAAGAAACCTGGAATTAAGGAAAGTTGCCTTAAAGGTTCAAACTAAATCAATTTCTTACCCAACAAACACATTCTGTAAGCGACGGTCACAACGATGACATTGTAATCCATCAAATAATCTGGACCCATCTCTTGGGGAGATCCAGTTTCGAAACCTCCTCCGTGGATAACATACATAACTGGTAGGGAAACATGTTGTTCTTTGGTTGGTAGCTGAAAAAACCTTGTAGCAACTTGTCTACCTTTACTTAACTTATGTCAAGTAGAGCTCACCTGTGGTGTGAAGACATGAATGTAAAGACAATCTTCACTTTCGTTAGGTAGTAGTTGGGAGGATAGCTGTATACAGATTCTATCTTTGGCATCACTATCCAATATACCTTCCCAGTTTTCAGGTTTTTGAGGTGGCTGTGAAATGAAGAGTGTTTTTTAACCTAACACAAAGCTGTTTAACTTAGTTCTCACCTGGAAACGTAGTTCACCTAGTGGAGGCTTAGCATAAGGAATCCCTTTAAAGGCGTAGAAGCTCTTATTGTACGGAGTGTGTAAAACTTCACCTCTAACCTTTCCATTAGAAATTTCCACTACAAAATCATCTCCAAGAACCTAGAAATTGAATTAACGATACTATTCGTCATTTTCGAAAAGAAAATCCTTCTTTTTGTTCACTATATAGATGGAAATTTCATCCAAATACAGATTAAATCTCCAGTATGGACGCAGGCTTAACTACTAAGTTTCATTCGTTTAACTTTTCAGAGCTTGAAAATATTTCCTAAATAATCTGGATATTTTTTTATAAACAAAGATATCCAATAAGAAATCATTGATTAACATAAAATTCTTACTCGCAAAAGAAAGTATGGATTACTCACATGAGTCCTCATAGTTAGGAACAAGAAAAAAAACATCGTTTCTCAAATTAATAAGTTCAATGAAATTTTCGATTTTTCCAAAGAAATTCTTTGAACCAATAAAATTTGTATTTGTGAGATTAGCGGTTGGTTTCATAAAAATTTGATTGCTCGATTAAGCACCGACAAGTTAATTAAAGCCATTGATACTGATCGAAACTCCAAATCAATTAATTCGATCGGTTTTCATGGCATACGTAATGAAATGGTAACTTACATAAGTGCCAATAACCAAGAGTAAGAGCAAAATCAACTTCATATTTTCGATCTATCACTCGCAACTATAACTACTTCCGAATTAGTTTTTCCTCAAATCCATCTGGATAATTTCATGTGAATATCAAACACTCTGAAATTGATAAGCATCTTTTATTTGGTTATCTTTTTTTTCAATCGCACTGGAATTCCTACCTCTGATTCGATAAGGAAGTGCTTGCCAATTGAAATGAAGTTTTATATTGGACCAGCCAAACGACACCAAAAATACGCAGTATCTTCAAATTTTGATAACAGCAATTAAAGGAAGGAAATACTCGATTATTTTTTTTAATTGAAGTTTGAATTTGAGTGCCTTCCACACTTTTTGAGTTGGCTAAAAATGGTGATACCGAAATATTCATAAAGAAATACCTTTCGAAAGATAATGTTCTTTTATTCATTTACACGTATAACTTTGATCATAAACTGTTTTTCAATATGTATCTAGTGGTGGTACAGCATATAAATCATACAATTTTTGGTACTCATTCATTCTTTTCCTGTTGTAGTTGTATCTGACCTCCAAAGAGTTGTTGATCAACAAATAAGACATTTTATCGAATGATTGCACCTTTGGCCAGATAATCTGTTGTAAGATATCGAGTGGACTAGGTGTAGGATTCCTAAAATGTAAATTATTCTCTTTAGTTTTGCCAAATACTGAACTGAGTAGTCTTTATCGACTCACTGCAATTTTACGAAATTGGTCCACATGGTCAGCATTCGCCTCATGGTTATCTGGTCTTCCTCTGGGAATGAAGAAATATCTTTGTCGCCTTTGGCGTGGAAGAGATACCTCATGTCTTCACCGTGGACTACTTTACCTGCACCTGAAATTGTTCCTCTACTTTTAGGTACGTATACATTGATTATTTCAATCTATTGACAAAATTTGAATAGATTTAAGGTATATTGAGTTAATTCTTGAATGTTTGACAAAGGATTTCGTCTATATTAACTAATTGGTTATTACCAGGCACATCTACACTGAGAGGGCTCTTTCCCAATTCTCCAGAATATCCAAACACGTAAAAAAAGACATCAGTGAACTTTGATTCAAGCTCCGCTTGTTTAAGGCTTGGTCTGACGAATGTTGTTTCACTAAAATACTGAGAAAAAGAGATTTTAATTTCTGTAAACCACCCACATACTCATTAAAATGAAATTAAAGGAATGAAATGGTCCAGTTGTGTATAGAACTCACTTTTATGCAAAGTGCTTCCTTTTCTTGCAGAGGACCTGAAGAGTATATCTCTCTAATTTTCTTTCCAACCAAGCGTTTGATCTCCAAATCTGTTATATGCATGTCTGGAAGCACGTAGTTCTCTGGATTCTCGTCATAATATGCCATTCTTTGGTTCAGATTTGGATCTGTAAAGGATATACAATCGGGTTATCAAAAGCAGGAACAACACTTATACTTACCGAGACCAAGAAAAAGGCATTCTTCTGAATTCACACCTATGAGAGTTGGGACCAAGTTGAAATCTCCTGTTGAAAATTTTTTATATGGAGCTTCAGTCAAGAAGGCACCCTCATGTTCTGGTTCTATGGTACCAGAAAAAACAAAACCCCACAAAGTATTATAAAAACCTGCAATCATACCCTGGGGTAGAAAGATATCAGTAATCAAGAATTCGAAGTTTTTGGTTTGAACACTCTGTAGATTGTCAAACTCACCGTAGTTGCGGAAAGCTGGAAATTACTTACCTCACCAAATAATTCAACGCAAGCTCTTTTAATCTGTCGAACGTCAAGGGTTCTGAAGAATTGCAGAAGTTCGGAGGTTGATGTGTTATTTTCATTAATTGAGGGATCAATTATTTCCGCAAACTTATAAGCTATAAGTTGGGGGTTTCTTTGGATGCTCCAGTCTCCCAAAGACGTACCACTGTCTTGTATAGCTCCGATGAACAGATCTTGGAATAAAAAAAAAAATTTCAAAACTGTTATGAGTTTCACTTTGATCACTTGCCTTTAGCGTTCGAGCCTATCAGTTGAAATCCGATTGAAGCAGCTCCTGCACTTTCTCCAAAGATGGTAACCCTTCTGGGGTCCCCTCCAAATTTGAGAATATTCTCTTGGACCCACCTCAGCCCGAACTGCTGATCCTTGAAGCCGTTATTTCCTGGACATTTTAAGTCCCCAGTTGATAGGAATCCTGGACAATAAGAATAAGCATCAATGCAGTGACGTTTAGAGAAATCTGTTAAATTTCCTCACCCAAAAAACCTATTCTGTAGCCGACGGAAACAACTATAACATCGTAATCCATCAAGTATTGGGGGCCCATTTGGTCAGAGGTTGGGGTTCCAGATACGAAAGCTCCTCCATGGATGACATACATAACTGGTAGGGAAACATTTACTCCTTCGGATGGTAACTGAGGGAACAAAGAATCTCACTCTTGAATCTTGGTAAGAACAGAAATTTTGGGGCCTGATACTGAAACACTGATCTGGACTAGAAATTTGTTTGCTTTGGTGTACGTTATGGTCTTATATCTTAACATATTGAAGAGCTTCTAATGTCAGAACAAAATTAAATTATATATTCATCCCTAAACAGTTTGTAAAATGAATGATTGAAGTTTTCCAGACATAACTCACCTGCGGTGTATAAACATGTATGTATAGGCAGTCTTCACTTTCATTTGGCAGTAATTCTGAAGAGATTTGTATACACATTCTATCCTTAGCATCATCGTTCAGAACACCTTCCCAATTATCTGGCTTCTGGGGTGGCTAAAGAATCAGTTTCGAAACCTCTTCAATCATGCATAAATTTATCTTTAGATTTGGATAATTCTATTAATTTTCAACTTGAAATAACTTGAATAAGCTTACCTGGAATCGTAAATCACCTATTGGTGGCTTGGCAAAGGGAATTCCTCTGAATGCATAAAAAGTCTTATTGTTTGGAGTGACCATAACTTCTCCTTTAACTTTTCCATTCGCTATTTTCACAATAGGAGCTTCACAACGGACCTGAAAAGTTTTCACTCCAAAAGGATTCAGAAAATTGTAAAAGAGATAGAAGTATTCTTCATTATTCCTAAGTAATAAAGTGAGGATAAAATAAGAAAAATTCCCAGTAAAAGGTGAATATAAAATACAATGCAAACATGTTTGTGTGGAACATGAGTATACATTGAATTCTTGAGTTTTTGTATTTGAGAAGAGCAAACGGTCTAGGGTAGTTGAACAGCTTTGCTGCAGAAATAGTAATAGTTCAATGAAATGATATTTGTACTCACGGAGGCTGTGAAAACCAAAAACACTGACGCAATCAGAAAGATCATCGTTCCTCTATTGATATAACAAGAATGTGCTCATGTAAAAATAGTCAATCTGATAGATGAAGTAAAGTTATTTTATATTATGGGAAATTAGATAAAGTAGGTATTAATAGGTGAAAGTATCTTATCTCTTGACGTGCTTGTTGCAGGAAAATTTTATCATTTTTTCGAATTTCATCAATAACTTTCGATACAAAAACGTAGAGTGCGAAAATTGATTTATTTATCTTCTCCAGGTACGTATGACCTTATTTACTTACTCATAGTTTATTGATGGAATCACTATTTTTGCGTTCCTGGTTTTCCCTTTGATATTTAGGTCTATTACACCAATTTTGCCACCGTTAGTCCTTATATTATGTTCCTACTGTTCAACCCTATAATTCCCGGACCTTCTATGTTTCTATTGACTTTTTCTGTAAATATCGTAACTTCATTGAATTCCATTGCTTGTACGACTTCAGAGGTAGTATATCAGAAGCGGAAAATATATAGAGACATAGAAGGTATACAGTTGAATATTAAGAGCAGCGAAATAAAACCAGTCATTAGTGGATGGTGTATTGTCTCTTCAGTATAATTCCCGAAAAAAGATAATAGGAACATAGGAGGTCGTGGGGGTATACAGTCGAATATTAGGAGCAGCGGAATATCGAGGCAAGCTCTGGTGATCCAAAAGCAATTTTCCAAAATTCCTCAATTACAACGCAACTTCGTCAAAATTTCTATCGAAACGAACATTTCTCGGGACGAAATTCCGTTAAAATTGATAAATTTTGTAAAAATGATATAAGAGTCACAGGAGGGCGAGGAGGTATTCAGATACCCGGAGCAGCGCCTGAAAATTTTCGAGATAGGCAACCCGTCGTTCGTAGACTGTGTATTGTGGGTTGCCTATATCGAGAGTTTTCAGGCGCTGTTCCGGGTATCCGAATACCTAATCACCTTCCTGTGATCCTTATGTAATTCTTGAATTCGTCGAAATTTCCACCTGAAAATTTTCATTTCGAAAGAATTTTCTTCGAAATTATGTTCAAATTTATGAATAACGGAAAAATAGTATTAGGATCACAGGAGGGCGAGGAGGTATTCAGATACCCGGAGCAGCGCCTAAAAATTCCCGAGGTAGGCAACCATCAATACACTATTTACGAACGACGGATGTATTGTGTGCTGCCTATTTCAGAAAATTTCAGGCGCTGCTCCGGGTATCTGAATACCTCCTCGAACTCCTGTGATCCTCATACCGTTTTTCGATTCCGACGAAATTTTCACCCAAAAATTTTCGTTTCGATAGAAATTTGGTCGAAGTTTTGTTGAATTTCACGAAAGTCGGAAAAAAGGTATAAGGATCACAGGAGGGCGAGGAGGTATTCAGATACCCGGGCAGCACCTGAAAATTTTTGAGGTAGGCAACCCACAATACACCCGTCGTTAGTAAATGGTGTATTGATGGTTGCCTACCTCGGAAATTTTCAGGCGCTGCTCCGGGTATCTGAATACCTCCTCGCCCTCCTGTGATCCTAATACAATTTTTCCGATTTTCGTAAATTTCAACAAAACTTGGACCAAATTTCTCTCGAAACGAAAATTCCTGGATGAAAATTCCGACAAAATCGTAAATTGCATTAGGATCACAGGAGAGCGAGGAGGTATTCAGATACCCGGAGCAGCGCCTGAAAATTTCCGAGGTAGGCAATCATCAATACACCATTTACGAACGACGGGTGTATTGTGGGTTGCCTACCTCAAAAATTTTCAGGCGCTGCTCCGGGTATCTGAATACCTCCTCGCTCTCCTGTGATCCTAATGCAATTTACTATTTGGTCGGAATTTTCATCCAGGAATTTTCGTTTCGAGAGAAATTTGGTCCAAGTTTTGTTGAAATTTACGAAAATCGGAAAAATTGTATTAGGATCACAGGAGGGCGAGGAGGTATTCAGACACCCGGCGCAGCGCTTGAAAATTGTAGAGATAGGCAACCCACAAAACACAGTCTATGAACGACGCGTTGCCTATCTCGGAAAATTTCAGGCGCTGCTCCGGGTATCTGAATACCTCCTCGCCCTCCTGTGATCCTAATACAATTTTTCCGATTTTCGTAAATTTCAACAAAACTTGGACCAAATTTCTCTCGAAACGAAAATTCCTGGATGAAAATTCCGACCAAATCGTAAATTGCATTAGGATCACAGGAGAGCGAGGAGGTATTCAGATACCCGGAGCAGCGCCTGAAAATTTTTGAGGTAGGCAACCCACAATACACCCGTCGTTCGTAAATGGTGTATTGATGGTTGCCTACCTCGGAAATTTTCAGGCGCTGCTCCGGGTATCTGAATACCTCCTCGCCCTCCTGTGATCCTAATACAATTTTTCCGATTTTCGTAAATTTCAACAAAACTTGGACCAAATTTCTCTCGAAACGAAAATTCCTGGATGAAAATTCCGACAAAATCAAAAATTACATTAGGATCACAGGAGAGCGAGGAGGTATTCAGATACCCGGAGCAGCGCCTGAAAATTTCCGAGGTAGGCAATCATCAATACACCATTTACGAACGACGGGTGTATTGTGGGTTGCCTACCTCAAAAATTTTCAGGCGCTGCTCCGGGTATCTGAATACCTCCTCGCTCTCCTGTGATCCTAATACAATTTTTCCGATTTTCGTAAATTTCAACAAAACTTGGACCAAATTTCTCTCGAAACGAAAATTCCTGGATGAAAATTCCGACAAAATCGTAAATTGCATTAGGATCACAGGAGAGCGAGGAGGTATTCAGACACCCGGCGCAGCGCTTGAAAATTCTAGAGATAGGCAACCCACAAAACACAGTCTATGAACGACGCGTTGCCTATCTCGGAAAATTTCAGGCGCTGCTCCGGGTATCTGAATACCTCCTCGCCCTCCTGTGATCCTAATACAATTTTTCCGATTTTCGTAAATTTCAACAAAACTTGGACCAAATTTCTCTCGAAACGAAAATTCCTGGATGAAAATTCCGACCAAATCGTAAATTGCATTAGGATCACAGGAGAGCGAGGAGGTATTCAGATACCCGGAGCAGCGCCTGAAAATTTTTGAGGTAGGCAACCCACAATACACCCGTCGTTCGTAAATGGTGTATTGATGGTTGCCTACCTCGGAAATTTTCAGGCGCTGCTCCGGGTATCTGAATACCTCCTCGCCCTCCTGTGATCCTAATACAATTTTTCCGATTTTCGTAAATTTCAACAAAACTTGGACCAAATTTCTCTCGAAACGAAAATTCCTGGATGAAAATTCCGACAAAATCAAAAATTACATTAGGATCACAGGAGAGCGAGGAGGTATTCAGATACCCGGAGCAGCGCCTGAAAATTTCCGAGGTAGGCAATCATCAATACACCATTTACGAACGACGGGTGTATTGTGGGTTGCCTACCTCAAAAATTTTCAGGCGCTGCTCCGGGTATCTGAATACCTCCTCGCTCTCCTGTGATCCTAATACAATTTTTCCGATTTTCGTAAATTTCAACAAAACTTGGACCAAATTTCTCTCGAAACGAAAATTCCTGGATGAAAATTCCGACAAAATAGTAAATTGCATTAGGATCACAGGAGAGCGAGGAGGTATTCAGATACCCGGAGCAGCGCCTGAAAATTCTAGAGATAGGCAACCCACAAAACACAATCTATGAACGACGGGTTGCCTATCTCGGAAATTTTCAGGCGCTGCTCCAGGTATCTGAATACCTCCTCGCCCTCCTGTGATCCTAATACAATTTTTCCGATTTTCGTAAATTTCAACAAAACTTGGACCAAATTTCTCTCGAAACGAAAATTCCTGGATGAAAATTCCGACAAAATCAAAAATTACATTAGGATCACAGGAGAGCGAGGAGGTATTCAGATACCCGGAGCAGCGCCTGAAAATTTCCGAGGTAGGCAATCATCAATACACCATTTACGAACGACGGGTGTATTGTGGGTTGCCTACCTCAAACATTTTCAGGCGCTGCTCCGGGTATCTGAATACCTCCTCGCCCTCCTGTGATCCTAATACAATTTTTCCGATTTTCGTAAATTTCAACAAAACTTGGACCAAATTTCTCTCGAAACGAAAATTCCTGGATGAAAATTCCGACAAAATCAAAAATTACATTAGGATCACAGGAGAGCGAGGAGGTATTCAGATACCCGGAGCAGCGCCTGAAAATTCTAGAGATAGGCAACCCACAAAACACAGTCTATGAACGACGGGTTGCCTATCTCGGAAATTTTCAGGCGCTGCTCCGGGTATCTGAATACCTCCTCGCTCTCCTGTGATCCTAATACAATTTTTCCGATTTTCGTAAATTTCAACAAAACTTGGACCAAATTTCTCTCGAAACGAAAATTCCTGGATGAAAATTCCGACAAAATCGAAAATTACATTAGGATCACAGGAGAGCGAGGAGGTATTCAGATACCCGGAGCAGCGCCTAAAAATTCTAGAGATAGACAACCCACAAAACACAGTCTATGAACGACGGGTTGCCTATCTCGGAAATTTTCAGGCGCTGCTCCGGGTATCTGAATACCTCCTCGCTCTCCTGTGATCCTTATACAATTTTTCCGATTTTCGTGAATTTCAACAAAACTTGGACCAAATTTCTCTCGAAACAAAAATTCCTGGATGAAAATTCCGACAAAATCGAAAATTACATTAGGATCACAGGAGAGCGAGGAGGTATTCAGATACCCGGAGCAGCGCCTGAAAATTTTTGAGGTAGGCAACCCACAATACACCTGTCGTTCGTAAAGGGTGTATTGATGGTTGCCTACCTCGGAAATTTTCAGGCGCTGCTCCGGGTATCTGAATACCTCCTCGCCCTCCTGTGATCCTAATACAATTTATCCGATTTTCGTAAATTTCAACGAAACTTGGACCAAATTTCTCTCGAAACGAAAATTCCTGGATGAAAATTCCGACAAAATCAAAAATTACAATAGGATCACAGGAATTTTCACTCGAGAATTTTCGTTTCGATAGAATTTTCGTCGAAATTTTTTTTTATTTTACGAAAGTCGGAAAAATGGTATTAGGATCACAGGAGGTCGAGGAGGTATTCAGATACCCGGAGCAGCGCCTGAAAATTCTAGAGATCGGCAACCCACAATACACAGTCTACGAATGACGGGTTGCTCGTCTCGGAAATTTTCAGGCGCTGCTCCGGGTATCTGAATACCTCCTCGCCCTCCTGTGATCCTAATGTAATTTTCGATTTTGTCTGAATTTTCACTCGAGAATTTTCGTTTCGATAGAATTTTCGTCGAAATTTTTTTTTATTTTACGAAAGTCGGAAAAATGGTATTAGGATCACAGGAGGTCGAGGGGGTATTCAGATACCCGGAGCAGCGCCTGAAAATTCTAGAGATCGGCAACCCACAATACACAGTCTACGAATGACGGGTTGCTCGTCTCGGAAATTTTCAGGCGCTGCTCCGGGTATCTGAATACCTCCTCGCCCTCCTGTGATCCTAATGTAATTTTCGATTTTGTCTGAATTTTCACTCGAGAATTTTCGTTTCGATAGAATTTTCGTCGAAATTTTTTTTTATTTTACGAAAGTCGGAAAAATGGTATTAGGATCACAGGAGGTCGAGGAGGTATTCAGATACCCGGAGCAGCGCCTGAAAATTCTAGAGATCGGCAACCCACAATACACAGTCTACGAATGACGGGTTGCTCGTCTCGGAAATTTTCAGGCGCTGCTCCGGGTATCTGAATACCTCCTCGCCCTCCTGTGATCCTAATGTAATTTTCGATTTTGTCTGAATTTTCACTCGAGAATTTTCGTTTCGATAGAATTTTCGTCGAAATTTTTTTTTATTTTACGAAAGTCGGAAAAATGGTATTAGGATCACAGGAGGTCGAGGAGGTATTCAGATACCCGGAGCAGCGCCTGAAAATTCTAGAGATAGGCAACCCACAAAACACAGTCTATGAACGACGGGTTGCCTATCTCGGAAAATTTCAGGCGCTGCTCCGGGTATCTGAATACCTCCTCGCCCTCCTGTGATCCTAATGTAATTTTCGATTTTGTCTGAATTTTCACTCGAGAATTTTCGTTTCGATAGAATTTTCGTCGAAATTTTTTTTTATTTTACGAAAGTCGGAAAAATGGTATTAGGATCACAGGAGGTCGAGGAGGTATTCAGATACCCGGAGCAGCGCCTGAAAATTCTAGAGATCGGCAACCCACAATACACAGTCTACGAATGACGGGTTGCTCGTCTCGGAAATTTTCAGGCGCTGCTCCGGGTATCTGAATACCTCCTCGCCCTCCTGTGATCCTAATGTAATTTTCGATTTTGTCTGAATTTTCACTCGAGAATTTTCGTTTCGATAGAATTTTCGTCGAAATTTTTTTTTATTTTACGAAAGTCGGAAAAATGGTATTAGGATCACAGGAGGTCGAGGAGGTATTCAGATACCCGGAGCAGCGCCTGAAAATTCTAGAGATCGGCAACCCACAATACACAGTCTACGAATGACGGGTTGCTCGTCTCGGAAATTTTCAGGCGCTGCTCCGGGTATCTGAATACCTCCTCGCCCTCCTGTGATCCTAATGTAATTTTCGATTTTGTCTGAATTTTCACTCGAGAATTTTCGTTTCGATAGAATTTTCGTCGAAATTTTTTTTTATTTTACGAAAGTCGGAAAAATGGTATTAGGATCACAGGAGGTCGAGGAGGTATTCAGATACCCGGAGCAGCGCCTGAAAATTCTAGAGATAGGCAACCCACAAAACACAGTCTATGAACGACGGGTTGCCTATCTCGGAAAATTTCAGGCGCTGCTCCGGGTATCTGAATACCTCCTCGCCCTCCTGTGATCCTAATGTAATTTTCGATTTTGTCTGAATTTTCACTCGAGAATTTTCGTTTCGATAGAATTTTCGTCGAAATTTTTTTTTATTTTACGAAAGTCGGAAAAATGGTATTAGGATCACAGGAGGTCGAGGAGGTATTCAGATACCCGGAGCAGCGCCTGAAAATTCTAGAGATAGGCAACCCACAAAACACAGTCTATGAACGACGGGTTGCCTATCTCGGAAAATTTCAGGCGCTGCTCCGGGTATCTGAATACCTCCTCGCCCTCCTGTGATCCTAATGTAATTTTCGATTTTGTCTGAATTTTCACTCGAGAATTTTCGTTTCGATAGAATTTTCGTCGAAATTTTTTTTTATTTTACGAAAGTCGGAAAAATGGTATTAGGATCACAGGAGGTCGAGGAGGTATTCAGATACCCGGAGCAGCGCCTGAAAATTCTAGAGATCGGCAACCCACAATACACAGTCTACGAATGACGGGTTGCTCGTCTCGGAAATTTTCAGGCGCTGCTCCGGGTATCTGAATACCTCCTCGCCCTCCTGTGATCCTAATGTAATTTTCGATTTTGTCTGAATTTTCACTCGAGAATTTTCGTTTCGATAGAATTTTCGTCGAAATTTTTTTTTATTTTACGAAAGTCGGAAAAATGGTATTAGGATCACAGGAGGTCGAGGAGGTATTCAGATACCCGGAGCAGCGCCTGAAAATTCTAGAGATAGGCAACCCACAAAACACAGTCTATGAACGACGGGTTGCCTATCTCGGAAAATTTCAGGCACTGCTCCGGGTATCTGAATACCTCCTCGCCCTCCTGTGATCCTAATACAATTTTTCCGATTTTCGTAAATTTCAACAAAACTTGGACCAAATTTCTCTCGAAACGAAAATTCCTGGATGAAAATTCCGACAAAATCGAAAATTACATTAGGATCACAGGAGAGCGAGGAGGTATTCAGATACCCGGAGCAGCGCCTGAAAATTTTTGAGGTAGGCAACCCACAATACACCTGTCGTTCGTAAAGGGTGTATTGATGGTTGCCTACCTCGGAAATTTTCAGGCGCTGCTCCGGGTATCTGAATACCTCCTCGCCCTCCTGTGATCATAATACAATTTTTCCCATTTTCGTAAATTTCAACAAAACTTGGACCAAATTTCTCTCGAAACGAAAATTCCTGGATGAAAATTCCGACAAAATCAAAAATTACATTAGGATCACAGGAGAGCGAGGAGGTATTCAGATACCCGGAGCAGCGCCTGAAAATTCTAGAGATAGGCAACCCGTCGTTCATAGATTGTGTTTTGTGGGTTGCCTATATCTAGAATTTTCAGGCGCTGCTCCGGGTATCTGAATACCTCCTCGCTCTCCTGTGATCCTAATGTAATTTTCGATTTTGTCAGAATTTTCATCCAGGAATTTTCGTTTCGAGAGAAATTTGGTCCAAGTTTTTTGAAATTTACGAAAATCGGAAAAATTGTATTAGGATCACAGGAGGGCGAGGAGGTATTCAGATACCCGGAGCAGCGCCTGAAAATTTTTGAGGTAGGCAACCCACAATACACTTGTCGTTCGTAAATGGTGTATTCATGGTTGCCTACCTCGGAAATTTTCAGGCGCTGCTCCGGGTATCTGAATACCTCCTCGCCCTCCTGTGATCCTAATACAATTTTTCCGATTTTCGTAAATTTCAACAAAACTTGGACCAAATTTCTCTCGAAACGAAAATTCCTGGATGAAAATTCTGACAAAATCGAAAATTACATTAGGATCACAGGAGAGCGAGGAGGTATTCAGATACCCGGAGCAGCGCCTGAAAATTCTAGAGATAGGCAACCCACAAAACACAATCTATGAACGACGGGTTGCCTATCTCTAGAATTTTCAGGCGCTGCTCCGGGTATCTGAATACCTCCTCGCTCTCCTGTGATTCTAATGTAATTTTTGATTTTGTCGGAATTTTCATCCAGGAATTTTCGTTTCGAGAGAAATTTGGTCCAAGTTTTGTTGAAATTTACGAAAATCGAAAAAATTGTATTAGGATCACAGGAGGGCGAGGAGGTATTCAGATACCCGGAGCAGCGCCTGAAATTTTCCGAGATAGGCAACCCGTCGTTCATATACTGTGTTTTGTGGGTTGCCTATCTCTAGAATTTTCAGGCGCTGCTCCGGGTATCTGAATACCTCCTCGCTCTCCTGTGATCCTAATGCAATTTACTATTATGTCGGAATTTTCATCCAGGAATTTTCGTTTCGAGAGAAATTTGGTTCAAGTTTTTTTGAAATTTACGAAAATCGGAAAAATTGTATTAGGATCACAGGAGGGCGAGGAGGTATTCAAATACCCGGAGCAGCGCCTGAAAATTTCCGAGATAGGCAACCCGTCGTTCATAGACTGTGTTTTGTGGGTTGCCTATCTCTAGAATTTTCAGGCGCTGCTCCGGGTATCTGAATACCTCCTCGCTCTCCTGTGATTCTAATGTAATTTTTGATTTTGTCGGAATTTTCATCCAGGAATTTTCGTTTCGAGAGAAATTTGGTCCAAGTTTTGTTGAAATTTACGAAAATCGAAAAAATTGTATTAGGATCACAGGAGGGCGAGGAGGTATTCAGATACCCGGAGCAGCGCCTGAAAATTTCCGAGATAGGCAACCCGTCGTTCATAGACTGTGTTTTGTGGGTTGCCTATCTCTAGAATTTCCAGGCGCTGCTCCGGGTATCTGAATACCTCCTCGCTCTCCTGTGATCCTAATGCAATTTACTATTTTGTCGGAATTTTCATCCAGGAATTTTCGTTTCGAGAGAAATTTGGTTCAAGTTTTGTTGAAATTTACGAAAATCTTAAAAATTGTATTAGGATCACAGGAGGGCGAGGAGGTATTCAAATACCCGGAGCAGCGCCTGAAAATTTCCGAGATAGGCAACCCGTCGTTCATAGACTGTGTTTTGTGGGTTGCCTATCTCTAGAATTTCCAGGCGCTGCTCCGGGTATCTGAATACCTCCTCGCTCTCCTGTGATCCTAATGCAATTTACTATTTTGTCGGAATTTTCATCCAGGAATTTTCGTTTCGAGAGAAATTTGGTTCAAGTTTTGTTGAAATTTACGAAAATCGGAAAAATTGTATTAGGATCACAGGAGGGCGAGGAGGTATTCAAATACCCGGAGCAGCGCCTGAAAATTTCCGAGATAGGCAACCCGTCGTTCATAGACTGTGTTTTGTGGGTTGCCTATCTCTAGAATTTTCAGGCGCTGCTCCAGGTATCTGAATACCTGCTCGCCCTCCTGTGATCCTAATGTATTTTTCGATGTAGTCGGAATTTTCACCCAGAAATTTCGGTTTCGATAGAAATTTGGTCAAAATTTTGAAGATATGATAATAAATTTGAAGAAATTTGGATTTCGATGAAATTTTCGTAAAATTTCATCGAATTCCATGGCTTATAAGCGTTCAAAGTTAGTATCAGTTCTTCTAATTTTTTTTAGGTCTTTTCTTTTCTAGTTACTTCAGCTTTAGAAAGTTCACTCAGTCATGCTTCAGGTATCTTTGTTCATATTCTCTTGATCATAGTTAATTAGACTCGATATTCTCGCGTTCTTGCTTTTCCATTTGGTATTTTGGTCAATTTCACCAATTTTGTAAACGTTGTTATTTTCAGTGTAAGTTGTCGTCAGTTATTCTCACGCCATAATGCTCATTTCATTGACTAGTTTCGAAATTCTCCTAGGGTTCCTATTTTTTTATATTCATTATTGAAATTTTGCTGCCTCATGTTATGGTCGGCCTTATTGCTTCATGGATTACCAGTTTCAACAGTTTGCTTCTTTGCACCCTCTTTTCGTTACCTCGGTATTGGTTACAAACAAGCCAACGAGTTACTTATTATCGAACTATTCCATCAACACCTTAACTAATCGAAAGTTGGGAACTTTCTACACTTCAAAGGGTGAGGTGTCGAATACTGACCGAAAATCATTCTATAATGAAAAAACGCTCAGTTCTTCTTGTAGCGGCTCTATGCTTCAATAGTATCATGTAAGTACTAATTAATTATCTCCTTCAAACAATTTCGAGAAAAAAAAAGAATGAAAATCTGTACTTTTTATATGAGCAAAACATTTACTTCTCACTTTTCAATAAATTTTCTAAGTGAATGAAACTTTGTGAAGAACTTCTTTGTTCGATGTTCACAAAACATTGCATTTGCCTACTGCACAAAAAAAATGGTATTCAAGATCAATCAACTATGAGCAAGGAAAAATTTTCATCCTCCGCAATAATTAAATAGAATGTACCTATATATATATATATATATAATCAATGGTGAATTAACACCCATTCAATCAATACTCAACTCAACCATTATGACCCTTTTACAGTTTTTTCCCACCATAAAGTAAGTATACCCATCAATAACTTCCAAATCAGAACATCAGATAACCGTGGAATGATTCAGACTCCAAATTTGCTCATTTCATTCAACAAAAATATCGTATTTCTTTCATATTTCAGCGATGAGTTGGAGAAAAGATTAAAGATACGATTGTCCCCATGTTGAAACCGTAAAATTAACATTACCGGTTGTAAATATGTCTGCTGAGAGATTATTGCTTAGGAACAGTAGATAACAACTGAAATTGAAAACAGCGAGGGTAAAAATTTTACCGCCGTAGCAATTTGAAAGAATACTTTTACCTTCAAAGAATCACATGGCTTCTTCTTTTGGAACAATATGAAGAATACTTTAAATTCAGAAATAAAATGGCACAGAATCAACCATGCGTTATCGTTGCGTTCGAATAATTACGAATAATATACAGGTGTCCTATTAAATTTTCAAATATATAGGACAGTGCATTTTTGTGAACACATTGAATATTCCAAATTTTTGGAGCAACCATATGTTTTAATTTTTTTACGCCCATTGAAATTTAATGTATCATCAAAATTTTAACTGTCAGTTCCACGAATGTCCATTTATATTCAAAAATTCAATGAATAGGATTAGCCATGAATACCTACCTGGTTTACTGAAGTATTGAAATTTTAATAAACTCTGAAATTGTGTCGCGCTATATAAATGTAGTTCGTTTTATTTCATTTTTCTGATATTGGTAACACTTCTCGGAACTTTAAAAACTCATTTGAAACTTATCTAAACATTTACTGAATAAAAAAATCTAATTAATACAAATAACGAATGAAATTAGTAAAACAAATTCAATAATGTTTATTTATTCATCTGAATAATCTTCATGTAAAAACCTACATCTCTGCTTTATACATATAGTAGATATATATTTATTGAGCACTGGCACTTGTATCTGTCTCTAATGGGACGTTTTTCGTTCTTTAATTTTGTTCGAATAGTTTGATTTGTCCTGTTTAACTCTCTCACTTTCTTCTCTCCTTCCATTATTTTGTAAATTCAGACTCCTGGTGTGTTTCGTCCTCTGACAACGATGAAATCCATCAGCTTCTACCCATTTATCACCATAAATTTTGTTCAAAGCCAGAGCTTGGGCAAAACCTGCAACTGGTCTAGGCATAATGAATGGAAATTTCTATCGAAAATAAACTGACTTGAAGATGTCACAAAACAATGCACTGTTATACTCTCGAACGTAAAGCACTTAATTGAAAACACTAATTTGTTAAAATCTGAACACTGAACTAAACACTAAAATGTATATCAGCGACAGACCATGCTTGTCTTTAGAGACGGACAACTGAACTGAGACAACCTGTATATCTTCCAGTGCAAGAGATTCAAGAGTAACCAAAGAATTGTATTTAACAACACAGGTATCTTTTCTTTTTCTTCACAGTTGTATTTGGTCAATTTACCTTTAACAGATTGTAGCATAGTATAAAGAATACAATGATTGTAGATATGCTTTATTTTTCTACATGAAGTGCGTGATTTCGTCCAATATTTGAATTAAATCGGTATCTTTCTGTGAACGAAAAATTTTAAATTAATTTTGGGACATCGTGTATATTTGAACCGTACAAGAAATAAAACATACTGGTTTCTTAATTTATTTTATACTTCCTAAATCAGTTTAAATGTGAAGAGAATGTAATTATTTCTAAGCATAAGAACATATCTGGCTTTATCGAAAAGTTCTAATGAATAAACCATGAGTTAACACGTGGCATTCGTAGTTATTTTCAAAATGTACGACTTATTTCAATGAACAATGCTTCTATCAGAAAACTTGTTTCAATAACAAGCTGATAAAAAATGAAAAATATAATTTTACTGGCTATGATCATATTAAATTGTTCATTCTATATTGTATAAAATGTTTGAATGCATCTTCTTTCTTTTTGTTAAAATGTATTATTTCAACCATTCTATATATTACGTTTTTTCTGTAGATTATTTTTCGTTCAGTTAATTGCGTTTCATGAGAAATCTATTGGAAATATTTTTTACAGACGAGCAAAAAGTCGAATCATGCATGAGAACAAACAGCACTTTTGTGGTTCCCGACTTGTTATCGCTCTGAGTCTGATATGCGAAACGTACAATAGTCCTTCAGAAGGTAAGAAAAAAAAAAGAACGAAATAAAGACTTGACAAGAAAATTTCAAATGAATAAATATATCACAAATACCGATCTGATTTGAAGTTATCAATGAAAATTTTATATAAAATTATGTAATTCTTTTTTTAGTTGAAGAAGATTCCCCAAAACAGAATGGTATTATCGAAACTTGTTGTCAAAGGCCTTGTTCCAGAAATATTCTGGCCAGTTACTGTGGATCATTAAGAACGTAAGTAAATTGTTATTTCAATTCTTATGCAGATTCAAATATTCCTTATATATAAAAACTTTCGTACAGCGGAGAAGAAAAAATTAACGATATCCCATTTATTGACAATTATTAAATTTGTATAATATTTTAAACTAATAATCTTTTTAATGCTATCACCTCACGAGTGAACAAGTTTTGTGGTAAGTGCTCACAGACGATTCTTTTTTATTTGATACTTTATTAATGTTTTCAAATGAAAGACGGAGGACCTAATAGAGTACAGATATTGACAGTATTTGATCGAATCGACGCTGAATCTGACAAAAAATAATCTTTTTCAGGTTCACAAAGGCAGTCAAATAAACGAACCAAGTTCCATAGATCTACTGAAAGTCCCATAAATTTGATTTTCCAGGGATACAAAGTATTCCACTGAGATTCATACGAAAGCAAGCAAGAGATCTAAACGGAAGAAGAAATTTTCAAAACGAAAGAAGGCAAAGAAATACAACAAGGCAGTGAAAAAGAACAAGAAGATTAAGGTGAACGATAAGAAGAAAAATAGAAGATATCGTCGGAAGCACGCAAGACTGCATGATTCTGCAATATGAAAAAGAAGCGGATTTGATCGTCTGCCTCATCAGATTCGATTTTTGTACTGGATACACTGAGAATTTTTTCTAGAATTCCAGATATTTAATTTTAACTGTAGGAAAATACCGACTTTCAAATAAAAATGTTTAATCTCTTAGATTTCAGCTTCTGCACTAATAAACTTTATACGCCCTCCTAATAAGCAGTGAGGACATTTCTTAAGTCAATTCCCAATAAGGCTTTCATATGATATATTATTGAGTTCAAATTAGGCCAAATCAGATAATGAACAATTCAGTTGCATTTTCTTTATGTTGGTATCCTTGCTCAAAGTAAATAATGAAATAGAGCGGCTTTTCCAGTTTGTTATTTAAACTAAATAATTTAGGAGAGTTCAGTTCACTACTTCACTTGTAAATCTTGTGATTATTGTCATAAAACTCCGAAAAGGATAACTACCTACCTACATACAGCTTTCTAAATGTCCAATATCTATTTGATTTATTGCTCCCAAAGCGGCAATGAGTCTCCAAAATACACACAGAATACACAAAGAAATACAGGTGTTCGGATTTATAACTTTCACAAATTTTAGAGGGAGATCCTAGAAATCAAAATATTCAAAGAAGATTAAGATCCCTATATGTGGGTCTATAGCTCAAAAGGCGTAAAAAAATCACTTTTTTTCACTCGAAACATGCTATTTTCTTCAAAAATGTTCGAGAAATCTATACCTTCAATTGAAATTTCAATAAAAGACTTATAAACTCAAAAATTAGATTTAATTTTATGAAAGCCCCGTATTACCTATTAGGATCGCCGCCACTGATGAGATTCAGTTATTTTTTTTTTATCTGAACTGAATTTCATTTGAATGTGCTAAATTTTAAGAAAGCTATAGAAAAATTATGGATTTTTGGAGATTATTTCAAAGAGGCTCTAGTCCCCAAAGGGTACTTTTTAAGACCTAGATATGAAATTTTCCTTATAATTTGACCACTAGAATCATACACCGAAATAAATAGACGTTGAATCCCCAGTCCGGAGACCCTGTATATATCATTTTTTTAATTTTCTTATGAGTAGAGCAATCGGTTTGTTTTTTAGGGGTCGTCATTGGAGCCAGAGATAAGTTAAAGACTTTTTTCTGCCTAATTAAATATAGTACAATACCTTATACACCAGGATCATTTCATTTCCTCTATAACCATTCAATAACATTAATTTTTTTACATAAAACGATTATAAAGAATTCATTATTTGATTTGATCTGGGTTATTCACTCAGCATACAACAGTCTAGACAATTACCCCAGTATGTTTACCAACTTAAAAAAAAATGATATGCTGAAATTATCGTAAAAACAATTTAATATTTTACAACACAAGTAAACCTTCTACACAAGTCAATATTATTGTAATCTTCAGTTATCAATATTGTACAAAATATCATCATTAACAGTATCAGCGAATTCATTTCTCAAATCACTTGTTTTTCTAATTCTGCCTGCATTTCTTTCTCTTGCCTATCCTTAATCCTTTGCAAACCCTTTCGAAATTCAATTATTTCAGGAGTTTCAGGTTTGTAGAACTCTTCGATAGAACTCTCCACCCAGTCTTTGTAAAATCTCGGTTGATTGAAATAATGGAAGAGACCTACTGGAAACATTATATAAATGCCCATTTTGAATGCTTCCAATTTCCATCCACCCATTCTGATTCTTCAAAGTTTTTATTTTTAAATATAAAAAGGAATTGACGTTTATAGAAAAATGAGGTTATGCCGATAGGTCACAGATATAAATTTGAATGGCATATCTTCTTCTTATACCCATAGATATATGATATATATATCTATATCTATGCTTCTAGCATAGAGTAGGTGTCAAATCAGAATAAAATGAATGAAAAAGAAGAAAGTAGTTGTATGACAATGAAGATAATTTTTATCTATGGTTAAAGCTTTCGATCTATGCTCCAAATTCAAAATCTCAATCTTTGAGTTTTTAACAATATTTATCAATAACAGAAAATTTTGAATATCTCTTAATTTCTAATTAGTTTCTACAATTTGCATTGAAGAATTACTTCACAACAATGGAGGAGTGCATTTTAGAGATTTCTAGTGATAGCAACGAAACAATAATACCCAATGAAGAGGAGTTGAAAAATAAAATTCCTGAAGTATGTGAAGATGCTGACCTAGACTACCTTTTTAAAAAATATGTAGGTGATAGGAAAAATACGAAAAATGAAATGATTATCAATGATAAAAATACTCAGAACATAACCCAAGTTCCATCACTAGATGAGGATATAAGCAAAAACTATCATAATTTCGAGTTGGAATCAGATATAACCAAACCCAACAACACTCAAAAAAGCAATACATGCAATCTTGAGGTTTTATCATGTTCAAAGTTTACATATAACAATGACGAAATGAATTGTTCACCATTGAATTCAGAAGAGAATGCCTACGGAATGAGTGAGTAAAAGATTTCCCGATATTGTCATTCATGGAAAAGAACAAATTAACCTTTTAGATTTGAACAGTATCAAAAATACCAGTAAAGAACAACAGAAACTAGAGAAAGAGAAATTGCGACAAGAAAAACAGAGGATGAGAGAACAGAAGAAGGAAGAAGAGGAAAGAAGCAAGGCTATTAAAAAAGCACTAGCAAATCATTATAAAAATATGAAACCTGAGAACTGCATCAAGGTTTGCTCTAAAATTCTCCATGATTTTCAAATATTCATTATGAATTCTGTTCAAGTTCATTAAGGTACAAATAGATGAAACATTACCTCGTGAAGAATTTTCAAAACATATTATACAGGAACTTCAACAGAACGGAGTTTCTTATGTAAGCGTACCCCATGATATACCTTGGACGATAACATGGAAAACACAACTAGACTCACATATTCTCACCATTGATGGACAGGTTGGTTCGTTTTAGTTGAAATTTAATTCATTAGAAGACGGTGATCTTCTGTTTTAGTTGATTGATACATCAAGTGGAACAAAAATTGACGAAGTGTTACTCATTATGAAATGGGATGATTTTTTAGTGCATATAGACAATGAAACTTTTATTTCCCATATTGAAAATTTGTATAGGACGCTGGAAAACCGAAAAATAATTCTGGCAATTTATGGATTAGGCAAATATTATCAGTGAGTTGAATATTATGTTTGACTGTTTTGTATATGAAAGGCTTTATGAGCATGTAGATTGAGAATCTTAACAAAAAATCTTTTCAAGTTTTCCAGATGCCTCAAGTTATCTTCTTTGGTTTTAGATATCAGAAACGAAATAAGAATCGTGAATTCAAAGAGTGCATATCCAGCAAAGCAACCAATAATAGCAGGGATCAAAGAATATATGGAAATATTCCCTCCGTTTCAAGAAGAACGGTTGAATACGCCCTTACAGAAATCCAGTTGTTGTACTCAATATCGCACAAAATGGTTGAGACAGAACAGGATTTAGCCACTTTCGTCTTCCAGCTGACTAAATCAATCGCACAAGCACCTTATAAGTGAGTTGACGATTCTTCTGTGATAAAAAAATTTTCCCCCTAATAATTTTTTCAGAAAACAGAAGGAACAACAATTTCTTCAGTCTAGTTTGTATACGTCTGAGGATAATAGGGATTGCATTGGTATTGATAAGAATGGGAATGGGCTGTCTAGGCTTTGGAAACAGATCTTAACTACCTTTCCATTGGCTTCTCTCGAAACAGCAGAAGCTATAGCAGCTGTTTATCCAACTCCACTGTGTCTGATGAAGGTATTCTCTATTTTAAATGTTCCATATTCTTATTGTACTTGAAATAAAAGATTCCTCCCCCTAATTTAATTCAAAACGATAAAAGATATAGGAATTTTGGAAACCAGAAGTAATTGTTATTAAAATTACTTTCAGGCTTACGACGAAATATTGAGTAGCAAGGAAGGTGAAACTTTACTTCAAGATATTCCGATAAGAAGAGCAGCTGGACCCATAAGTACAATGAGAAAAATAGGACCAGAATTGAGTAGGAAGATGTATTATTTCTTCACTTCTGTCGATCCGGATAAATTGTTATCGTGATATTTTTATTATCTATTTATTACTTTCATAGGAAACAAATAAATTCATTTATTCAATAAAAATGGGATGTTTTAACTCAGCACAGTGAAACTTTCTGAAAATGATGAAAATCCAATAAATAATTTATTCCATTCTTGTCATAACAATACAAAAATTTATTTCGATATCTACATATTCTTTCAAAATATAGTACATAACTTAAACTTACTCTTATAACGAAACACTTCAGTTTAACTTCACCATCTTCGGAGGAATATAATCAGGATCGGAATCATCCTCATCTTCGTTTACTATACTGGGATAAGTCCTCCTGAAATGCCCCTCCTTCATTTTTTCAATTGTCCTCACGAAGCTATCGCCTTGCTTGGTTACGAAATGAGAGATATTCTTCATTTCGTTCATGAACGAAGGTTTCGGGATAGATGTCGCGACCAACTCATTCTCGAGATCAATGTTCTCGATGTTAATAACGGAATTCGAAGAACTGGCCATAGGACTACTAACTTTCTTCACCGATATTTCCGGGGACAGATTAGCTATTCTCGTTATGATGTTAGAGGATTTCAACTCTTCCGTAGGAGCTCGTTTCGATAAAATAATCTTTGTGTACTTTGGTGCTTGCCGAAACATGGTCGGGGGCTTTTTAGACGAGTTTTGAGATATTACGAAATGTGTGTTACCCTGGCTGTTCATTGGTTTATTGACGAGCACGAATTTGCTACCTGGGGTTATTATCTTCGGAGGGGGAACTATGGTGGGTGTGGTCTGTTGTAAAGGGGGCGGGGCAGGTACTTCCTGTATAGGTGCATCCAAAACTTGATTATCATCTGCGAAAATTATCGGTAAGTCCATGATATCTTGCGTTGTCAAGTTCGTTGGTGGGGGTAAGTTAGCAGGTACAGTCGTTGGAGATTGCTTGAATTGAGTGTACCTTTTGACGGGTTTTGGAGGTTTGTTTCCCAGCAGTTGTTTTTTGGATGTTATGTAGCTAGACCCTGAAACAATCAACATCATTTTTTGGTTTTTTACTACCAATATATGCGCCCAAGGTCAATTGATCAGAAAAGAATGGCATGTTACCTTTGATCAAGTTTCCTGAGGAAATGGTTTTTATTTTTCCATCCGGCATCAAAATAACATTTGCCCCAGAATGCTTGGCACCACCACTCGAATTTAAAACAGTCACTGTTTTTCCAATCGAGTTTGGCATTAATTTAGCACCTCCAGGTGCAAATGTCAAATTTTCTAATACTGGAACAATGAAACAATTAAAGATGAGATGATTTAGAAAGAACTCTCTTCACTAAATATTGAAAAAATAAATAACCTAACCTAAATAAGAACAAAATTGATTCAAGGGTTCGATATGTAAAATGGCAACACTGTTTCTAATCTTCAAATTGAATAGAAACTGTCATTGTTGAAGCTTTGTATACAAAAAAAGTCATTGCACATAACTTTTAGGGTGATTAATTCACTGCATATAGCATTAAATTCAACATAAATTGGGAAATACTTAGGTCGTTGAGGTATAGAGGTCAGGATAAGGAACCAGGATCTTAGGATAGGGATATCAAATTGGTACGAACCTGAGTAATCAGGGGGACCTAAAAATAATCAAAAACTCGGTCAAATAAATATCTCAAAGATCAAAATGTGATCCAAAGAACGGTAAATAAGTTGCACTCACTTTTTATTGATGAAGACGATTTCTTCGGTTGCGTGGGTGGTATAGTCTTAATTCCACCTCGCAGTAAAGAGGATAATCTGGATCCGGAAATTATATTATGTCTAGGCATTCCATACGCTTGCATTTTAGCTGAAAATTTTTTTTTTAGTTCCAGTATTTGAATGAATTAATTATTTTTACAGGTAATTAAGTCTCTAAATGCATAAAAAAACTTCCCAAACAAAGCACTATTTGATAAATATGCGGGGTTATTCACGAATAAGACTCTATAGAATATTTTTAGGAAAGATACAAGATTCAGGATTGAAATTCTAAAGGTGAGCTTCAAGTAAGAAGACGACTTCTAGTATATTTTTTGAAGGTTCTAAGACTTTAGGTTTTTCTGGAAGTGACATCAACTTTCGTTTTTCAAACTGGGAGACCCATTTTTTATTGCATAAATAGATTCTCCAAAACCGGAAATCCTAGAACCTTCAAAAAATATATAAGAAGTCGTCTTCTTACTTGAAGCTCACCTTTAGAATTCAATCCTGAATCTTGCGTCTTCCCTAAAAATATTCTATAGAGCCATATTTGAATTAAAACAAAAATACATAATTTGTTGACTATTTTGAACTCAAGAAAAATCTTCAGAAAGTTAAATTTTCTCAGTCAACAATTTATTTAATTATTTTTGTTCATTCAATTTTCTAGTCTTCCCACCAAAACAGTTGTTAAAATGAAGGTAAATCTAAAACTAAATTACTATAACCACATTTCACAACAAATCTTAAGGCCCATTTAAATGGAGAGAGTTTCTAGCTCGAAGATTATGAAGAGAATATAAACAAAATGCTTTATGTAGACAATCACAATCAAATAACGAATGTTGCTGTGAAAGCAGAAATTTAAAGCAAGAATAGTATTTCTACGAAGATCCCTTATTTTGGCAGTTCTCCCAATCTTCTTTGTTAAACAACTTCTCACAACTGTCAAAATAAAGGAAATGTCATAATAAAACTGACAATATATCAGTAGTTTTGTCAGCTCATTTGCCTTATTAAATTGAAGTTGTTATCACGTTTCATGATGATTAATAGTTTAAATAGTAAAGTAAGAAGCTTGTAGAGGAAACTCTCTCCATCTGAATGGCCCCCTTGAACACTTCCACCTCTACTTATCGGATAAAAACTAACCTGGAGAAGACGATATCGGCCCTTTGATGGGTGAGCCCTTACTAATGACAATGTTGCTCGGAGAAGAAGTAGGCGCGATAGGCTTTAAAGTTCTAACCTTTTTAACAAACTGTTGAGGGTCGAGGGTGTTAGGAAGAATGGTTTTGATTTTGGTGGTTGGAAAGTTCGAAACGGACTTATCGCTATTTTGTTTGTCAAGGAAACTATCGTTAGAGGAGGAGTCCAAAGTAAGAGGAGTAAGAGGTGGGGTAATACTAGGAGAGGAACTAGGATTAGTTGTATTGGCTGGTGCGGAAGTTTCAGTACCTTGAGCAACCTGCGCAGCCCACTTCACTTCAAGTTTCGACTTGCTTTTCGAGCCAGGCGGCCTTCCAACTTGAAAAAAGGAATGTAATAAATAGTACATTATGAGCCGACATTTCTATATCGACAATTACCTGGCCTTGATATTCTGGGAGGCATGGGAGACATCGGATCCTCACTATCCAAGGAACTAGCGTTGGAGTTGTACCTTTTCCTCTCGCTTTTATTTTTTTTTACAGATGCTGTGTCGGCAGGTACATGTGCGGGGGATTGTCTTATTTGAGGGGGGAAAGGGGACAAAATTATACCGCTGATGAACTCCCCGATCTCATCCTGAAATTTATATTTCTTCAAATTATGGTGCGAAATTATCACGCTAAACAGGTTATGGGCAGAGGACTGATTCAATCATTTAAATACTTGCGTCAATTTTAGTGTGCTCTTCCTTGATTTTTACAAGATTTCACACCATATATTGCAAAAACAGCGTAATAATAACAGTGGAAACGTATTTACAAAAAAAATTGGTTTTAATGAATGAAGAAATAATCATAAAGCAAAGAGACTTTCATAGGGCAAATAACTTACCACAATACATCTATCCACAACACTTTGAGTAATTCCTTCTGTCCGCTTCTTCTTCTTACTTATTCGCAAAAAGTTATCGGCAGATCCCACCACTACGAGACCAGTTTCAACCCGCATCCTCTCTCGTAAATCCTCCATGTCTTCCTGACTGAAAAGGCAGGTTTGATAGATCGATTCAACTTTTGAAACGCTCCAAAAAAAATACTTACGATGAAGTTGTCGAACTTTGACCGATAACGAATAATACAGGAGTCTGAAGTTCTAACAAAGTGTCTTCGGGTTCCCCCTTTTTCCTTCCGCTGTTAATAAAGAAAATCCCAAACATATCACGGCTAGAACCGATTCCACCTGAGCCACTTGTAGAGCCATTGCGGCTCCTGCGTTAAAACCAACCAAAACAATGTTTTTATTTGGGTGTTCGTTCTTTATTTCTTGAACCTGTCCTCGAATGGAAGCAAACATCTGATCGGCTGAATGCATGGTTGTGAGTCTTTGGCCTGGAGTTCCTAAAGAAAAACTTAGAGATGGTAGGAATCTTTCTAATAAATTTTATTAATTCTAATTCACGACAGGAAAAGAAGAGAAATATGTACTTACCCATATTGAAGGGAACGTTTACTACCGTTGCTAAATTCGATAATAAATTTATCCATTTCATGTAACGGTTAGATGCAACAGGCGATGATGGAACAACTACAATCACAGGATTTCCTGGTAATTTCTTAGGTTTATCTTGCATTAAACTGGATATAACAGGATCCCAAGGTCTTTTCAGAATCGGTTGTAGACTTTCATTCGAGATGGATCCAACTCTATGGCTAACAGGATTAGTCATCATTTTTTCAACAAATGACGGAAGTTTTCCTTTCAATGTCTAAAAATACCCATTCACACAAAAATACGTTTCTGTTAAAATAGAATTAACTTACTTGTAAGATGTCCAAGTATATACCCAAATATTCCGTGCTCAAATTGTCAACTAAAAGCTGATGTAACCATTGCGTAACCTTTTGATCCCAGAATACGGTAGCCATTAATCGTCTCAATCTTTGCACCGATTTGTCAATTGCAGTTCTTCTACAGATAGCTTCATAATCTACTCCTTTAGAAGCTAATTTTGCTAACTGGTGGTTATTTAAAATACTCACGACCCCGTTAAAAAGTCTTATTTGGGTAGGCGTCCAATTATTACTGAAAATAATTTGCATTAATCATTCTTATTTAATCTTAGCCTAATAATTTTACCTCAGAGTAGCCTCCTCCCAATCTATATTCCCTTCGTCATTTTTGAAACATTTCACATGTTGCTCACATTCTTCCATCAACTGCTTAGCTTTATTCACGTCGTATATCGGTGACGGTTGATTCTCAACACTTTCTATATCAATTAATTCTTCAGTATCTGCAGGCGGTGCCAACTGACCGGGAAAATTGACTTTAGAAAAATTTTCAGGGATGAACAGAGTTTTCGTAGGCCTGAGAAAACTTGATTCTGCTTTCCAATTCCAAGGCCTGGCGTAACAATGATCTACCGAAATGAATGTTTTGTCTTTATCGCATTCAGACCCATAATACGCATTCGTAGTCAATTCGCTTTCGATTACACTGTCGTTTTGTGGTATCGTGAAATTGTGTTGGGGTGTTTCTACACTTTCTAACATCGGCTTCTTTTCCTAGAAAAATAGGTGGATTATGTGAAATGTAGTCAACAAATAATCTTCATCAAATTACATCATTCAAGCCAGGATCAGGTTCTTGTAATTCCTCTTTTGCACTATATTTGTCATATGAATGCTCCGGTACCTCCATTCCTCCGTAGTTAATTCTAACAGGAGTACCTATATGAGTTATCAAATCGAATCAGCTAATTGTTTTGTTTTGTTAAATTTTCTCAATAATAAATAATATCAAGCAACCTTCATGTGTTGAACCACAGAACACAATAATATGTCGAACCACAGAACTCCTCGATGCAAATCATAATGACAGTTGTATAATCTATGGTTAAGTCCAGGAACCGGAACTGCTCTGGTTTGATCTGGATCAATTCGGAACTGTTCCGTAAAACACTGACCTCTATCGGATTATGAAAGATTAAACTAAACAACAATACTTTTTCATCATCTCATTTTGTTCATGAAAATAACAATAAATGAAAACCCTCTGTAAAATATAATTTCGTTCATTAATTAAATATATGTTGCAAACAAACCCTGGTTGATTAATCCTTTGAATTGCTGCAGTTATTTCATTCTACCTAGGTACTAGTAGTGAGGGCTCAAAAATCATGACCTAGCAATGTCTTTCGAAGCTATTAGATTTCGTATTTTTCTCTACGTAAAAGTATTACTGCTGCATTTTGGCTCATAATCTATTGGTTGACCTATTCAGATCGAAAAGCGATGCTAAATGATAACGTTGAAATGAAAAACTGTGCAGTAGTTTGTTGACAATCGTCCTCAAAGTCTATTTCGCAGAGAGATCGAATCATACTCGATAAAATCCTCCAGAACACCACAACAAACTTTTTCATAAACAAGCCCAGAGCGCTGGTCCATATGTATTGATCTTCTGCTGAGACGAGTGGGACTTCATCTTAACCGCGTAAAAATGCCGGATCTGTCTGATTGAGTGTTGAAATACGCGAAGGCCCCACAGGTTTTAGCATGACAGCGGCAGATAGGGCCGAAAACCAACTTACGCCCCAAACTCCAGTGCTGACTGTCGCCTGTCGGATTTTAAGATCTCCTTCTCACGAATCCGTAACGACGGACTTATCTTTGTTTTCCGTTTCTTCATCCGCTTCTGACGCCCATGGGAGGAAGATTCTGAGCTTCGGCAAATGTGATAGCGCGTTCGTAAGGGGCCACAGTCCGAATCCTGACCATAGGGGCCACAACAAGTGAGTACCTTTAATGGTTCAGCGAAGATTTAACTTCTTAGCGATGTCTAATATAGATGCCCCCATTATGTCACATTCAGTGATTTTATCAGTTTTTCAATATAATCTATGAACTGACCAAAGATATCATTTGTAGTCGTCCGAAAATAACAAAATAAATAGTTGAGATCAACAGTATGCCTGTACAAATGCATGAGACACATTCACAACGAAAAGATTCAAAGAAAAACACATACATAAACCTGCCCACATGAACAGACTTCATCCAAATTCAATTAGTTAAAATCGATTTTGTTGTTGTTTTTCTAGATATGTTACCCTTTCGATTCAGAGAAATGGGAGGGAATGTTTCCTCAATTAATTAGAGAAGCATTTTCCTCTTTTTCCAAAGTGAATTTCGTTTTCAGACCATAAGATTCCAGAAGAAAATCTTTCGTCAACTTTTTATGATCGTGGTAACTCATTTCAGACAACCAGATATTCCGGAAATACTATGGTTCGAGGAAGAAACAGAATTGATAAGAAGTTGTGCTGCTCTTTCGTCAGCTGTAGGACTGCAAAAAAGCTTCAGCACTAGTGATATAAGCCAACTGCCTTCTCCTGAAGATGGGCCTAATCTACCAGGTGTTCGAAACGCAGTTTCCGAATTGGCCTTGAACTCATTGCAAAGATCTGGTTTTCTATTGGAGAATGCCAGACTAGATTACACATCCAGGTACTTATTCGTATTGAAAAAAAAATGAAGAGGTCATTTTGAACGATTTTGTTACAGGTCTTGCTCAACTTGGGTTGCTGTAGGCGATATTGCGTCCACTTCACAGCTGCCTTCACCACATGGTGGGCAATCGAATACAGCATCCCATCATGCGCAAACCAGTACGCCACCTCCACCTGTATTTACAGCAGCAGACTTCATAAGATCAGTTAACAAAAAGGTGTGCAGCTTTCACTTTTTAATAGTATATTCTGAAACAAGTCGCAGAATGTGCTCCTATTCCAACACGAATGCGAAATTCGAAGGCACGAGTGTTGGAATTACCTTCTGCCACGAGTTTCAGACGATATTTTCTCTATTTCAGTCAAGTTTTGTGAAATACTTTCGATTTTCAAATAAGATTAGTGACTTTCGCATTGTATCCTGACAGTTGGTGTGACCTACGAAATTTGACAGATTACGGAATTTGAAATGATTTGATTTGAAAACTGATATTATCGGAGGTCAGTACTGACAACCAATAAACGAAAAATATAACTGAAAACAATACTGTAATGAATTCATTGCAGCACTACTTTCAGTACTTTTTTGGCACGCTGTATTCAAAACAAAAAAACTAAAAATCCCTTATACAATATTTCATTCTAGGTGAGGCAAAATTACATCAAGAGACGCCTCTTGACAACCTACAAAGCGCTAGAACGCCTATCCCAAAGTGAGTTCAATTTAGATCGCCTAGAGGTCGCTCCTTCAACCGCTGCAGCAAGTATAGCGACTACCGATTGCAGTCAATCGATGCATGTAGGATCATCTTCACGTCTTACCGTACCGGGTGCTAGTCCTATATTAAAACCACCAACACCAACAAACAGCACCGACGCAGCGATGCTCAGAATTGCCAAACAGAAAGCTAGTAAGAATTTACCATTAACGATAAGAGATGTCGAGAGGGAACGGGGTAAACCATTATCGAAGTACGAGAGGAACATGATGGTCTTCAACTGGCTCCACACATTAGACGACAATGCCTTTCCAGTTGAAGGAATCCAGTGATTTTTCGCCTAACATTTACATTCTCTTATGCATTTATTATGAAATTTATTACTCTTGGTGTGATCTGAAACGATATTAAAGTTATTGTCAATGTTACTCCGTTGGAGATGTTGTATACTAATATACTCTCTATCATATCAATAAACATTAACTTGTTTACCTTTTCATTTTTTGCTTCTCTCCCTCGATCTTCAAATACAGCTTGCCAAACTTCTAGGGAGCAGATTCACTTAAATCTACCATAATAGAGGTCTAACTTAATAGTTTCCCTACACATTCACAAAGATGTCAAGGTTAAACATCTCACAACTGTCAAAATGAAGGAAATGTCATAATAAAGTTGACAGGAAATAAGTTGTTTTGACAGCTGCGATATCCGACCAACGTTAAATCTTTTATTACAATGTTCTTCATTATACAGGGAAACCCAAATTGCTTGATGTTAGACTAGATAGGTTAAAACGTTGAAAGGAGTCCTGGGCTAGATTTCCTTGAAAACACCAATAGTTTTTTCGATTTCGAAGATGTGCCATAACTTTTTCATTTTCGAAAATATCTGAAAAAGATAAAAACTTTCAACAAGCACTTTCTCACTGGGAATAAGAAATTATTTTAAATTTTTTTTATAATATAAGATGAAAAAAATGCGTTCGTATTTAAAATAAAAAAGTGATTATTTTCCATGAGAAAAAAAATTTAATATAGTTTATTTCCAGTGAAAAAGCGCTTCACGAAATTTTAATCGTTATCAGATATTTTCGTAAATAAAAAAGTTATGGCACATTTTCAAAATCGATAATATATAAAAAAAAATTAAGATATCGGAAATCGGTTTTCACTAATGGTGTTTTCACGAATATCGAGCCCAGAACGCCTTTCGAAGTTTTTACCTATCTAGTCCAGAAGTACCTAAAACAGTCAAAATTAAGCAATTTGGGATACCCTGTACATTCACAAAGATTTCAAGGTTAAAAAACTTCTCACAACTGTCAAAATAAAGGAAATGTCATAAAAAGTTGACAGGAAATAAGTTATTTTGACAGATGAGATATCCGACCAATGTTAAAGGATTTATTACAAAGTTCTTCATTACACATAGTTTAATTCATAAAGACTTCATCGTAACGTAGTTTGAATATAGAGGAACCAATTTTATTCAACATCTTTATTATCGTAAGATAAAGGACAACACAGATAATAATATCAGTAACAAAATATTCATATTGTTTCTAGAAAATTGGGAGATTATAGTCAATTCTACGATTGAGTTGCAATAAAAATAGTTCCACATGAACTACCAACACGAAATAAATCAAAACGAGAACGTCTCATCACACTCCACTCAGTCCCGAGCAGTTCCGATCACATTTCTTATAGAAAAATGCAAAGTAAAAACGCATTTTTAATAAGATCATTAGGTACCACTCAAAATATACAATTGTACCTAAAACGGTCACCAAGTCCACAAATGTCTCAACACTTAGTTTTTCTCCTCTTTCTTTTCTTTGGGCTCTTCCTCTTGTTTTGTAGATTCTGTACTACTGCTGGTGTCACGATCAGCTGCCATCTGATAAGAAAAAAATGGATTACGTTAGTACGCTATTAACTTGAAGTTCTTTGATAGAAACCTTTACCTTTTTGTAAGCCATCTCGAACAATTTCAGCGACGATTGTTGTAATGTGTTTGTAGCTTTACGAACTTCTTCTGGATCGACAGTGTCTTTTTGTGCCAACAATTTCTTAACATTTTCGATTTCAACCTTCAATTTCTCACTCTAAAAAATATAAAAACAATCATTATTTCACATTTTACCAAAGCGAGTCGTTTGAACTACCTCTTCCTTGGGCAACTGTTCTTTGTATTCGTCCATTTTAGTTTCAGTATCGTGAACAATTCCTTCCGCTTGATTGACCACCTCTACCCTCTCTTTCTTAACCTTGTCTTCTTGTGCGTACTGCTCGGCTTTCTTGATCATGTTCTCAATTTCGTCCTTGCTGAGACCTCCGGAAGACTGAATAATAACTGAAAACACAAGACGGTTAATTTCCATATTCCCCTGTCTCAACAAAAAAAAAACTCACTCTGTTGTTCCTTTCCTGTTCCCTTGTCTCTTGCGGAAACATGCACAATACCGTTAGCGTCAATGTCGAAAGTAACCTCAATCTGAGGTACTCCTCTAGGTGCTGGTGGAATACCAACGAGAGAAAATTGACCTAAAAGTTTGTTATCGGCAGCCATTTCACGTTCACCTTGGTGAACCTTGATTTCGACTTGAGTCTGACCATCTGCGGCAGTCGAAAATACCTGACTCTTCTTCGTTGGGATTGTTGTATTCCTTGTGATAAGTTTAGTGAAAACACCGCCTGTAAAAATTTCATTTAAGCATCTTTTTCGAAAAAAAAAAAATTTGGGACTTACCAAGAGTTTCGATACCGAGCGAAAGGGGGGTAACGTCCAACAACAGCACATCTGTGACATCTCCGGCCAATACACCACCTTGTACAGCTGCTCCGATGGCCACAGCTTCATCGGGGTTAACAGCTCGGCTGGGTTGTTTTCCGAAAATTTCTTGCACCAACTGTTGCACTTTAGGCATTCTGGTCATTCCTCCTACCAAGAGGACCTCCCCGATTTCGCTTTTGCTGACTTCGGCATCTTTGAGGGCCTACAAAAGTCGATTAAAAACATTTCGAAATATGTTAAAAAAAAAAATTTACCTTCTGACATGGGCCGATTGTTCTCTTGATCAAATCAGCGACCAAACTTTCGAACTTTGATCGGCTAAGTTTCAAGTTCATGTGTTTAGGTCCAGAAGCATCCATGGTCAAATAGGGCAAGTTTATGTCGGTTTGAAGTGAAGATGATAATTCGATCTTGGCTTTTTCGGCGGCTTCCTTAAGACGTTGCATAGCCATAGGATCTTTAGTTACGTCAATTCCTTGATCTTTCTTGAATTCGGATACCAGATAATTCACTAAAACATTGTCGAAATCTTCACCTCCTAAAAATGTGTCACCGTTGGTTGATTTAACTTCGAACACTCCTTTCTGAATTTCTAAGATGGATATATCAAAAGTACCACCACCCAAGTCATAAACGGCAATTCTAAAAGAGTAAGAAAAAGGTAAAATTCACAAATTAAAAATTTTCTTCAACTATGTAAAAAAAAAACTTACATTTTGTCCTCCATTTTATCCATTCCGTAGGCCAAAGCAGCAGCAGTAGGCTCATTGATGACCCTGAGAACGTTCAAGCCCGCAATTTGACCAGCATCTTTTGTGGCCTGTCTTTGCGAGTCATTGAAATATGCCGGAACTGTAATAACAGCATTCTTCACTTTGGTATTGAGGTAAGCTTCTGCAGTTTCCTTCATTTTCATGAGGACAAATGCACCCATCTGGCTTGGTGAATACATTTTACCGTCGGTGCCCTGCACCCATGCGTCGCCGTTTGAAGCTTTCACGATTTTATAAGATACAGTATTCCTGTTAAAAAAATTCAAATGAATTATATTATCAAGTACTAGCAAATAAAACAATCTTACATATCCTTCTTGACTTCTTCATCCTCGAATCTTCTACCAATCAAACGTTTGGTGGCATAAAATGTGTTGGCTGAATTCGTCACTGCCTGTCTTTTAGCTGGCATACCAACTAATCGTTCACCATCTTTAGAAAAGGCAATAACGGAAGGTGTTGTCCTTGATCCTTCGGAATTTTCTATTACTTTAGCTTGTTTTCCTTCCATAACAGCAACACATGAATTAGTGGTTCCCAAGTCAATACCGATAACTGCTCCTCTGACCCCATCAGACCTAAGAGTCAAGAAATGTCTCATTTAGTGATCTGAGGAAAAATTGTGCAACACGTAATATAGGTTAGGTTCCCACTAAATGAGGAATCCTAAACAAATTCAATAACGAAGTCTTACTTACTTGTAACGCAGTTGCATTTCATATTTGGGGTGAAGGAAATAGCTGTTGAAAAAACAACTCTGAAAATGAAATAAAGTTAGGTTAACCACATGATGTAACGCAATTGCAGAAATAATTCGCTAGAAAAGATTTGTCAGAATGCTCGAATAAACGAAATGATGTTGAACAAAAGAATAGTATTCTTATAAGAAATGGAGGTGGTTGCAAGTTGTACTTACATTTTTTGAAATTTGACTGAAGTCCCTTTTGGTATTTGTGTTCACGATTTTAATAACATCGCAGGATTTTCTTCCCAAACTTCTGGCGAACGACAACATTTTGGTTTGTTTTGATTAAGACTGGAATAATTCGTTACTGTAATTAAATCGGTGGATGATGAACGCAATCGAAATATTTCGATCTTTGTGGCGTGTAGAACTGAAGGAAGAGGCCGCGCTGCAGCCGGTAAAATAGATTACACTGGGAGCGATTTGCGCAAAATCCTCGGATTGAATTTTCCAGAACGTTCTAGTCTTTTCGAAAGATTATTTGGGGGTATTTTGATTGTTTTCGAAGTAAATGTTTATCAAATAATTTACGTCAGAAATCAATTTCGAATTTTAAACAGAAGCAAAGGGTTTTACTTCAACATTTCAGTAATAAATCACGAAATATTTCCGGTTCCGATCGATAAGGTAGATCTCTGAATAAGGTTTATTATAGGAAAAAAGAAATCTTTCTGATTTTCTTTGAAATTTTGATTGCAGTGGCGTACCTAGGAAGCGGACGAATGTTAATGGAATGGTTAATTTTTTTCAAAATTCCCGATAATTTAGTTCTAATACAATTGTTGGTCTATATATTTTGCTAAAATGGTTGAAAAATGTTACAACAGGTACAAAATATTTTGAAACATATATGAATATATCTTTTCATCATATTAGTCGGTGTTAAAATTTTTTTAGACAATTTTATGCCCAAGTTCATTGATGCAAACAAATAATAAAAGGCGAATATGAATACATAACAAGAAAATAAGTTGTAAAACAAAAACTAGAACCATTTTTCTTTTTATGAAGTGTGTAATCTTCCTGAAAACTGAAAATATAGAGGAACTCAGACTTTTTTTAAATCATATTACTTACCTCACAATTGCGCAGGAAGCGTTTCTTTTTTATCTTTTCACAAATAAAAGTATAAAAGTACAAAAATAAAATGAAAACATTGATAATTTCAATTAATAGTAGTTGTTGAATAATTTGAAAAAGCTCTTTCCTCATTTATGATTTACCAATTCAAACAGAGTTGTTTCCAAAATTAGATTTTTAATTTTGCAATAGTAGTAATGAAACTGCAAAAAAAAGTAAGAACACATATTTATAAGTGATCGCAAGAATCATATAATTTGGAATTGATTGATAATATCCAATCTAGGATGGATTTGCTATAAAAAGTTGAATGAACGTTGTCAAGAATATTTATCATGGTTACATTAGATTTATTCAAATTGGAAAAGTGATTTCATACATTCTTTTCATGAAATGAAAATAATGATCTAGTTTTAATTATTTCATGTAATGAATGTTTGCACTTACCAAGGTGTATTTCTGGATAATAAAAAATTGTAAAAACAACAAGGGGTCTCAAATTACATTTTTAATGGGAAATATTTCTTTCTGACGTTTCTCAGTACAATGTAACATGTTCTCTACATACAATAATTACAAAATTTCAACAAAAAATCGACAAACTGAATTAAAAATTTTTATGGACACACATGTGAGTGAAATTTACATTTGGAGATAGATATGTTGTGACCATGGATTATTTTTCTGCATTGAAATGGACCTATGCACATACAACACTGACAACTGATACAACAGCCTTCAAATTGGTTTAATCATAACGCATGAAAAATTGCCAAGTTCGACCGGTAGATTTAAAACTTTTGAAACATTCTATAAATGAGATGGAATAAAATCTTCCATGTTTACAGAAATATTCTCTATAAAATGTGAAAATTCAATCAAACAGAATTTCGTCTACATTGTAAAATTTACAAATGGAATATCTTTTTCAACAACACATTTGACAATTTTTCACATCTTGTTTTATAAAATTTTCTGCAAAAAACATTTCTACTGCTCACATAATACATTGGAAACCCGTTTTTGTATTAGTTTATGTGGTGTCTAATTTGGCAAATAACATCTTTGTTCCATGATTATCACTAGAATTGTTCTGCCGATTTTTCAGTTATGTTCTAAATCTTAAATTTATCATTTATTTCGGAGAGATCAATTGAATGTACAATTCTAACTTAAAAATATAAACAGAGGTTGACAAGTCCCTCGAATAGGAACAAGTTGTGGTCATATGAGACAGTTTGTTCAGATAATCGATTCTTCTACCAAAGGTGAAATTCACATAACAATAAACTATTTGTACCAAAAATCAGAATAAAGAAAAACAAACGGATATCCTATTTTAGAAATCTATTAAAACTCGGGTAAAAAAATCAATTACCTCTTAATTCATTTTAATGTATCACAATCGCATTTACTATTTTACATTAGCACAGTGAGCGTTGGTTTTGGTTTCGTTTCAAGCAAATAGAATTGTCTCAACAACAATGCTTATAATTACATATATATCGCCCAGTTCAAAATAAGCGACGATGAAAAGTCTCACTGAACTATACAACAAAAACACAGAAAAGCTAACATAGTCTGAGTCAGGAAAACAGCCTGCGTGAAGAAGGTATCCAAGTGAGAAAAAGAAACAGAGCAGAATACAGCCTTTTCAATCATAATCACAAAAAATAGCGCCTGTAACTTGAAAACGCAGAGAACTTGGTAACGATCCTGGAACTGGCTTCGGGAAATTTTCTCTGGGAATTTGTAAGAATGCAGATTGATCGGTGGTGAATAGTCGAGCGTCCCTTTAACCGCACATAACTACACGGATGAAAAAAAAAAACAATCTCCGAACTACAGTCTCTGGCACAGATTTTACTCTTGGATTCCATCTGGGACATTCACAGAAGTCAAGTTACAGACGTGAACGAAAATCTTGCGTTTTGTGGATCCGCTTAATCATGCTAAAGAACGAACGTAGACTAAACCCGGACGTATTCACTCCCGTTGAGCGTTTCTTCGATGCACAAGACAACACCTAAGCGTCTTCCGTGGCAACGACAGTGGTTTCGAAAATGGTTCTGGTTTTACGCGAACGATGGCGTTATCACGAACTGCCGCTCTGCTTCACCCTCTTCCGTGGGGGGCCGATCGGGGGTATCTGCTGCGTTGCCAGGGCTCGGAACGCCTCCGCTATCAGGTGAGGATGCGTTTGTATCATAGACTTCCACCCAGGTGTATCCATGACGTCCGTCGCAT
This sequence comes from Hippodamia convergens, assembly GCA_038502775.1. Classification (NCBI taxonomy): domain Eukaryota; kingdom Metazoa; phylum Arthropoda; class Insecta; order Coleoptera; family Coccinellidae; genus Hippodamia; species Hippodamia convergens. Next base: position 98,767,531 of record CM076607.1, read on the forward strand.
GGCTGAAATTAACATTTAAATTATTTTCCCTAATTCAGTATCGTAATGAATTCATTACAGTACTGAAAGTAGTGCTGTAATGAAACTCATTACAGAGTTGTTTTCAGTTATATTTTTCGTTTTTTGGTTGTCAGTATTGACTGTCAAATTCCGTAAGTCACACCAACTGTCAAGATACAATACGAACGAAAATCACTTATCTGAATTCTTATTTGAAAATCAAGAATATTTCTCAAAGCTTGACTGAAATAGAGAAAATATCGTCTAAAACTCGTGGCAGAAAGCAATTCCAACACTCATCCAATTCGCATTCGTGTTGAAATAGGAACTCATTCTGCAACTTGTTTTAGAATATACTATTCTCTACTTATGTGTCATTCCGCCACATCTCGTAGAACAAAACAATGTTAGAATATTTCATTCTAACACTGTTTTCAGTAATATTTATTGATGACATGTTGGCCTCCTGTCACGGATTTATTCAACATCTGTCAAATTTCATGAGATAGAAAACAGTTCTGCCAATCAATATTTTTGAAAGCAAAAATTACTAAACAATATTTACGACAATATTTCATTAATTTCGATAAAAATTCAGCAAATTAGAGAAAATAATGTATGATACTCGTATAGAAGGCTTGTTCATTCCAAAACTCGCCGAATCTTGAATTCGTGTAAGAATATCAATGCCTTCTGCACTTGTATCATAAATAACTATATTGGAATATTGTCTGGGAGGTCTTTGCATATTCCTGAAAACTTAATATCTCTACTTTTTATGTTATTCTTATGTCCACGTTTTCTAATTTCTAATGGTCTTGATGTTTCTCCTGTATAAGATTTTCCACAAATACAGGGAATATTGTAAATACAATTTGTTGATTTTTGGTTCTCATTCAAAGGTTTAGTTTTTGTTAATAAACATCGTAAATCATTTTTAGAACAAATTCTTTTAATTTTTCCGAAAGTCCATGAACATAAGGAATCAAATTTATTAAAATTGGTTGTTCTTGGTTCCTGATTGTTATTATCGTTTTAACGCAAAAATGGTTCTCTTAATTTGAAATAGTTTTTTCTATGAAATTCGTTATATATTGATTATACTCAAGAATATCTTTAATGAAATTAATTTCTTCAAATCCTATTTCAGTTATTGATGAAATTAATTGAGCTCTATCATAAAGTGTTTTTATAATAAATACCTCTTTTAACATTTGATGATTAGAATAAAAATTTAGATATCGATTTATGTGTGTCTTTTTTCTGAACACACTTGTTTCAAAATGATTTGGAAATTTTCTTTTTGAAACATCTTAGAAGGAAAGTACATTATTTTGTTCCAACTCCATTGTGAATTTTATTGTAGGTTCCTTATTATTGATATGATTGAAAAATGTTATCAATTCTTCTCTGCCATGTTGCCAAATTACAAAAATATCATCGACATAACGCCACCAAGTCTGGTTTCATTTTTCAATATAGTTTTCTTCAAAAAATTCCATGAAAATGTTGCTCATTATTGTGTTAGGCAACAATTTCTTCTTGTGAAGTTTTGGCCCCTGACAAATTAGTGCCCAAATTTTTACGCAGGGGCGTTTCTTCTATTATTAAAAATTTTTTCTAATTGTTTCTTGTTTCAGAGACTGGAAGAGAAAACCGAAATTAAGTTTTCAGGAATATTTAAATTATTGTAAACCCAAAAAAAAGGCACCAATTCCTACGAAAAATAGCTTGATTCAACCTGTTCAATTAAAACTATTCATCCAACCCATATTAAAGTTCAAAAATTTGTGTAGATGTTTGTTAATCCTTCGAGCAAAAACTACCCCAGAGATTCAGATAAAACTTCACAGTAATTTAGTCCACCTATCGGAATAAAACATAGGCTACAATTTATGAAGATTTGGTGTAATTTGGCCTTAATATCGACAAATTGGCGTTTCACGATATCTTCATTTGTTTCGAAGATATAAAAAAATTTTGAAAATTTTTTCGATTTAGAAGATGTGCCATAACTTTTTCAATTCCGAAAATATCTGGAAAAGAAATTCCAACGAAGCACTTTTTCACTGGGAATAAGATATTAATTTAAATTTTTTCATCTTTAAATTTTTTTTATGATTTCAGATGAAAATAAAAGCGTTCGTATTCAAAATAAAAAAGTGGTTTTTCCATGCGAAAAAAATTGAAAATGGTTTCTTATTTCCGGTGAAAAAGCGCTTCTAGAAAGTTTTTATCGTTTTCAGATATTTCCGTAAATAAAAAAGTTATGGCACATTTTGGAAATCGATAATATATCAAAATTTCCTGAAACGCGTGGTTTTATTTGGGGGGACATATTTTGATGTATATTCGAGGCTTTGTGTATGAAAAACGTAATTTTGATGAAACATTTTCGCCAAAAACCAATTTATTAACTCAAATTTTTCTACAAACTACGCTCAGAAGTTGTAAATAAGTGTCTCCAAATAACTCCAATTATGCTCAACCATGTAAGAGACGGTTTTCCGTCGAGAATTCTTTAAAAAAATGCATATTTAAAATATTCACCGAATTTCTTTCAACACAGATACTCTTGCCGCTTTCAGTATTTAATATAGATGAACTTTGTTTCTCACAAATTCTAATTTGGACAAATATTTTAAAAGTAATCACAATATAAGTTTGATCTGAATTAAGAAGTACAATTCACCATACACGTAGACAACCGTATGTAGAAGAGACATCGTTGACGACTGCGTTCATTCGGCGTTTTTATCTTACAACAAGTGGCGCAACGTACATATCATAGAAAAAAACTCACGTATTGATGAAGTCTATGGCTTGCGCCTTGAGCTGATCGGCGCTGTGCAGATCAGCCAGTATTAGAATCTCCGCTGCATTTTCAACTGACAGATTGGTACAAAGGGCTTCCTCGCACATCACTTTCAGTCGCTCTAACGCATACTAGAAAAAAACACGATGAAAAAACTCAATATCGAATCGATCTAAAAATCGAACTAACTTTGTCTGCAGCTGCAAGTAGGTCGTCGGCCATTTTTTCCAAGTTCGAGGCCTTTCCCGTGTATATGAAACGAAGCATTTCTCTGAGAACCTCATGGTCAACATCCAGAATATCCACTCGGTTATGTTTCCTCTCTTCCATCTCATGCTCGAACATGGCTTGGAATACAGGACTTCGTGCTGAAAACAAAAAAATTCACATTATAGCTACATTATTAGAACCACATAGTGATAAAGTCTAACGGTAAGTTCCAAAAAGCTCAAAGTTCATTAAACTTTGATACTACATTACACTGGAAAATAAATTGGGAGTAGCCATGGATTCATGGAGGATTAAAAGTTTAATGAACCATTAAATTATGATGGACTTTCGTGAAACTGAGGATGAGAACTTCTTTTCGAAAATTTGATTTCAGCAAAACTTCCACATCTTTCTTAACTTAATCCAGAGCAAACGTTATGTTTGGGTAGAATTTTAATCTGAAGTTGTTTTGTACAGGGTATTCCAAATTGCTTGATTTTGATTGTTTTAGGGACTTCTGGACTAGATAAGTAAAAACTTCGTGAGGTGTCTTGGGCTCGATTTTTGTGAAAACACCATTAGTGAAAACCGTTTCACGATATTTTCTTTTTTTTAACTTCTATTTCGAAAATGTGCCATAACTTTTTCATTTACGAAAATATCTGAACACGATTAAAACTTTCTAGAAGCGCTTTTTTCCCGGAAATAAGAAACTATATTAAATTTTTTTTCTCTTAAAAATAACACTTTTCTTTATATTAAATACGAACGAATTTTTTTCATTTTATTTCATAAAAAAAAATTAGAGATAAAAAAAAATTTAAATAATGTCTTATTCCCAGGGAAAAAGTGCTTGTTGAAAGTTTTTATCTTTTTCAGATATTTTCGAAAATGAAAAAGTTATGGCACATCTTCTGAATCGAAAAAATTTCAAAATGTTGTTATATCTTCAAAACAAATGAAGATATCGTGAAACGGTTTTCACTATTGGAGTTTTCACGAAAATCGAGCCCAGGACTCCTTTCAACGTTTTTACCTATCTAGTCTAGAAGTACCAGAAACAGCCAATATCAAGCAATTTGGGATACCCTGTACAATTTATGTTGTTTTCTTAAAGAGGATAACATTTTCCCAAGTTTTCATCGTTGACTTAATTAACCACATACAACAGTTAAAATGGAAAATAGATTTTTATAACGTTCGAAGTTTTTTCAATTTTGCAGATATTTATTTATGTATATCTGTTAATTTTCGTGAGAGATTGTTTGAGATAAAAAAAAAAGGTTTTTTTGTTCGAAATTCCATTAGTAACGCTTCGACTTGCAGAAACATTGTAATGAATAGACAATAAACACATGCTCACCTGCTAATATTGCTTTGTGTGCCTGGAATTCTCTACCACTAACAGATAATGTAACATCACTAAATTTTTGGTTTTCAAACAAAAGACCCAAATCGTCTGATAATCGGCACTCAGGCACTTTGAACTGTATCGTGTTCGATTGGCCAGAAATGTTCACACTATCAGCTACCACACTAACCTGCAAAAAAAAACATAATCGTAAAATTTCTACGAATAAAAAAAAAAAATTAAAATTCTCGAAATTCATAATTACCTCACAGAATATCGTTAATTTGTCATCTGGCAGAAGACCATTCGCTTCATCCAACAGAAAATCTCTTCGTATAAATTTTTTGAAACCCCAGTCTTTCCCTTGGACAAATCTGTACGCCCTCTGACTTTCCATTGCCTTGGTTTCCTCTCGTTTAGCATTCAATATACTGAACTTGAACTTGGCCCGCACCTCACTTTTGTTGCAGGAAACAAGCAGCAGATAAAGCGACAAGTAATCCTTACTTTCTTCGTCTAAGCCTTTTGGATTGACTCGTAAGCACCTGAGAAAGAAAAAAGGATTTCTCAGTCATTATCCCCCACTCAAATCCCATTTTCATATTCAGGACACAAAATTGTTAGTATGGGTGCTTCATAAACGTATATTTGGCGATTCAATTAATGCAGCAAAGTTTTATTTGTCAATATTCTGCGTGTTTTATATAAAGTCGAAAAAATATAAAATCAACTCGATATTTTTGAAATTTCCATTTTATTCTAATGTTGAATATATTCGCCATCCATTTTATTTTCTACACTATTAGGAAATATTATTAGTAATATTCCATTCAGTTTGAAGACGAACCTACGAACCATAGAAAAAAATAAATTTTTTCGGCATATTGATCAAATAAGTCTCAAATTGGCCTTACTGATTCGTGTTCTGCCCAGTTTCTATTCGGGGTACTGTCATCAACTGTTCTATAGCCCAAAAATGGATAAAAATCATCAACACTCACCATTTCAACTTGTCATTCGCTCCTGCAGAAAAAGTGGAAGATTTTAACACCTCGCCCATTTCTTCTCGACAAAAACTGAAATTGTTGATGGTCCACATGTAACTGAACTTGACTACTTTAACCTGGAAAACAAGAAATTCAAACATGAGTTCTGGGTCTTTGCCAATTTCCCGAAATTTCGCGCACATTTGACGATGAATACGAGAGGGTCCTTTTCGGTCGGTTTTGCAGATAATTTCGACAGCATCCAAGGAACATCGTAACAACAGTGTCCATAGTAACTTGGATGCGACGGAATCAATCTCTCCTGGAGAAATGGAACAGAAATCAAGGAACAAAACGTGAAAAATTGCGGAAAAAAGGACAAACTGACGTTAATTCGATTCGAAACGTACAATTAGCGCTGCTGTCAAAATCACTCATGCGACCATCGAATAATAATTATGAAACCACAGTCCATGATTGTGCCCGTGATACATTGTTGTCTTTGACAAGGGAACGCAACAAAGTTTCTTTTTGATAAAGTAACTGATACGTGGTATAGGTATCTTAAAGATTTCAAAATAATCGCGACCGACATCCGACAACACGTCCTCTTTGATGAAAAGATCAAGTTCAATTTCATGTTGAAAACAATATAGGATTTCCATCTTCGTCACCGATTATTTCTGTGGATACAAATTGTCTATTCGATGTTTCGTACAGAAAAGGGGAATATTTTACAGCTTAATTTGATCGAGTTGATTATGGTTCTTTCGTAATTAAATAATATATTGTAGGACGGTGAAACTTTGATCAACGAAGAAATATTAAGTTGATTTGGACCAATTAACAATTGAAAATTTCAACTGATAAAGAGAAGAGCAAACCATAGAGTCATCGGCATTGAGTGGCTGTCATATTCAGTGAGGCATATCTAGAAGGAAATGATTGTAGTTCTTTGAGTCATATATGCATTTTCTTCAGATGGGATACTGCTATCCCAAGATGTATCACGTGCATGTGAAAACGTTGCCAAATAATCTACCTATATGCCCTACCCGTCATTATCAATATTTTTTATGTAGAAAAAAACAAAACAAGACTAAAAAAGAAAACAAGACAAAAAAAGAAGTAAGAAAAGAAAATAAAAGATAAAGAAAAGAAAAAAAGAAAAGAAAAGAAACTTTTTGAAAGGGTTTCATGTTGCTGCATCCTTGACAGTCTACCTTACCTGCGTATAGCACCAGTTCTCTGCGACGGGAGTGTTCACTTCCTGGGGCGGCGGACTGGGCACTCGGCTCACGGCCATGGTGCTCGTGGGGTGCAGGTTGGAGCTGACTCGAGCCGTCTGTCCGGCTGAGCAGTCGCTCACCACCGGTAATCTGGAATCGAAAACGATATCTATAAACATTTGTGCTGGAAACAAACGATTGACAACTACGCTGACGTTCGCGCAAAAACATAAAATCGCGTATTATCCGATTCTATGTACGGAGTAAGTTGACTTTTCATCTACTCGATGCTCGCTATGGCCTAAGAACCCATAGACCGCATTAGACCTACGAACACAGAAAGCCACTGATGTGATCAATCAAAGACAAGTGGGTTTTAAGTTTTGGGAGTCACAGAGAATACTTTATATAAAAAGTAGCGAGTTCGAAGATGAAATTGTGTTTATCTCGGTGTATTCCTGGTATGACATGCATTTGACCAGCGCGTATCAATAGTACAATCGACGATTTTCCGACAACAAGGTCAAGTCCCAGCTCCATTAATAGCTTGTAAATGCGAAATTAACCTATAAGCACGCATTCTGCAACTTAGTTGTATCTGCATAATTGCGTTATTACGATTGTGAGGAATTATTACTCTGAAGGTCAACGAATCGATAATAGGAAAGAAAAAAATATACGGATTCGAATGGGAAAAGGTCCGAACCAAATCTTGGTTGTATACAATATATGTACAACCTAATGGTTTTGTATTATTATGACAGAAGGCATAGAAGATTAATTTTTAAATGAAGAACTATATTTTAGTATAGTTTTGTGAAACCCACCCATAATAATGTGTTTATACGAACTGAGCCAGTATTCCCAAAATCGTCAGTTGCATCAACGTCAGGCTGACGAATAGAAATGAAATATTTAATGACCTTACAGATAAGATAATGTTAATTACCTAATTGCATCACCAGAACAATACAATAGGCGAATATGCTATTTTACCTATCTACATAGAAATTTGGAGAAAACAATAAAAAAGGAATGGTTGTCATAATATGGATGAGATTTGTATATAGGTGGAATGCACGACTCGAACGATTGGAATTGACCTCATTGAATCCAAACGAAGTGAATTCCAAACACTATTGGTGCAAGTAAATCAATTTGTTCAGACTATAAATCTCACATTTTTGTATTGTCGAAGAGTTAGCAAATTGATTATAACCTATAAGTTGTCATATTCGTGAATAAGTATCTATGCATTAACACTGAATAACAACATAAATTGCAGCGGTAAAAGAGAAATTCAAATGGAGCATGAGATGTATTTTCGCAGTACAAATCAGTAGTTTTTTCTTCGCAATGAGGATTGATTGTACTGCCGTCTGGTGAATGAAAGTAAAAGTTGCCGATAATTCTACTTATGCTGTGGAGATAATATCAGTAATATCCGTTGTGCTTTGATTGGTTTTTGTTCTCCCGCAATCTATATATCTATATCCTCGTGTTTCAAGCAATAATTTAAACCACGTTTCAATACAATTTTATTTGTACTCATCAATTTTAATCCAAGCGGACATGTTTCATTACGGACTGTCATAATTACGAAGGGAACACAACTGACCATGGTACACAGAATACTTCCAGGATCACAGACTTATCAAGTGATAGATACGAAATCAACAGGCATAGAAATGTCAACATGCGGTTCGTTGCCGCATCTATGGGCCGTCATAGACAGAGGAAACCATAGAGGTCTTCAAGTAGGAAGTGCAAGTGACCAGCGATGCATGTCCTTCTTAAGCTCGCCGTGGGTTCAGATGTGATCATCGTCCTTTTGCTCACCAATAGCAGCGGGCCGATGACCCTTCGGTGCCTGTTTTTCTTTCTTCTTGGTCGTCGTACTCTGTGACCTTCGACGATAAATATGCTCCCGTGGCCGCCTATGGCATTAACTGTTAGACGTAGCGGACGAGTTTCGGTAAATTCTGAGCGAAATGATGAACAATTATGATCCAGATATGTCGTAATTAACACCCGACGGAAAAAGAGAATGAAATTTAAACGAGAACGCATTCAAGCCAGACAAATGCGGAAGGATTCGGTCATGACCACTTGATTAAGGCTGCTCCCAATTGATTGCAATCCGATAATTTCAATTTCAAATGCACAGGTGGCATCCTCCAGTATTGTTGAGCCCGTTTTGAAAAAAGAAAGAGTTTCATACATTTCTATGTTCGATTGAGAAATGTCAAATAATTCTCTTCCGGTAGCACGTTAGAAAGATGAATATCTGTTAAGAACCTTCGGTTCTCAGATTGTACGACCTCGTTCATTGAGATCTTGAAACCGTCGAATTCTTTGGAGGAACACGAAAAACTCCAATCGTCATTTATGCGTTTTTCATTGAAAGCCACGTGTGGAATTGCTATTAGTGTTCGACACGATAGATTAATAGGTTATGTCGACCTTGATAGTTACGTTGATTTTCCTCATTGCTCGGTTAAATTGACAACATTGGAATACGGGAATTGATGCCAATTCTTGAATGTTAAACCTACGGATTCTCTAATAGCAGGAATTGGAGATGAATAGCAGAACAGTAGCGGCTCGTCAATCAATGCTAAGGGACGGTATTATAAACGTGTCAACCGATAATTGAAATTCAACCTCAGCTTGAAGGACAATTTTGACATACAGAAACCGGTTTTCAAGCTATTATAAAGAATTTTTGTACTGCGTTTCTGTTACTGAAGATTGAGATTGTTGCATTGTCTGTTGGTTTTAGGTTTATTTACTGTGGCTTAGTGCTAATCTCTCTAACTCTCTAATCCCTTGGAATGCTAGATATGTACTCAATCAACCACCCACGTTAATACACCGATAAATATTCTGGCTGTTTTCGTATCTGGTCGACCATAAACCATTTCATTTCGATCATTTCATCAATCATAATTACGAGCTCCCCGTGTTCTGCTTTTGTGCCCTTAACCTACTTCCTACCAACTCTAGTTTTACGGCTCGGATCCTAATGCGATTGCGCTAACTTCAGAACCCCTCGAAAATTCGTATTTAGTTTTCCGCTCGATGCCGCCTCAGTGCAGGAATAAGAGCGGAATTCGTCCATGGATTCGCAGCCGTTGGATTTAAACACTCGAACCTGCCAAAATCAATTCTCAACAATTCTCCAGAATCCCACAAAAACTTTTCATAGAATTCCCCAGAGAAGTCAAAATGAAAACAAGCGAAATAACCGAGTCGGACCACGGTATAATATAGTGACAGATCCAGGGGAACTTATCGAAAAGGGTGGCGCGTTCTGGCTACTTCTGTGATCCTCGGAGCATAAAATAATACACTAACCATCGAACTTAAGTTTGCTCCAGCCAATTTCGCCTAGGGATTAAAAGAGCCACTTCAATCTCTATGATTCTTAAGAAGAGTGTAAACGGGATATTATTGGAAATAAGGATTCAATAAACCTCCTAGCCTCATTAAGGCTCCTGCTCATCTTCGTACTTCGACAATTTCAGCCGCGATCCGCCTACACCCTTGTGTCAGAATCTCACGTGGGACGGGTCAAGAACAGAATCCAATTGTTGCCTTCGGAATACGGAGGAGAGCCGCGTTCGTATCGACCAAGAACAATGATTTCGAACGGAGACATTCGAAATGGAAGGAGAAATTTCGATATATGGGTTACGTTGCCGAGTCATCGTCGCTCTCTAATTGCTTCATTTCTGTGTTCACTTTCGACGATGAAAGTTCCGACGTTTTCGATACGAATCGAAAATTCGCCTTTTCCCTAGGCGTTTCGTCATCGGACACCTGAAGTCTGAAGATTCGAAATCGCAACTAGCACCATTGAAACATTTGACTCTCGACACCAGCCACTTTATTTAGGATTTTTCTAAAATCGCACTGTGAAGACGATTATACCGAACCCATTGTTTTGGCGTTTCAAGTGAAACCATTGGAAAAAACAGACAATACGGTGGATGCCTAAGAACATCCCAATCAAGCTTCTGGCGATGTTTGTGAACAAGCATTGTCCTGATGGAACAAAATACCTCTAGTATCAACCTATTGGCTGAATCTAGTTAAACGCCGGCTCAAACTTTTCACATTTTAAGCCGTCTGGCTTGCATTTTCGCCTTTATCGAAGAAAAACCGGAAAATATAGCGTTTTTTCTCTCTGCTTATGTCCATTTTTTACTCTCACTCAAACCAAACTGACTTAACTAATCAGAAAACTGTGTGGAAAGTTTTCGTAGTACGAAATCTCATCTTTATAACGTCATCTAGGGAAACCCGATCGGACTCATACAACGCTATACCTTATATACTGCTCCACAAGAGTTAGGGATATCGCATTCAATCGTTTTGAAAAGTATGTTATCTTCGAGAAAATCGCTGTAAAAACATTTAAAACTCAATAACAACTTGAATCGATCCAATAAAAATCAGTATGAGACATTTCGTCAATCTGGTCGCCTTTTTTCTGAAGTTTGGTCCTTTGCGAATGCATCATGAATGTTCTTAGTTTGAAATGGAGTCAGTTTATCAACGGCTTCTATTTGAAACGAGTTTTTTGAAAATGCCAAGACGTAAATTAACAAACGCTGAGGCTAATAGGGCTATCGGAATGCTACAGGGTGGCCTAACTCAGGTTGTTGTAGCGGAAAGGCTCCAAGTCAGCCAAAGTGTGATATCTCCTTTGGAATAGGTTCAGGGAGACAGGTTTCGTGTTGGAAAGACCAAGGTTTGGTGGGCGACGAAAAACAACACCTGCTCAGGATCGTTTCATCACAATTTCGGCGAGAAGAAAGCCTACATCTACGTGTAGAATGTTACGGAATACTCTTCAAAATGCAGATGGGGTCCAAGTTTCCATCGAAACCATCAGACGACGTTTGAGAGAGGTGAATCTAGGTTCTAGACGTCCATTAAGAGGAGTTCCAATAACACGTGACCATAAGCGTCAAGGACTGGAATGGGCAAGGCAACATATCAATTGGAATCAATGGCGTACCGTCCTTTTCACTGATGAATCCCAGACATGGACGATTTTCAGATTCTCGAAGAATAAGGGTATGGACAATCCCACGCATACCCCGTAATCGTCGCTATGTCCAAGAAGTCCATCCATTCCGAGGGGGTAGTGTCATGGTATGGGCCGGGATATGTTTCAACGGGCGCACAGATCTACACATTTGTCCTGGGAATATGACCGCCTAACACTATAGGGAGCATGTCATTGACAATGTTTTGCCAAATTTTCACGCTGTTATTGGTGAAACTTTTCATTTTCTAGACGATAACGCTAGACCGCACCGTGCAGCCATAGTTGAGAGTGCGAGCGAGGAGCTTGGTTTTCCACATTTACCAATACCTCCGCACTCGCCAGATTTGAATTGCATAGAACGTGCATGGGATATGTCCCAAAGAAGACTAGATAATCATCAACCTACCCCAGAGTCCTTGAATGATCTGAGAGAGCTTCTACCCCGTTTATGGAACCAAATTCCTCAAGAAATGTTCAACAACCTCGTGTGTAATATGCAAAGAAGGTGTCAAGCTGTTATTGATGCCAGTGGAGGCCATACCTTGTATTGACAGTCTCAAAATGCTTGAAGTCTCTAGGTATAAAATTTCGTTATTTTACTCGATTTTTCCTAAACACCCTGCATACGCTGCATACCTACAGGCTTATATTAATTTTGTTTCCTGCATCTTGAAATCATATGAACTTTCATCAAAAAATCTCATTTAAACTATATCAGCACCTCAGAGGTAAAGTGTGTTAAGTCACATTTTTTCAGACACGAACTTTCTACAATATTGTATTCACATTAATAAATTCTAGCTAGTGGAACACATTTTTAACTCCCTGGGTATATCAAGTCACCAAATAATGGCATAAAATATTCTTTGAAACAATAATGGAACTGAAAAATCTCTGTTTTGTCTAATTTTGATATTGTGACTAAACACACTTTACCTCTGGGGTGCAGATATTTTTTTGCAATTTAAGTCAATATGCCTAACTCATATGGAGCAGTTTATTATGAAGAATATGATTGGGTTAGATTGTCCAAATTCCGCCGACATTACACTAATGATCTCCATTTCAGTTTTCGAAAAGCGTACAATTAGCAGGCACGACCTCGTTACCATTGCGATGCATAACAACCCAGGCGATTGCGGGAAAAGACGTAACAATAAAAAAATCCGATACCTTTCAGAGCGTGAAGAGCGTTGCGACATTTGGCTCCTATATTCGATCATCTAACGTCGGTATTGTTCGAGGTATTTTTCTCTCTCCGCCTCTCGAAAACGCGGCCGGGTAAAGAGGCTGATCTTTTTGCTTTCTAAATAACAATTCTTACGGTATCGAATGCACGATCACGAAACGTGCTCCCTACTTTCGTTTGTCGACTTTTTGAATTCTTCATGGCGATGGAGTTGTAATCGGCAAACATATCATTGATAGAGCCTGCCACAATGCGATAATCGAAGAAGAGAATGAATACGATAGGCCCCAGAATCCACCCCTGCGGAACACCCAAAATAACATTGAAAAATTCGGAATGGCACTCGTCGATCTTCACTGTCATTTCTACTCCAGTTGAGAAAGTTACTCCGAAGTATCGTCGAAGAAGAACAAAGATTGATCCTCGAGTAAAATTGAGAGCGATTATCACGGTATAGGTGGAGGTAATTTTTTTTCAAGTGGTAATCGAGCCACGAGACGGTGGCGAAACCTTACCACGTTCATTTCCTGGTTTAGCGAGAGCAGTGAAAACGGCGAAAGGACACCGATCGAGATGCTTTCCCTCCGTGCAACGTTGCCGCTTCGTTAAACTGCAAGACCAATTAAGGAATTTTTCTCTAAGTCCAAAAAACAGGTTAATTTCCGTCGCCATTTGCTTGAGACTTGTTAGGGCACGAACTGGAAACATTTATGGTCCTAATCGTTTATTTTTATAATAAGAGCAGAAATTGGTACTTGTCCACACGTAACTATCGCTGTCCTAACGACAGGAAACTGTCCTTTTACGAACGACAAGAAACTGTCCTTCTGCGAACGAGTCGTAACTGTCCTTTTCTGTACGAACTTTGTCCTTCTACGAACGACTCGAAACTGTCCTTATCTTTATGAACAATGTCCTCCTAAGAACGACCCCAAACTGTCCTTTTACGAACGAATAGAAACTGTCCTTCTGTGAACGACTCGAAACTGTCCTCGTCTTTATGACCACTGTCCTTTTACGAACGCCTCGAAACTTCCCTTTTACAAACGACTCGAAACTGTTCTTTTACGAATGACTCGAAACTGTCCTATTATAAAGGACTCGAAACTATATTTTTACGAACTACTTAAAATTGTCCTTTTACGAACGACTGGAAATTGTAATTTTACGAAGGATTCGTAACTGTCCTTTTACGAACGACTCGAAACAGTCCTTTTCTACAAGAGACGAGAAATTTTCGGCCCATTTTCAAGAAACAATTTGAATCTATCGTTCTCAGACCAAACGCGGCAAGGACAAATATTTGAAGATGAGGCTGAAGGACCTTAACTGGATTACCATTTATTAAATGGGCGATAAAAAACTGTCCTACTACTATATGAAGATCAGAAAAATGGGGACGAATAAAGTGTAGACCACAACTTGAATTGATAAACCAGTGACATATAAATGAAAACCAAAATTCATATGGTTGAATCATAAGTGTGGTAATGATGTCAGAGATCGGGAGACTATCAAAATAATCTTTCTGTCTACGAAAAACGGGGAATTTGAAGTTTCATCGCCTACCGAAAGATGGGAATGATGCCAAATCGATGTACTAGTGTCGCCTAAATCCGGGATGGAGGCCCAGTACCGGCAACGTCTGCCCCAAGGGAACTTTCGATCGTTCAGAGGTAGGATTGCGGCAAACACCCGCGCTCACGAATTCTCAATTTCTCCGAGTCGTGACTAAAGGCAGCTGGTCCCACGCGAAACGGCATCTGAAGGGATCAAACGGTTACCTGGGTACCTACCTCAGGTAACCACGAAGAAGAAAGCGGTACGACTTAGGTGTTGTCGCGTTGCTCGAAATAACTTTTTTGTCCTTCGCGGATTTCTTCTTATTTGCAATCAGTTTATTCATAGCTTACCAAATATTTGTTATGGAGGAATTATGGTCAATGCTTTCAACTGTCTCTCTACCAACAATAAGGTACATATGGATCCTCGATGATTGTTCATCACCTTTTCGTGGTGTGCAAGCTCAAGTAGTTGAAATGAATCTTCAGAACCATTCTTAGAACGAGCAAAGAAACCAAATGTGACCAGATCCTCTTTCCCCATGTCCTCTCAACAATATAGGTTAAGTGTTCCTTGTCTTCCTTAATTCCAGGGCCCATATCTAGGCGAGCTTAGTCCAGGAAAGCCTAGGAATCGCCAGACATCGAGCTAGCAAGCAAAGGCTAAAATTGAGATTGTGAGAGGAGCCTCACTTTTGTACTTGAGCGGTACAGTGTACTACTTCCAATGAGGCGAGGCGTTCATGACGCGATAGGCAGTCGAGACAAAATTTGTTCCACTACATGCTGTGTCACTGTGTCGCTCGTAATTGGATTAATGCAAAAGGGGGATAACGTCATTACGTTAGATTTTAGAGTTGAAGCACTCATTGACGTACAAACTCCTTGTATATTCGGCGGTCGGTAAGAGCGGTCGAAGGAGAACCCTCTAAAGAATAACCCTAATTCTGTTATGAGGAATAACCACAAATCCGGTGATTTATGACAAGACACACTAGTAAAAAGGAAAGATGGAAGTACCTTCTATCAACATGAAAGCTGAAAGCAATTAACAATAGGGTCACTGTATTTTTATTACTTCAGTTGGGGTGTTCGGCAAAACACATCTGATTATCTGATACGGCTTTATAAGTGTTGACGTTTCGTACTCGTCCCTAAATATGAATTGAGTTACATTATGGTCGAGATGTCCGACTACCTGCGTCGGTCTCGCGTCTTTCGGCTCTCCTCGATCGCCCCACCGATGCGTGGTCGCTTAGTGGGACATTCGAAATGAGGTGATACAGTTTTTCAAAGTGAGCCACTCTTACATTTCTGCGTCGTGTCCGGGACACATGAACCGCCTCATACAAGAGTTACCCAACACAATGTCCAGAGTTGGCGGATCTAAGAACCATTCACATGGACCCCCCTCTGATTTTGATCGATATGGGAACGTTTCAACAGTCATTAATGACCGTTGGCTCGAAGCTAAATAGAGTTCCCCATCAGGAAACCAGATTCAAATTGTCTCGAACACAGGCAAGGGTTACACCATAACCCGGGTCGATCTCCTCATTCGTTGGGGGCATATTTATGCCCCTCCAACAACAAAGCCCTCTCGTTACTCGTCTGCAGGAATCCTCTCCCGTCAGTTCAAACGTTCCCCAACGGGATACCGGGAATTTCTGAAGTTCCTCGTAATATTTCACCGCTTCCCCCTTGTCGAAAGGAGGGATAACGTCCCTTTCGTATCCCGGCCTGCTAGATATGCGGTTTTTGTTCTTCGGTCCTTTTTACAATTCATCTTTCGTTCCTGATAGGATTGGGGGAGGGTCGCAAGATGAAACCTTGTATTCTTGGAGTGTTATCCTTTCTGTAAGATTGACGTTAAATTGGTCGTTGCATGTAGGACTTAAGGTTGTCTCTTATGTACATGGCGGGTGCCAAAAATTTTTATTATATCTTGATTTTCAGTGAATTTTTGTTGAAAACTATTTACGAGTCTCTCTGTATTCTGCGATTCCAACTATCCATCTTGCTTCCAAAGTGAGTTCTTGAAGCAACATAAAAATACTTCGGAGAGACTCTTCAAAACAGTTGTTTCTTCTACAGGATGCATTTTTTGTTGAGAAATGTGGACAAAGAACTATCTTCTTAAAGTTAGTCCAGGTGATGTGCTCCCGTTTGCGTAGTTGTTTCTATGGAGACTAATTATTGGTATCGTTATCAAGAACTTCTGTTTAGCATCTACCTCATTTCATCAGTCAATGGTAGTGTTGGGTAGTACACGTTTTAAAATTGAGTTTGTAAGAGGAGCTCCACTTTTGTACTTATGCGGTACCGTGTACCACTTCCAATGGGGCGAGGCGTTCATGACAAGATAGACAGTCGAGACAGAATTTGTTCTACTACATACTGTGTCTACAAGTTTTTTCGATGGAATCCGTATCCATTTTCCCTTCCTACATCCACAAAAGTCTATGAATCATCAATATATCCAGTTCAAAACGACCCTATACAAATTATTAATCAAAACAGAACATTATTGGACTCAAGATGCACCCTTGTGGCACCCCACATTCACGAAAACGCACCGAATATTTGACATTTTGATACAGTTTCCGCATAACCTCCGAACGTCTCTCGAACAAACTTTGATTTATCAATTCGACTCCGAAAAAGATCCAGTTTCCCTGTAGAAAATCCAGCCAACCGAAGCTCGGAGGTCGCCCACGTGGGGGACCCTGGCTGCCGCTCTCGCAGCTCTTAATTAACGACGTTCTAGTTGGCGACGACCCTAATACCGCGCCGCTCTCCGAGGATGGTCTTGAGCGAGGAAAGGAAAACGTTCTCGATGGCCGAGCGCGGTGGGGCGACGTAACCTTTGGCCGTCGTTGACATATTTTTCCTGGTCGATCCTCCGATCCGCCCACCGGGTTTCGTATTGAATAATACCGAATGATTGATCGCGGGCGGCAGCGTTCGGAAGTGTGTCAATGAGCCCCTCTTGCGTACGATCGCGTTATTAACGGATGAAACGCTCCGGATCGGCTCCGTTTACGAGCGATCGGACAGGATTTCATTTTTAAACCGTAGAGAACCAAAATCAGCTATTGTCGCACTTGAAACTGACTCTTTATCTCACATAGAAGTCAGTGGATGTGTCTTAAAAAAGCCCACCCACGCTAGCGACCCTATAATTTAAGAGTCAGAGATTTCTGATGACATTGGAAGGTCCTAGTATCTTTAAAATACTAGAAGGAAAGACTCCAAGTGAAAAAACCTACCAAAGTAGCATAGCACTGGCGTAGCGCGTGATCTGGCAACGAACATGCGTGATGCATAATAGTTCGGTTGAAACCAATGACAAACACTGAAATAGCGCTGCAAAGGAAGTGAATGTAACATGACAGTGCTTACTTTGGTGGGCGCTACCACTAATATGGGCACCAAGGCACGATGTTATCGAAAAAAATGAAAAAGGCGATAAACTTCCCAATTGAGGATCAAGACCAACACCCTTTTGTGGGCCTGAAGAAGACTACTATAAAGCATCGGTACTAAGGCCAAGAGATTTGTGGTGATTTCAACGATATACATTACAAAGCAACTTGCTTCTGGTATGGTTAGATTTTTGAGCACCATTGACATTGACTAATGAAACGAGGTAGATGCTAAACAGAAGTTCTTGATAACGATACCAAAAATAAGTCTCCATAGAAACAACTATGCAAACGAGAGCAAATCTCCTGGACTAACTTTAAGAAGATAGTTCTTTGTCCACATTTCTTAACAAAATATGCATCCTGTAGAAGAAACAACTGTTTTGAAGACTCTGTCCGAAGTATTTTGTTGTTTCAAGAACTCACTTTGGAAGCAAGACAAATAGTTGTAATCGCAAAATACAGAGAGACATGTAAATAGTTTTCCACAGGAAATCACTGAAAATCAAGAAATAATTAAATTTTCTGGCACCCCCCATGTTGTCCTACATGCAACGACCAATTTAGAGTCGATCTTACAGAAAGGATAACACTCCAAGAATACAAGGTTTCATCTTGCAACCCTCCCACAATCCTATCAGGAACGAAAGATGAATTGTAAAAAGGACTGAAGAACAAAAACCGCATATCTAGCAGGCCGGGAAACGAAAGGGACGTTATCCCTCCTTTCGACAAGGGGGAAACGGTGAAATATTACGAGGAACTTCAGAAATTCCCGGTATCCCGTTGGGGGAACGTTTGAACTGACGGGAGAGAATTCCTGCAGACGAGTAACGAGAGGGCTTTGTTGTTGGAGGGGCATAAATATGCCCCCAACGAATGAGGAGATCGACCCGGGTTATGGTGTAACCCTTGCCTGTGTTCGAGACAATTTGAATCTGGTTTCCTGACGGGGAACTCTATTTAGCTTTGAGCCAACGGTCATTAATGACTGTTGAAATGTTCCCATATGGATCAAAATCAGCGGGAGGCATTGATACCTACTTCCCTATGTGAATGGTTCTTAGATCCGCCCACTCTGGACATTGTGTTGGGTAACTCTTGTATGAGGCAGTTCATGTGTCCCGGACACGACGCAGAAATGTAAGAGCGGCTCACTTTGAAAAACTGTATCACCTCATTTCGAATGTCCCACTAAGCGACTACACATCGAGGAAAGACGCGAGACCGACGCAGGTAGTCTGAGATCTCCACCATAATATAACTCAATTCGGATTTAGGGACGAGTACGGAACATCAACACTTGTAAAGCCAAATCAGATAATCAGATGTGTTTTGACGAACATCCCAACTGAAGTAATAAAAATACAGTGACCCTATTGTTAATTGCTTTCAGCTTTCATGTTGATAGAAGGTACTTCCATCTTTCCTTTTCACTAGTATGTCTTGTCATAAATCAGCTGATTTGTGGTTATTCCCCATAACAAAATTAGGGTTGTTTTTTTAGAGGTTTCTCCTTTGGCCGCTCTTACCAACCGTCGAATGTACGACAATGAGCGCTTCAACTCTAACGTCTAACGTAATGACGTTATCCCCTTTTTGCATCAGTTTAGTTGCGAGCGATACAGTGACACAGTATGTAGAAGAACAAATTTTGTCACGACTACCTATCGCGTCATGAACGCCCGGAATGCCTCGCCTCATTGGAAGTGGTACACTGTACCGCTTAAGTACAAAAGTGAGGCTCTTCTTACAAACTCAATTTTAAAACGTACCATTGACTGATGAATTGAGGTAGATGCAGCTTTATGAACTTCCTGTTGTAGGTAGACGAGAATACCACAAATTTCTTTGCCTGAGCAAGACTTGGAGTATTTCTCTAGAGCGTTGTTTTATTTTTTCTTATTCTTCTTTTACCATGTCAACCGAGACTCCTGGCTGTATGATTCGAGTGATCTTAATGGTGACATATTAAGGTTCCTTGGAATATACTCTTGAGCACAAGTAAATACAGTTAGTGTCTCTGCCTGTAGAACAGAGGGTACACTTCCAAGGAGCTTGGATATATCCTTAATTTAGGTTCATATGCCTCTTTCTGATCTTGTTCCATCAGTGTACCATTTGGTGGCTTCTTGTCCAAACGATTCACTTCGGTTATAGCTCTAGGACGGTCACCAATCGTCGTATATGATTGGAATCACGTCTGATGGTTTTGCCAAGAGGTTTAAATCAAGTTGATTCAGTATCTTCACCTACCTAACAGATAGGAGATTTCTTTTGAGGGAGGATGGAGATGTAAATGTACAAGTTGATTCTAAACAATAAAGAGAAATATATATTCTGAAATAGCTCGATTTTTCGCTTGGACCACTAATTCCGATAATAACAGAAAGTCGATAAAATCAACATCAATTGCCCGAAAACAAATTTGTGTCAGCAAGGCGTTTCAACGGTTCCACGCCGTATATATAATAACCTAACCCAGTAATATGTTCTCGTTACAGATCTAGCGCAGGCCGACGTACAATACAGGTCAAAGAAAAACGTTCCGAATAATTGTGAAACGTTCCGATCATTTTGCCTAAAAACTTTCACTGATTGCGTCGCGTCGATTTATTTCGACGCTCGAGAGGAGAGGGGAGAGAGAGGCTGCTGTGGAGGTGACTGACGGTGGTGAGCACGTCTTCGCGAGCTTTTGTTTCGGTCCCAAGCCTACTTATCGTTATTAAATGAGACTTCCTTGGCACCGTTATGGGAAGTTTTTCGATATATGGAAGTTTCGCATTGAGAAATCGTGTCGAATTTGAGATTACGCGATTCTGATCTGGTTTCGTTTTAAATTTTTTTCACTTGCCTACATCTGTAATCAACTCCTCTTTCGTTCTCTTCAGGCAGAATCTGTGTACCCAAAATTCAAGATGAGTTTGTCGTCTATTTTCTATTACCGCCATCTAATCTAGTAGTATTAGAAAATATGAAAGTATTTTAAAATATTAAAAGGAAGAAATCAAATTACATTGAAAAATAAACAAAAAAAAATTATTGTGAAAATTATGTTGATATTGTGTCAAGTTCGACGGCTTATTAGGCGTTTCTGGAGAACTGGACCTATTTGAAATATGAAAATTAGGATTATGTTATTGTTTGACATTATCTACCGATCTGAAATATTCTTGGAGCCTGACGACTTTCAGTTATAAAGGGAGAAAAAAAAATTTCAAAAATTTTTCTGTTTTTTTTTGTTTTCGAATTTGATAGAGTATGCAATTCTGAATACATTCGTACTCAAATCGTTGCATTCGTCAAAATACTTTCCAAAATATGGAGACAAAACTGAAGAAAAAAGGGAGATAGGAGTATTCGGTATTATGTTTGTTATTCCTAACAAGATATCGTAAGCACAAACTGTTTTCACGTTTCTGAAGGCGAAGAATGTGGAAATATTGTACATATTCAGATTTTTGAAAAACCCGTCACAGGGTGGTCCAAATATTGGTTCAAAAATTGGGATCCAGATCGAACCATAACTCGTTTTTCAAATTAGAACCCTATTTTTTATGATTGCGTTCCAACATATTAATGCTCCTAAAATTAATAATTCTTGAGTTTTTCAGGATTTCCTGATTTCATGTCGTACCTACCGCCAAATTCATAAAATCTGTTTCATATCAACAATGACCTTGGTCATAGAAGATAAATTACTCAAATAACTCACTAGTGACTTCCTCTTTTCTGAATTCATTTATCATTGTTGATGTAAAACAAATTTCATGAATAGAAACAGAAAATCCTAAATAACTCGAGAATTAGTAATTTTAGGAGCATCAACATGTTGGAACAGTATCATCATTTTTCTCCGCAGAATCCAACGCAATCATAAAAAAATAGGATTCTAATTTGAAAAACGAAAGTTATGAGCCAATTTTGATCCCAATTTTTGAACCAACATTTGGAACATCCTGTGACGTGTTATTCAAAATTCTAAAATTGTACAATATTTCCACAGTTTTCGCCTTCAGAAATGTGAAAACACTTTGTGCTTACGATATCTAGGTTAGTAATAACAAACATAATACCGAATACTCTTATCTCCCCTTTTTCTTCAGTTTTGTCTCGATATTTTGGAAAGTATTTTGATGAATGCAACGAATTAAGTACGAATGTATTCAGAATTGCATACTCTATCAAATTCGAAAACAAAAAAAAACAGAAAAAAAAAATTTTGAAATTGTTTTTTTCATTCTCTGTATAACTGAAAGTGGTCAGGCTCCAAGAATATTCTAGATAGGTAGATAATGTCAAACAATAATATAATCCCAATTTTCAGATTTCGAATAGGTCCAGTTCTCCAGAAACGCCTAATAGGCCGTCGAACTTGGTACACCCTGTATATGGATTTCAGAAAGGCATAAAACACCTACATTGGAGTATCGAGAGAACAAAACACAAAGTAAAACATTAAATTTCACATATTTCCAGTTAGTATTAAAGAAATTCATTGTATTTTTCATTTCCGAAAAAGAATTCGATCCAATTAATTCCATCGAAACTCTCCTTTCGAACTATCAAAATTTTGTAAGGGTTAGGTTCAAATAAAAAAAGTTTGTTCTACCTAGGCATGTGGAGGTTCAATGATCAGAGCATTATCCATATTTTCCACAAATCAATAAGGGCGATCGTCCAATGTTCCCAGTTTTTCGCAGATTTAGTTATGGCTTTATCTGAAAAACAGCAGAATTTAGATGTTTCAAAAAGCTAAATGGTCGAAAATGTAAAAAGAATACTGCTGATCTGAATGATCAATTTCGATCAATTTCTGCAATTTGATTAAATTTTCAAAAATTCTTTCAAGTGTAACAAACTGAATTGAAAAAAAAGGCCATATGGCAATGTTTTTCAGATATACATAAGTATGACACATCGATTTATTTTCAGTGAACGTTTTTTATAACAGTTACTTCTTCTATTGAGCTTTTCTCGTGTTATTTAAAACCGAATTCATGAATGAAATAAAATTTTCCATCATTTTGCTATGTTTGCGTTACAGTTAAAAATTCCTCGAAAAAATATGCGTTGGACTAATATCATACGATGTATTAGATTTAAATACAGTATTTAAGTACCTTTACCGACCTTGGTATCAGCAATGATCTATCGCATTGAATTAAGTGCCCTGTTTAGAGTGCTTAATAATTATCTTGTTGCAGTAATGTTTCAATCGTGGACCTAATGCTGTTCTATCGTCATAACTGGAAAAACGCATGTCCTCAACAGAAAAAATGCGAGCGGGGGTTCATTATTTCCACTTCACTTCGTTTCTGCATTCCACTCTTCAACAGTTTCAAGGAACAGACCTAGAGAACCTCAGAAATTATATATACTGTCATTTAAAAGGAAACACCCAGTAATTGTGAACATATTTGAGGAATATTTATTAGAATTTGGACATTGACGATTTTTTTAAATTTTTATCAGAGTATACAGTGTTGCCGCACATTCAAAAATCCCCCTATTTCCAGTAAATACCATAAACATGTAAAAATCATTCATTTTCTACGTTTTTAATAGATTAGTTTCCATTAGACGTGCGCTCTCCAAATTGACGACAAAATTCCGTCGATAATCGCTGGGCCTTTGGCATTGAAGCGAATTTGCGAATCGTATCAGCAGCGATGCCGAAAATACACTTTGGGCAAGGTCGAAATGCTTTGGGTGATTACTGCGCGAGATAATGAACAGATACAAACTCAAAACAAACGTAATCTCATTCATGAGCTCGTCCCTCGGTAATTTGTTTTATTTTTTTCATCGCAGGCGATCCTCAGCGACCAGAAAACCTACGAAATTCCGATCAAGGACTCTCAACAGATCAATTAGACGAATAAAAATAAAATTTTTCATTTTGTTGGCAGCTGAAGGATTATTTTGACATCCTGGCAACAGTGTCATCCATGATATACTCGAAATGAATTCACTATAGCAGTCCTATACGAAAGAATAAGTTTACTTCTTCATTTGTTAGTACAAATCACTTTTCTGGACATTCTTCATCGTTAAAGAAGTTGCTTCAAGGCAGCCAGGAAGTTAACGAATAGAAGCCTTGTTGATTGTAGATTTCGTGGGTGAATTAAAGTGAAGGCTAAACAATAAATTTGGACAATAACAGCACGATGAATTGTCGAATAGCACTCATAAGAAGTGACATACAAATACACTCCCCGTCAATAAATTCCGGACAGGCAAAATTTTTGTCAAATTCAACACCCTGTATCTTTTTTCTTGGTTCTCCGATTCGGTTGAAATTTTCACCAGGTATAGTATTGGGTCTTGTTATATCAACCTGAAATTTACTTTGCGAAAATACCTGTAGTTCATCCGATATACAGGGTGAAACAAAACCTTGTTTTATACCCTTCATTTCTAAACACCCTGTGGTGAATTTGAGGCGGAAAATTTGATATCATTCAGTTTTAATTCGAAGTGTGACCTTTTCTTAATAAAATGTTTTTTGATTTACGTCAGTATCTGCTTTATAAAAAGAGATACACATTTTCAAAGAATGTGTTGCATTTTTTCAATTTTTATAACAATTTAAAACATTACAATACCTCATCGACTAGTAAACATAAACAAACATCTGAAAATTAATTGCGTGTATTTCCACCTCGCTTTCTCATCACTTCTATCATACGACGTGGCATACTTTCAATGCATTTCCGAATTGCTTCTGGGGGAATATTTTCCCGTTCTTCAAGAACGGCTGTTCGTAAATCGGGCAAGGTGTTGGGCTGCCGATTTCGAACATGTCTACCTAGCATATCCCATACATGTTCGATTGGATTTAAATCCGGCCTTCTGGCTGGCCACACGAATCGTTGAATATAGGCCTCTTCAAAGTATTCTGTTACAATCCGTGCAACATGAGTTTTGCATGTTTTGCTCAGAAGCAATTCGTAAATGCATTGAAAGTACGCCACGTCTTTTAATTTTCAGATTTTTGTTTATGTTCACTAGTCGATAAGGTATTGTAATGTTTTAAATTGTTATAAGAGTTACGAAAAAATGCAATACTTTCTTTGAAAATGTGTATCTTTTTTTTAAAAGCAAATACTGACGTTAATCAAAAAACATTTTGTTTATAAAGGGTCACACTTCAAATTAAAATTGAATAATATCAAATTTTCCGCCTCAAATTCACCACAGGGTATTTAGAAATGAAGGGTATAAAATAAGGTTTTGTTTCACCCTGTATAACGGATGAACTACAGGTATTTTCGCAAAGTAAATTTCAGGTTTATATAACAAGACCCAATACTATACCTGGTGAAAATTTCAACAAAATCGGAGAACCACGAAAAAAGATACAAGGTGTTGAATTTGACAAAAATTTTGCCTGTCCGGAATTTATTGACGGGGAGTATAATTCAGTTACTACGCTATGGAATATATGCCCCTATATTCAACAAATCCTACAATAACTTCGATTCATTTTCATGGTTTTTCGAAAAATCCGATATCCCTATTTCTATACAAATTTCTTGCTAGTGCCTGAGTATTTTGATTCAAAATTGACGTGGAAGTCGCTGCGTTCATAGATAATACATTTCCCATTAATGAGGTGCGGCATACAGGAGTGCCAACGCGCTTAGTATAATTTCCCTAGCGTAATACGCGATTAAAACCGCCAACGGAAATTGCAAACATGCAATAATTATCCAGCAGGAGCAATTCGTCCCTTCACACAAAACGTGAACCAGGTAAGTGCAGGAGGCGCAGAACAAACCACAACGAATTTACCCGAAATAGCATCGTTCCCCTGAGTCTGACCCTGATCCCTCCTAGATTATTGATGACACCCAAAATGGAACGTTCCGTATCGAGGTTCGCTCTGTGCCCCGCAGGGTCGATATTCTGTGAACGGAACACAGATCGAGATCACGGTTCACGAGGCCTACATAAAGTTTCAACTACTGAGGCTCTATGCATAATGAACCACCGAAGTGATCTCTCTCGCGAGAGGATGCGTTTGGAGGTCGTTTTTGGTCTCGGCCACAATAATAAAAACCGTCCCACCTTTACTCGAACAATGTGTCGACCTCCATTCTTGTTGAATTATCGAATTGAGTCGTACCGATTTTTTAAACGGTACAGCCAGGGTTTCAGCAAAAAATTCCTTCGATATTTCAATTTTTGAGTGAGGATATATCACGAACAATGCAAATAATTGATTAATATCAGTGTTTGCAGAGTTGCGTCGACATTTCATCATGCAACCAAATGTTCTCGTTGAGCAATAAAAATTGACATCTATTTGGCCGATTTCCCAATCACGCTTGCAAAGGAACGTTGTTTTCTCTTTATATCGAAAAATATTGAGTTCCTTGGGTAAACTGATAGTCAAATCAGCGTTCGATTAAGAATCATTTCGTTTCGTAGAAAAATAGTGAATCAGACGAATTGTTATCGGCTTTCAGCAGAGGAAATGAGTTTTCCTTTTGTCGATATTTAATTTGCATTTCCTCATGCCACTATATAGTTAAAATTAAGCATGATGAACAGTTCACGTTCTAATAATCATCAGCAGAACGCACCATATGAGGAAATAGGCGCCTAATTCGGTAGTTCAAAAACCCTCCTTTCCATCGACCACGAAAAAGACACACGAAACATCAGGACTACGGACCACAGATCTCGACATCGATTCCTCAACCAGTTCACCTAATAATTCGACAAACAATGAGGTGAACAGCTTGCTGTCGTCACCTCGTACATTATGCACGCACCAAGACCAGCAGCCATGTAAAATAAGTAACACGGTGTCGTGTCTTGCCGTCATCAATATTGGCCTCTCTCGAATGAGGGGGCAGATGTACGCCTAGTGTCAGAGAGATTCAGGAGGCCCACATCTTCGCTCTATTAATCAACGATATCCACTCTCAGATACCATCAGGATGGCCCAGAAAGCACCGGTCGGAATTCGATTCGAACTGTTGAAACGATGCCGATTTCACACGTTGGCTCAGTCGTATTCCACGAGAGTGGAACGGTTTCAGGTCGAGCATAGAAGTTTCGGAAACGTCATGGCGGCCATATTTGAGGTGGTAGAACTGTCATAAGGTGCCGTTTGTCATTTCGGTTTTAGTCTCAATTGCACTAAAATACCACTAATATTCAAGAAACATCAGGAGATTTTCAATTTCGAGATCTCATCGAGTGTTTTGTCAAACTTCTCACCTCATCTTTAGATGAAGGTTGTCCTTTGCAAGGTTGCCAAGATTAGACCATCTGGCTCACATTGTCAGATCTTGTGTAGAGCCAAGCTTCTAACTCTGCATGTTTTAACTTTGAAAGTCCTCACTTCACAAACCCTACACTTCAGTCACACTTAAGGGCCAAGTCGCATAATATATTGACTAAGGTGTAGATTTTGTGAAGTGAGGACTTTCAGAGAATGTTGAATTTGCAGCTTGGCTCTACATGTTTTTTCTCCAACAATGTTGACATGCCTTGGCAACATCTTAATATATAAAACTAAGTCGGCCAATTTGTTGGTTACACCATTTATAACTCAAGATTGGATGAATTGTTTGTTATGAAATAATTTTTGTGGATTCTTCTACGACGGGGTTAACATAAAATACATCGATGAAATGGAGAAAAAGGAAATAACTTCTCTTCTTGCGAACAACGTCAGTAGGTGTCGCTAAGGTTAATAGCGTTTTCGTGAAAGTATGATATTTGATATTAATTGGTGA
The DNA here is from genome assembly GCA_038502775.1 of Hippodamia convergens. Lineage (NCBI taxonomy): Eukaryota > Metazoa > Arthropoda > Insecta > Coleoptera > Coccinellidae > Hippodamia > Hippodamia convergens. The sequence continues at coordinate 98,795,112 of CM076607.1, forward strand.
ACAACATTTTCTAATAATTTTAACGCATCTGAGTCCATGTGTTATTACACCTATCTTTCTTCCGAACACTACGGAAAATTTAATGACGAAATGTTTTGAACAAATCTCCATTCTACTATTACATATGTAAATAATTACTGTGTATTTTGAGTTGCCTAAACGGATGTTTAGGGGGCGCGTTGATTCTTTTGCTTTTTGTTCCGACAACCATTACCGGTAATTCCAAAATCGACGGCTGCCGATGAAATAAATGCTTGCCTAATATCATCAATTTCAAATTTGGCTTGGTAATAAAGCGCTCAATTCAGTTGTTTGCGGTTGGAATAGTAACAATAGATATTTGCAGCAAACAAAAATGCAAAAAACACCTGCACCACAAAAATTGTTGAAAATGATTTTTTGTAACCACAAAAAAAGATGCAATGCGTCATGCACCTGCAAAAAACTGAGTCTTTTTTCTAACGCTACATGTGGTGAATGTGCAGGTGCTAACTGCCAAAACAGTTGTCTAATCTTTTGCAAAGATGAAGAAATAATATACAGTGGCGACAGCCACTCAGAATCAGATTAATTTTTCGACACAAAAAGTATTAATTTCACGTGAATAAAGTGATGAATAAATGAAATGTTTAAATGATATTTTCATTTTGTTAATTTGAACAGATAGGGGTTTCTTCTAGGGGTTGAAAAATAAAAATAACAAAATGCTGTATAAAATTGATTGAAATTAACCCATTTTTACACATTTAATGCTGAAAGGGGGTGGTTTATATGGTCTTGAAGTATATGAAGGCCTCCACCAAACTTCATAAAACCCTACTGGGGCTCAAAAATTACTTTGATTTACGTTAGAACAAGTTTCTTTTCATTTTGGATAAAGGGTTTTTTTTCACCCCTTAGAGATAATAAGCATAAATCGACCTAGGGTAGCAGTAGGAGACAAGTATAGCTTATATCCAAAAATTTATCAAAATCGAAGCATCTTGATAGAATTCGGAGGTAATGTCTCATTTTCGCCCTCATTGACTGGACTTATTATTGTACAGGACAATTTTATCTCCACTATCAAGGTATTACACCATAATAGTTTATTATAATATTAAAGTTGCTTTTTTATTTATTGATTGAGTACGAAGTCTGCCGGGTCAGCTAGTTTTACATGAAAATGCTTTTGTTGGGTAGATAGCGAAACGACTTGCTGTAGTAGTTCAAATGTTCTATCCACGAAGATGCCTTCCAGCTTTGTTCCATGATCTTCTCATCCCTTCTTCATATATTTCTTCCCTTTTTTCAATCTTATCCTTTCATCGCGTCATTAGGAGATAATAACCAGCACCCTCCGTTTACAGTGACTTTCCCCCTACATGCAATAATAGAATAGGGGACACGCCCACCGTATACACATTCCAACCCCTTTCTTCTGGACATCCCTAGAACATCAGACTCATCGAACCAAAATTTTGATCTTCATCTATTCGACTACCTGTGCCTTCTGATCGTCCGTTGGGACATGATTTACCTGCCCGTGGAATCCGCCACTGGGAAGGTGCACACTTCAATACCTGGCTTGCCGAATCTGCATCCCGGACCCAAAACGATAAAGCCGATCCAAGGACTTTCGCAAGGGATAAAAATCGAGTTTTTGCCGTTATTATAAACGCGGAGATGAAGTATTGTTGATGTAGAAGAGGGAACTTGCGGTTAAGGGTGCGCACCTGTTGGTTTGAGGGTGGTGGTCCTTCGAAGGGGGATCAGAGAGATTCTCCGATGATTTCATTAGAAATGTCAACCGAATGAAATTCTTGTTTAGCAGGATTTCAAGAGGAATTAGGGAAAATGAACCATTATAAACATAATGTTAATTTCCAGTTTGTGAGAAAAATTCAGAGAGATTTGAAGCTTCTTACACTTGTGATACTCAATATACATGTTTCTGAGAATTCATTCATATGTTCAAAAACTGTTGTCACTATTCACTCGATTTATTGTGAAATTATTTATTATACTGATCAAAGATTCAACGATTTAAAGCAGAGATTTTCTGGATCTTTATCTAGATTTTGCAACTTCAACACAAAGGTGAAACTCATGAATACCATTCGAAAATGATTTGGTTTATTTTGCAATTTGAGAAACAAAAAGGAAAATTAGTCAAACATCGCATCAAACCAAATTTTTCAATTATCTGAGAAATCTCCTTCGGACCTCCAATTCGGAAAAAAGAAGTAACACAAAAGAGACCGTTGAAAATATTCTTCTATCGCTTGGAAAATCCCCTACCGGATGTGCTGCTTTCTCTGCATCGCTCTGTGTGTTTTCGCGGGTCTATTGATAGCGCGTGCCTATTCGGGAAATGTGTGCCACAGCCACACGGCTTTGTACGCACTGCCGAAAAGTGATAATCGGGGAGATAAGCTGTTGGAAGGACGAGTTACACACGATCCAGCAACGGATAACACGGTCAAGCCGATCTGACCCAAATTGAAGCCGAAAATCGACCGCAGATCCGCTTTTTCACGAAAAAAGCGTCACACGTTGAAGCAGGGCTCTCAATGCTTTTCAACAACTAAAAACATCTGGGGATGTTCGAAATCATTATGGCAACATACCCTGAACCAATGTTAAGAGTGAAAATTTTGAACTACAATAAAGGGTTTCAAAGAAATTCATCAGAAAAATATGAAATTCCCGAATAAGAAAAAAGTCTGTATTCGGATAAAAAAGCCAATACACTTGGCAGAAACTAGTAAAACTACTAGTGGATCTGAATGAAGAAGTTTTTTATTATTATATTGTCTTTGAGGTTATGTAATGCTGATGACGCCATAATAAGGCTGAAACCGGTCTATCTCTCCTCTCAGAGACAACATCTGATTAACCTTTCCAGTCTGCCAGATAAAAGTTTTGTGAACCAATGAATTGAAGATGATATTGTGGAAAAAAAAGGCGTGACATTGAAGATTCAATTTTCTAAATATGTACTTCAGAATTTAGCTGAACTTGACAAATATCTGGAGTAAATGATGAATTAGAAAGCTTTCGGGGGAGATTCTAAAGGTGATGATGCCATTTAAACTACACCATTTACAAGTGTAATTAGGAAACTGTCAAGTGTATTTCAGATTAGTCACTTCTATTTCAGAAAGCGTCAATTGAATTTCAAAAAACATCAAATGTAATTGGGATAAGTCAATGGAATTTCATTTGATATTTTCTGAAATTCATTTGTCTTATCTGAATTGTAATTAGGATAAGTCAATGGAATTTCATTTGATATTTTCTGAAATTCAGTTGACTTATCTGAATAACATTTGATGTGTTCTGAAATACAATTGAGTAATCTGAAATTCAAGTGATGTCTGAATGTCAATTGACTATTTCTGAATTACACTCTGAAATGGTGTAGTGAAAATCATTTTTTTTCGATAACTCTTGTCGACTAACGATAAAAAATCCTGTTCAGGTAAACTAGAGATTTGTCCGAAAGGTAAGGAAGAATCCACCGTAGTTCGTCTCGTCGAAAACCTCGTTTAGGGTCCAATTTTCGAGATTAGAGCTCTCGGGGGGGGAGCACCCCTTTTCGAGAGCGACGTCCGTCTGTAGAAATCCGGAAAAAAATCCACCCTCCCTGTCGTCTTCCCCTCATAACAGCTGTCTGACGGCTCCGTACCCCGGTTCCGCCGCGTTGTCGCGTCTACCGAAATATCCCTACGTTCGGGAAGAATTTCGAGATGTTGGCAGAAAGTGTGTAAAAATGAAATTAGCGAAGCATTTCAATCTGGATAAAGGCATAACTTCTCAAGGGTATAATTAATTTATATTTGATATGAAGAATTGAGTGAGGAAATCATGAGCGAAAGCTTTCATAAAAAGCTGTTTAAATTTTCATTTTTTTTTTGGTAAAGTATCCATACTTCCATACTAATATTATAAATGTGAATATCCGTGTGTTTGTGTATTTGTTTGTCCTCTATGGACTCAGGAACCAGATGACCGATTTTGATGAAACTTTCACTATATTGTGGAGAATTTTTTTTTGGGAATATATCACGAAGAAATAAGAAAAAATATCGATTTTTCATGAAGAATCCCGGTACTTTCCGGCTTTTACGGGCGACGCAGCGTAAACTATAAGAGATAGAGAAACACGGTCAAAGACAATTTTGTAGTGCTTGACAAGTTCTATAAAAAAGTCCGCGACGGCATATGTCTAACTGCCGAAGACAACCCACGATAGTCATTTTCATTATTTTCAATTCAATCCAAAATAATGGTCAATTTGAAGAGGGCTTTTGACTGGCATGAAATGAATCAATATAAAAATGAATGTGACTGTACCTGCGGCATTTATTCCTGATGAGAAATGCTTTTTACAGTATAGGTTTCTAATGGATACTTTGAAAGTTACAGTAGGTTGAACGAGTTTGAGCTAGAAATTATTGAATCTATACGCGACATCGTTTCGTCATGTATACACGTGCAGTCTCTCCTTCGATACGAGATTATGAATGTGGGGTTGCGGACCTATCAGTACCGTTTTAAATTAAACTATAACGCGAGCGAAGGCGCGGGTATGGGCTTGTAGAGTGTATAGCAAAGAGTAAATGATTAAAATTTGAAGAAAAAAAGGAAGGGTTCACAATTTTTTTCAATAAATTTGTTTTTTATGTGTTTGTCCACTCCCCAACACATCCTGGAATTGATGCAAGAAGATGGTCTATTTATTCTTGAGGAATATTATCCCATGCTGAGGTAAATTTCCAAGCCTCCTACCCATGATGTCCTAAACATGCTCTATGGGCGAAAGATCGGGTGATCTGGGCGGCCAAGGCAAAAGATCACATGGGACCCTTCAAAAAAGTTTGAACTAACTCTGGCAACATGAGGTCGAGCATTATCTTGCTGAAACATTGGATTCCCCAGCTGGTTAAGGTAAAGGGAACATATGGCTCCACTATTTCTTGAAAGTAACGCAGCGCTGTCATGTTTCCTCGAATAAGGACTAGAAGTGACCTACTTGCATGTGCAAAAGCACCCCATACCATAACGCCTACTGTCCGGTGTACATGAGGCTCAACATCAAAAAGAGGTTCACGTGTTTCTCCCCGACGTCTTCTAACCCTTTTTGAGCCATCATGTGCACCCAAGAAAAATCGAGATTCATCAGAAAAGACCTTATACGGCGGTAAACAGTTCGGACAGTTACAGAATGGCCTTGTTCTCCAAACACTCATCAGCCAAAGATCCGCTTATACCTTTAGATTTTAGAGATTCATTGCCTTGCGACTTTAAGGTCCATTGTGCCCCCATCAGAGGCGTTCTATTACTATTAGTTTACGGCCTCAAAGCTCCGGCGTGAAAAAATTGTATGCAGTGATTATGGACTAAAGCTGCCCATCCACGAAAGGTTTTCAAAGTCTCCGAGTCTAACCGAGAAAAATGCTTCACTTCCTCAGATATAATTGGTGGTGGCACAGCGAGGGCAGAAACCGCCCCTGCAAGTAGCAACAACCCTGTTCCAGGACTCGGGAGTCCTTCCCTCTCGAAAGGGCCTCGAAAAGGGGGCCTTATCGATCCCCGCTTGGGTCCTTTCCTCTTCCAGCCCTACGAGGCTGCGGGTTAGAGTTCCCCCCGCCGGCTGGGGCTGTTGCTGCTGGGGTTGACTAGAGAAGGGGCGGCGGGAGAATGGGGGGCCGTAGAGGCGATATTCGGGGCGAGTTTCGGGCCGAGAGATGGCGTTGGGAGCGGCGGGGGTACGTTTGGATAATGCGAGATGCTAGGGGACGGACCCGAAAATACAGGGTGTCCCCAATAAGAGCGGCAGGATTCGATATATGGAAAAATTCCAGAGACAATATCGAGAAACATGTTCTTTATGTTATGACATCTATGCCTACCTATTTGACATTTACATTTATACTGATCATAACATTTACAGCTATTTTGACTTTATATCAATACCGATTATGACATCTACACCCATTTTGACTTTGGCCTCTATACCTATTATGATATTCATACCTATAATGAAATCGCCGATAAAACTGAATATTTTCTTGCAAATAATGTGAACATGTCTTTTGTGGGCTAGTGTGAAAGCTCAAGAAAAATTATCTCATGACATTCTCAGGTATTTTCATCTACAAAAAATGCGGAAAATTAAACATCCATCGATGGGTTACATGGTTTCAGTTCTGAGTTATTGGTTGAAGAAATATTCATTTCATTCCAGACATATTCCCAATCTTGTTTAGAGTGAATCGTGAAGTTTATATCACGAGTTTATTGGATCAATGTGAATCATTGCAATATATCGGGAAAATAAGCACGAAACTGATAGTGAATTGATTCACCGTAGCTCACCAAATAGCTTCTCCTGATAATTCAAATTCTCGTCAGGATATCCAGAGAATCGTTTGAAATTTGTTTCTCCAAATCGGTGAGAGATTCGACAATATCTTCAATCTTCAAACAACTAATGGTTTAGTGGGAGAAATTCGGACGCTGTTACAGAGAAAATGTCACCCTGTAGACTGTCAATCGTGATTCGAATATATTGTGGAGTACCTACTGAAGATTTCACAATCATTAGTCTAAGATCGCGCGTTTCAAATCTCAAGAAGATCCAATGAAACCTTCCACATGCAAACGCGCGTTTGCTGGATCTGAAAGACGCGTTAGCATGTGTACGGTATCATTGGAGCCACTGTTCAAAACGCGCCTTTCCAAACGCCTTGGGGCCAGTTTCATAATCAATTTTAAAGTCCCTTTAATTTCAAAGCTCCTTTAGGTTCAACATTTCGGTTTCATAACACAATTCAGGTTCTTAAAGGCACTTTATATCCAAAGGCCCAATCTCGGGACTTTAGCAGCTAAAGTATCCTTAGGCCTGAATATATCAATAAATTCCTAACCTCTCTAGTCCAAACTGTCAACTCATTCGAGGTTAGTTATGTTGTGTTTTATTTTGAAATCAACTTTTACAAGTGGAATGAGAATACGAAAATGAGAGTATGGAAACGTAGATTTCCAATTTCGAAATGAGACTACAATTAGACACCATACGGCTCATTATAGTTGCAACTGCAGTGTTGCAATTGATATCAATGACATGTTTCCTATCAATAATTTGAAAAGGAATAAGGTGATAATCAAGAAATTTTTGCTAATGCCGTTAATGGGAAACATGTTAGAAATTCAATTGTAACAGGTCATTTTGCTATACTAAGCTGATGTAATTGGTGAAAATAAATGCTTATTCAAAGATTATATGTATTCAATTTTTTTTTCTTATTTCCATTTCTAAATATAATGATGTTAATGTAAGGCAATGCTCCCTTATTGCCCTTCTGTCAGCCGCAATCATCAATTCCATTTTTTTTTTAATTCAGTTTGGGATTAGCCTTCTCCCCCAAATTTCTAGGTGTATATTTCAAATTTGAAACTGAACGTTATATCCACAGCTTTAGCTTAAAGTGCACTTTAACTAAAGTGTACTTTAGGGTTTATTATGAAACTGCCCATTAGTGTAAGCCTGTCGCAGACCAGTCGAAAAAGGTGCTGCATTTTTCAGCCCATTTCATTACATTTCTAACAACCATTCCAAAATTATTCTGTAGAATTTAACTTCATTAGTTTCTGCTACCACTTTTCCTTCTAAATATCATTTCGCTTGCTTCTTCTTTCAATCGCCGTTTGTTTTTTCTTTGGCAATTGAATCGACTACTATGGTCATTAGCCTTGCGTGGATTAAACTCTTTCCGTAGAGGGAGCTTCGTTAAAGGCTCTGGTTCGAAAGGACGATAATTTTGCACACAACTGCCTTGACAAAAATATAATTGTAGAAGAAACTTCCCTTTCTTCAGGCACAGTTGACGTACCCAATTTTGGCTCCCCTTGATGCCAGCAAACAGGTTTCTCTATTTTTTTCTGTACCAACTATCTTTTTCAAGACATTGTCCATCCGACAACAGAAATTGGTTCTTCGTATATAGAAAAACCTTCACCTTTTGCTCTTTGTAGATCCTAGACGAGAGCGCAGCGGCAACACGGTCATCCTGCAGGTCTCCACGGCACTTTGTTCTCTTCGGGGCCATCGGACCCAGGTGGTCTCCAAGGACTCTTAGCCATCCTCCGTCGTCCAGGTCATCGGCCCTGAATAGACCACGGCACGGCCGAACCGGCGATGAACTTTGTGCGTTATTCGCTCCAAGACGAGGCAGAAGAGGCCTTAGAACTGTCTTTTCACGGTTCCTAAGCACCCGTCAACGACCGCCTGGAAGAAAGAAAGTTCCGCTCGACTTTGTCTGCGTGCAGTTAGAGCGCCTAAAATAACACAAAGGTGCGAGGATGATCCGGAGAGTAATCTACCAATAACAGTTATACGAAAGCGTTTATCGTTCCTGAGTAAAAAACAATATTCTTCAAATTGGAAATTGAAATACAAAGAAGAAAGTTAGATGGGACCTTATGTGCAACTTGTATTAGCGTTTAACACTCGGCCTAACATAAGACGAAGGTACAAGATTCGGCTGAAAAGTTTACTAAGTTAATATGCGTCTTTGACTTTGACTGTATTTAGCTCAAAAACTGTCTGTTAATTAGCTTTTTGCCTGAAACATTTTTTGTTCGGTATGTCGTAAGCTAAAACATATCAAAAAATAAGACGATTTCACCGAGATCTCATACATATGATATATATATATAGATAATCAAAGCGAGAACCCGAATTTTTTGTGTTTGACTGGAATTAGCTCGAAAACTCTCCATTAATGAGCTGTTTGGTTATGACATTTTTTGTTCAGTATGTCGTAAACTACAACATATCAAAAAATTAGCGGTTTTCACCGAGATCTAATTACTCATACATATGATATATATACATAATCAAAGCGCGAGCCCGAAATTTTCGTGTTTAACTGGCTATAGCTCAAAAACTATTCATTATTCAGGTTTTCACCTATTACATTTTCTGTTCAGTATTTTATAACCTACAACATATTGAAAAAATAGCGGTTTTCAATGATATCTGATTACTCATACATAAGATACATGTACATAATCAAAGCGCGGACCCGAAATTTTTGTGTTTAACTGGCTATAGCTCAAAAACTGTTCATTATTTAGCATTTTGCCTATCACATTTTCTGTTCAGTAGGTCATAAGCTACAACATATTAAAAAATTAGCAGATTTCACCGTGATCCAACTTCCAAAGCATCAGTAAGGGGTCATTTCTGATTAACATATTACCAACCAATTGGCTATAATCCATTTTTGACATAATAATAATGAGAAACAGAGCTCCTGAAGATGCCTTGAGAAGGCAAAGCATGTAGAGCATATATTGAAAATAAAAAATACATTTACATATATTATATTCCTTATTATTATATTTTCTGATTGCCAACTGAGGAAATAATTGAAAAAAAAAAAATCACATAACAGCTTCAGATAGAAGTAAATCAAATAAATAACACTCAATTGAGTCCAATAGGAAACAGGCTGAAGAATTTACTGGTACCATAGTTAAAAACAAAATTGTCGCGTACAGGACCCAGAAAAAAAAACATTATTAGAATTTTGTTGGAAGGAATGACATAGAAGAATAAGAGAATTGATTCGTGCTTGTGGATTGAACATAAATTAACCATCAATGGTACTTAAAACGAAAGGAAGATGCAGGGAGGATCTGAAAGAAAAAGCAGACACATTATACCTAAGTGAGCATGTACCTTTAATGACAGTTAATAGCAGATGTGGAAATCTACACTGTATCGTTGGTAGATAAACCAACTAAAAGTAGATCTATCTAAACGGGTCCCAAGAAACTGATATGATAGGTCTAATCCAAGCCGTAACCGGAATAAAGGATCTTTTGTTAAGTTTCCAATTTCTCGAAACTTTTGGACTTCCCAGTACAATCAAGACTCACCCTGTATATCGTATACATCATTGCCTACTTTTTTCAACTAAATCCTTGTATAAATAACGAACAGAGTAAACGGAGTGACATTGAAGCGATGAAACATTAGGTAAAATTCGACAACAATCCGAAAATTAACAACCTTATGAAGCGATCCAACTTCGAGGATAGGTACAGTGTAACGACGATGTAACATCGCCTAGATCGGATTCCTGAAGGCGGAAAATGCGACCTTTCTTCTAGACTGACCGCCATCGAAATATACGGATAGAGTGTCACCGTGCTCATAAATTTCAATTACGAATATTATGAGGTCATTGAAAAAATTCGTCGGGTACACTTTGCTAATCGCTCTGGCACACATTTCGCTCCATGAAATCACCGAATGAATCGACTGAACGCGAAGAAAATTCGTTAAATTTTTTTTTTCGAACAAAATGTTGATGTAAACTTCAACCATCGAAATAATTTTTTTTTTATTAATTATTACTTTGTATTGTTTTCTGAGCACCCTCAAAATACAGGAAACCAGCTCGATAATTTGTCGTCGTTTCATGGTCAAATTACACAAAATCTTTATAAATTGTGGCCTATGTTTCATTCTGATGGATAAACTATATTGATGTGAATTTTCATCTGAATCTATTCGGTAGTTTTCACTTGAAACAGTAACAAACATACATACTCACGAACTTTCCTATGCATTAATGTTAGTAGGAAGTAGGATAAGAGTTAGCAAGATTCTAACTCAACCAAATACCGGATTTCCATGAGCTCGAGTATTTGAAAACCACGATAGTACAATAATAGGTTCACCTATTCAAAAGAGGCCATGAAATGAGCATTGCGCAATAAATACTAAAGCTCAATGAAAAATGTTATCAATACCAATTCTAAATCCAAGTTCCAGTTGTTTTGCACTTGAGGATTATATAACAATTTGTCGGTCATATATTTTATGTTCCTGGTTTTTCAACTATTCAAATTCACAAGGAAAACTATCACATAATGTGCGGCTCGTTAGTATTAACATCGGTATTAATTGACCAATTTATGCAGCAATATTAATAGGTAGAATAAATACTCAATTTCTAAGCGGTTTTCCATGATGATTCCTCAAAATTCTGAACAAAACGAGGTCTTCTGAATGTCCCCTAAATGTGTTAAACAAACTTCCTATCATCATTACTCATCATTCAAATTGTTATGTTCTTTTGATCATGTCTTTTTCCAACAGCTATGGTCTTACTTATGTTCGTATTCTTTCATATGTCCAAGGTATGAGCTTATTACCGTTGGGTTTTTTTTTAATTAATTTTGCTCGTATTAATTTGCGGATATATGTTAAGATCGCGGGACAAACTTGACAACTGTCTAGCCTTGATCAGGTAGAAAACTCACCCTTCTAGTAGTTTAACTGAGTACTCAGAGTACTAGGGAATTAGAACTTTTGTATTGATATTTGTAACGAAATAACATAAACTTATATAAAGTAAAGAGTGATAAAAGCTAGCTTGGTCTAACGGAATTAATTAAACGGATGCGGTAACCAAATTGGTTGCAAAACGCCAAGGTTTCAAAATCGCCGCAAGTATAAGGTCAAGATACTGAATCCCAATTTTTACGAGGATCGATTTAAGCCCGAGACTTTTGGGAAAAGAGCCCGAAGCGACCTCGAAATGGGTCCTTCAGAAAATTGACCTTGGTCGCACAAAGAACCATCCACTTTACCTGGCTAGGGCCATCCTTAGGTGGTGGTATAATCCGAGATTCCGGGGTTGGGAACAAAATTTATCACAAGCTACGTGCACCATTCACTCTCATTATCTTGCAACGCCACACGAAATACCACGAACTTGTTAGGTTAACAACTGTCAGAAAGGCGACGTGTTTCTGTTGAAAAAAATCGCACCGCGCGCGCAACGTACCGCACTGAACGGAGAGTCGACGTCGACTGAGACAACAAAACAATAAACAAACGACCGAGATCCAGGCATCCGATTATAGCACCGTCTCTGTCTAGCGTTCGAATTTTCGACGATACTCTACCGTCCGAGTACACCCATGATCCTACTCTTCGATCTCAACAAAACTGCTATTTTCCCCCATATCTAGCCGAATTGCAGCATTAAAAAAACTTACATTCAAAAATTCAACTGCCCCGGCACCCTTGACATATTTGCAATATCGCCTCTAAGATCCTTTCGTGTGTGGACAACTTTAATCCCTTATAACCCATAGATTCTGGGCAGCTGAATTCCAATTTACTAGTGGGCACAGCAGAGTAACTTATTTCTATTCAATGCTACTCTAAATACATAGAAGTAGTTCATTTGGATCTAGTATTCTGCAGAGAGTAAGGAAAAATCCTTTCATAACCGTCCTAAAGGCATAACATTACCACCTTTAAAGATTAGAGTCATTGAACCTGGAGTATCCCTCAACAACCGTACTTTAGTCGACGGCACATGCACAAGAAATCTCAAGGTTTAGTTGAGTATTTCAAATCACTCAACTTGATGAAGCTTGAAAGCATGCAGATCTAGCATCAAGAGAAATTTTCAATCCTGTAGTTCCTTTGTCCTGTTTTTCTATGACGAATTTGGAAACGAGGGAAACCTCTGTGCGTGTTCGTCTTAGAACCTTGCCCTTCTTGCCACCTTCAAAGAGTAGGTACATGCATAGATCCTAGAAGAGTATACACAACAACCGTTCTTTATCTTCTGTAGATGACAAGAAATCTGAAGTTCTTGTGTAATATACTTTGTACTGACAAAGCAAGCACAACCCAGAGAATACTTCAATTATATTTACTGGATGACGCTTAACAGCATGCAGATTAAGCATCAAACAAAATTTTGGAATGAATGTTAGGATGGCAATGCATGTAGATCGATTGTTTCGTCCAGTAGTCCCTTTGTCCCATTTTTCTATGCTATGCATTCCGTCTTAACGAAACCATAAATTAGGAAATCTTCTATGCGTTTCGTCTCGGAACCTTGCCTTTCACGAGGCGGATGTCGCCAACTGCACGCATCGAAATGTGAACCCGAAAATTCGGCTTCTCTCGCTGTAGGTACTTTCGAAAAATTTCTCGCTCGGTGAGAAATCGGAGGACGTACCGAAAATTAGAAAAACTAGAGAGTGACGTGGGCGAGCATCGATCTGAACCCGAGCGGTAACGAAGTCACACGAGCGTTTTAGGTTCTTTCCAACGAAACGAACGAGGTCGAGGTATTCTACAGAGAGAGTAGATCGGTAGATTTCGATTTACTATTTCGTGAATAAATCAAGAGGGTATAAAAACGGCAAAATCAAATAAAAGTTGAGGTTGAATCAAAAATTCTATTTCATCAAACTGAAATGAAAAAATATCAAGGATAAGATGTCTTAAAAATACACTTGTATTCAGACATCATAAGTAAAGAGTTATTGGTGAGAGGAGCATCGAACTTAAAGAGATTATAGATCAAAGAATGATCCCCATAATTCTACGTTTTTGGGATAGGGCATTGAAAAAAAATGTTTCGACAATTTTAAGAGATATAGAAAGAGAAATTTCAGCGAGTTCAATCGAGTCTCCTCTCAATGCAGAATCATTAGATAAGGTTCGGCGTTGCGCGTAACAAAATTCGAACGTTTCAATTATTTAGAAAGTTCCGCGAGAAAAGAAACAAAATCAGAGAAATTGACTCGAACATAATGATTTACATTCAGAGCAGTAATTTCTGATTTCTCATCGTGAACAATGATACCGCGAAATTAAGATGGAAATATGTGTTACTCACGTGACATATATGACGTCTGGAATATCTGAAATAAAAAAATTCAACATATCAGTACCTAACTTTTTTATTCTGGTAAATTTTATGCTTAAACACGTCATAACTTGTGACATAATAATAATTTATTTCACTTTGTTAAACAAATACCGCAATAAAATATAAGTCCGCCTAACTGTATCACTACAACATTTTTGGCATTGAATATATACACTTTTTTGGCTATTTGTCATAATTAACGTGAAAAAAAAAATCATTGCCAAATATTAGACAATTGAGGACTTTGCCGTATTATTCAGATCCAAAAAATTCAAGGAATTCACATTTTAATAGCGATACTTTTTTTTAATTATTGATTATTCAATGTTGAAGGTAAATTTCATCAATTCCAACTGAGATAGTGAATAACTTTTCCAATACTAAAAATAAAATTTAACCATTTAAGAGAAAAATAAAATTAAAAATGACATTTCAAAGTGACTTATTAATGGACTTGGCCACTTAAATTTCATTAATCACAATCTTTTAATGATATTCATTGATCCCATTCTCCAGATGTTGATTCATTCAAATTTTAATTAATTTTTCAAATATTAATATGAATTTTTCCCATGCATGAACATGTCATGATTCCTGGCATAATAAAGTAGACCATTTGGAAAAAAAAAATAAAAATTATAGAAGGAGCATGTCCCTTCATGGTATTGAATTTCCTCATCAGTTAATATAAAGAATTAAATGAACATATAATGCAAAATAACTTTTCATTTTTTCTTCAATATGATCATGTTTATGCTTAAAAATTATTGTAAATAATATTTAATCTCATCTTACTTGAACTATCACACAAATTTTCAATGGTGGCGCCTACCATGTAGATGGAAATCTGAAAAAAAAAACACTAAATATAAATTCAGAAACATAAATGACATAATTGTTCTAAAAGTGATCAACTTAAAATTTGTTGCTTTCAAATAAAGTGAGATAGGAGAGGAATTTGATGGGAATGCCATTTATTGTTTGAGTGTAATTTCATGAGAAGATAGGAGTATTAGTATTTTATTACATGTAGAGGCTTTCAACAAGTTGCTTCAGTAGTCTTCAACATTTTTCTGAAAACTTGAAGGTTTACGGTGTTGAATAATTTGATCAGTATGATTCATTTGCAAATATCTTTGGGTTATTTCTGTTCTACATGATTATTTAGTTATTTATACTGCTGAATAATTTGTTTTTTGTATTTTCAGAATTGTATCATTCATTTTGTAGCCTGTCTTTATTCCAGAATATTCAATAGCTGACAATTACAGTGTTGCTGACTGAGTTGCCTTCATGTTGTACAGTGGTTGTTTGGTGTTATTGATGAGATCATTCTCCCTTTTCAAACCTAAAACATAAATCAATTTAAAAAATTATTCAAAGATAAAGAAAAAACCCTGCATATTCATTGAATTTTCTTTGAAATAATTAACAATATTTTTAGTTACCTATTTATTTTATTTACCTCTTTACTGGAAATATTTCATCTTCGACCACCCTGATGTTTTTCTTCAATTCTCATTAAGTTATCTCCAGCAAACTATTCTTTCAGTTAATTCCTGTTTATATAAAAATTTTTTATTCAGGACACATTGAAGGGTGATGAGATATGAATCCACTGTAGTTTTCGATTATTGCTGTCTTGTAGGTTGTTGTATTGGCAGCTTCATTCTTGTAAGCCTGTTCTTATATTTATGCATTCCAACTCATAGTTATCCATGTAATGTAAAGTCTGAGAAATAAACAAGTATTTTCACAGCCTTTTTTTGGGTGGGTTGAGAGCAGAACTTTTCCCATTATCAAATATACTGGACCGAAATATAAATCCTGAATAGGTAGAGTCAAAAACCACCCTACCTATTCAACACTCATTACCTGAAAAAAGATTTGAAGAATCCAGCATTCCTCAGGTACAATAAACTAAAAACTTCCAGAACAGAAGAAAGATTTCCATAAAGTGGTTGAATGAATTCAATGATATGGAATTTCTGAGATTTATTATTGATAAGCAATACATGTGTTAGAATGAAAAAAAATTAATAAAAACCTTTTAAAGTTTCTTTACATCAATGAGAAACCTGCATCAACAATTACAAATGAAAAATATTGACACATAAAAAATTGATCTTAAGATTATAATAATGACAAATTATATGATCAACACTGAAGCTCAAAAAGAATGTAATTCAACACCAACTTTTTCACTGATTATCTCATGAGCATAATAGGTTACTTGGTACTCCATTCTTGATTCATCAGGAAGAAAAAAGATGGAAGGATAGGAGAAAGGAATAGAAACAATAGTTTATACTCGGTTATGTTTAGAAACATACAACATACAACTTATATGTGGTAGCGTATGTTATCTTTTTATTGAACCCAATATCAGCGTTGTTCATAGAGTATTTATTCCACACCGTTTATAAACAAATGTATCTGAATTTACCTTGAATCATTGATACCAAATATTAATTTTACCTGAGATATTTTCATTTCTACCCCTGTTAAATGATTCAAAAGAGGCGTTGGCCTGTCCTAACTCATTTTCAATACTTGATAAAATACCATTCGTGTTGTAAAAACGTTTTTATTCAACAGAAATTCGTACAATACCATTAGATAACTTACTATGGGCAAATAACATGAACTGATTTCAGATATCACTCTGACAATATTTCAGAGAACTTTCTGTAACTCAGCAGCACTACAATTGACCTGGGCTGATACTCAACAGTTGGAAATTTTTATTAAACCACACTTAGTGTAGCTTGAACAGAAATGAAAATGGAAGAAACTATTTATAGCTAGTGGAAATTGACTGAATAAAAGATAACCTTCAAATGTTATTATTTTGGAATATTACCTTACGTAGAGCTCAGTGTTTCATAAAAGCCAATAATCGGACTTGCTATAAACACGACTATATAATTTCATAAAGCACTATCGGAAATCATAATAATTCGCTTTTGTCACGTTATAAATTATAGTGAAAAACTTTAGATCCATGGAACCATATTGAAGCAACTATGTCAACTGTCATTTTTGACAACAGAATTGTTTTTGTCTGAAAATGACACATGACCATAGAATAACAAAAGTAGGCACCTCATATTAATCTATGGATCGCATCTACTACCATAGAACAAATTCATGAGGGACAGAGGATCTGAAGGGTAGGTCATTCAACAAAAAATAAAGTAATATTACAGTCCTCGCAAAAAAAAATCTTTTTTTCTACTTCTGCTGTGAACTACTGCCCTTTTTGTGAAAAATTCTTCTCAGCCAGGACCACAAATTTCAAAAATGTGCCACAGGTGTCTCTGGTCGAAACACAGAATATCTATTCTTACAGGATGATATTCTGTGGTCCTGTCACTTTACGCGGGAAAAAGTTAAATGATTCAAAATAGGTTGAAAAAAATATATAATAAAATATAGATGTACTTACAAAATCAAGTCATTAAATGAAAGTACACCATTTCAAATAAAAAATGGAAAATGAATGTAAGCTGGAGGTTATCGGAATAATACTTACTGCTGTATAATAATATTTTAATTTTAGCATTCGATGCAGGAACTCCTAGAAGGGGTACAAGGTTAAGAAAACCAACATCAAAGGCTTTAGAGAATCAATATGTGAAAACATTAGCTAGATCTGGTTTTGTTGGAAATATTTCCAGTAGCGAAGAATCCAGTAGTGATGCAGAAGACCTTCTAACTGACAATGATCCAATAACTCCTTCTGGTAAATAGGAGGCAGAAGTTTTGTATAGTTTGTCTAGTCAAGGAAGAAAAATGGTCAATGTTATGACTAAAAACCGAATTTGATGTCATTTTTATAAATGTTATGTTGCCCAAGTTTTAAAAGTGTTATTCCTTTATATAAATAATATACTTACCGAGTCCTTTATTCATTACTGTTTTCACAAAGCAGGGTAGACCAAAAGCAGTTCGAAGAGATATTGCAGAATTCAATCCAAAATACTATTGATATTCTCACTATATTCTCTTTCGGATATTGATATTACTCCACAGTTTATACTGTCAGTATCAAATTTTTTATCTTCGATTTGATTATAATTAAGTACTTCCAATTCATATGGAGTATCCAATTATTTGTACCATCATTTTTAATTTGCAGTTCTTCAAAGTACCGAGCATGTTCAAGGAGATAAAATATTTCAATTCCAGAGTAGAAAAACCAAGAAAGGATTATTTCAAAAAGTTAAGGAAGTACATGAATTCAATGAAGCAAACACCCCAGGAAAATCAATCAGAAAAGGTGGGAATTTTCAAATGAAATTCGTAACCTTCAAAGATTTCAGTAAGGATGGGGCCTTTTGCACATCTTATTCAAAACATATAATTAAGTAGGTTCTTACAAATATTCATTCAATATTTTATTTCATCGAACAGGAAGTCATTCAAATTTCAAAGATCCATTCAGTGACAGCGGCAGTGAATATAATGGAAGTGAAGAATCGTCATCTGAATCAGACCAGATGTCTTCAGGCAAGGAAAACTCAGATGATTCCGATAGTGAACCAGAGGAGAGAAAACCCAGAAGGAACCGTTATAAAGAAGAGAATAAAAAATTAGAAAAAGCAAAATCAAGAGGTCCAAAATGCAAAAACTATAAGATACAAGTTGACGACTACTTTTGCAATCAAGCAACCAAGAAAATTGTCACATCCGATTATACACTGGATAAATTGGAAACACCCAGGTTATCTCAGGATCAACTCCATAAACTCCTCAAAAACTTGAAAATGTCTGAAAACCATCGAACAGCAATAAATCAGATGCATGAACAGAACAAAAAGATGTTCAATAAATGGCTGTATCTTCTACACGAGAATTTTAATATTCTCGTATATGGATTAGGCTCAAAGCGAAGAATAATTACAGAGTTTCAGGAGGAGTTCTTGACAGACCATCCGGTAATTGTGGTAAACGGTTTTTTCCCTTCCCTATCCATAAAAGACATTCTTGATGGAATCATTTCCGACCTTTTACAACTCAAAAGAAACCCAGCCAATGTTTATGAATGTTGCGATATCATCGAGAAGGAATTCGATCTCCTGGATACGCACCTCTACCTTATTGTTCACAACATAGAGGGGGAAGTTTTGAGGAACGGAAAAACACAAAACGTATTGGCCCGTTTGGCAAGTGTACAAAACATTCATCTAATTGCGTCCACTGATCACATAAACGGTCCCCTAAGTGAGTATAACGGAATGAATGATGTGTGGTTTATTGAAATTTAGCTCTGATTGTGGAAATTTAAATTACTCAGGCATCTTCTTTTCGTCATTTCTCACAACTTCTCTGATCAAGGAAATTTTTTGTATTGAGTCTGAAAATTTCAGTGTGGGACCACTCAAAGTTGAGCAAATTCAATTACACATGGTGGGACATGACCTCCTTTCTCCCTTATATGGAGGAAACGTCGTTTGAGAGCTCTATGATGATCCAGAAAGGAGGGGAATTCGCTCTTTCATCTTTGCGTAACGTATTTTTATCCCTGACCAAAAACTCAAGAGGAATATATCTACTTATGGTGAAACATCAGTTGGATAACTCCAAAAATCAATTTTACCAAGGTTAGTCTTGAATTCGTACATTTGAGGTTAGAAATAAAGAAGTGACATTTGTCAGTTAGAACCTCAGATCATGCGCATTGCTTTTTTTCAAATAAGAAACGAGTTGCTCAATTCTTGTATAAACGCCTTTGTGAAAATGTGAATGTTAAACTTTGTCCTTATTTTAGGTATTGCTTTCAAAGACCTCTACTCTTCTTGTCGGGAAACCTTCTTGGTAAGTTCAGATTTGGCTTTGAGGGCCCAACTCACGGAATTCGTCGATCACAAAATGGTAAAAATCAAGAGATCTGCAGATGGTGTTGAGAATTTAGTGATACCAATATCGGATACTTTGCTGCAGAAGTTTTTGAGTGAACAGAAAACATAGATATTGTTGTGTTATTACAATTTTAATAAAAAGTATTATTTTGTCTTATAATCTGTTGTATTTATTATGTCCCTTCCAATTGGTTCATTATGTGAAGTAACAATAAAACACTTTTTGACATAAATATTGGACACATTGCAAAAATTAGAGAATTAATTTTATAGCTTCGCCACTCTCAATATTTCCATAGTTATGAAAATTCGAGAGGAGAAAAGTAATGAAATTGAATTTTGATCATTGGAGAAATCCCCTGAGATATTGAGCATCCCAAATTTACGAAAAAATTAAAACTATATTTTTTTGATACAGAGCAAAACCGTCGAAAAAATTAGAAGTCAGAATATTAATCAGGGTACATATAGGTCTTCCATAAGATATATTTCTTCTACATTGAATACAGCCTGTAAATATTACTCAAGAAATGCAAAAAAAGCAATGGAAACTGAGGAATAGGTTTTAAATTTTCTCGTAGCTTTTTATTCACGTCCTCTCTTTTGAAATTATAACAGATTATCAATGCAGAACAATATATACTTCACTTTCGCTTCAATTTTCCAGCATTACAAGATATTTTTTCACAAATATCGATTCAAATACGAAGAACCAAAAGACATCTCATTTTCCATTTCTGCTAGACATTCAAAAATCTGCTCTTATATGGAGGTTTCGACAAACCCTCATAATGTTACCGTTAGTTCAACCATTAGAAGACAATAATCTAAGTACATATACTTATAAGAGTTACAGTTAAGTATCTAATGAACCGGTGAACATACAGTCAAGTTCAATAGGAAAGTGACCCCTAAGTCTTGACCCAAATGATACCATGCGAAATTTCTCTTAGAACCACCTCCACTTTGGAGCTGAAGAGCAAGTACCGATGCAAGTTGGGAAGAGCGAGATGCAATTACTCTCCCTTGATATATGCGGAGATATCAAATCTATAATTGAGCTGGTGAGGCGTTTAAATTGAAGGTGCAACTACTTCTGCCGTTTGTTACTCTAGAAGTTGCGAATGAGATACAGGTATGTCTGTATGACAGCCGATTGACCGTGAATCAAGTGATTTTTTCGAAATTTCTGTGTTTTGTATTCGAAATCTGGTAAGATTTTTTATAATTTTCTATTTTTTTTCTTTCTCGTTTTGGTTTTATGGGATGAATTCAGGAGATATTTTACGGGCTTTTTCAAATGCATTTACGCTTTGTCTTAAATTTCGTCTATTTGGATGGTTTTTATAAAACAAGGGAAGTTTTATATAATATTCAAAGGAAATTGCATTTTCACCATTTTTAAATTCACAGTGAAAATTTTCTGACATATCTAACACTTTGAAATGAATTTTTCATTATTCTAATGATACACCTTGACGAAATTATTTCGTCCTGTTATAATCAATTACTTATCAAAAGTTTATAATCGATTGGATCGTCATTTTTGAAATATCGAGACATATTTCAGAATTCGAAAGTTTTTAGGACAAAACTAGAAAAAAATCATAGTTAAAGGAAAACACTTTTCCAAACATTGCCTGTGTACGTTTCGCTCAAAGTGAGAAAAATTAAAAATCCATTGTCAAGTTCTAAGCTATCACCTGAAAAAAGAATTTATTCTAGATTATCTCCCAATTTCGTAGAGGTATATTTGTCCATAGAATAAAAAGACAGTCCAAGCATTCCTCTCCAGATTCACACCCTGTATACCTACATCAAACGACATGATAAATTAAACATTTTCACACTACTTTCTAAATAGGGAGCTCTTGAAAAATTGCTTTGCCTTCATGCGATAGTGAGAAAGTACACTTATTACGATAATGGTTCGTTCTTATTTGCTGGAATATTCTCGCATATTCAAAGCGTAAAAATTCACTATCGAGGTAATGGAAAATCTTTACAGCGATCTGTCAGTTTATTACTCTGCACACAACTTTCTTCTCCTTTAATTCTGTTTGAGGTTCGTTCATTCATCGGAGATATGTCATCAATTCGTATATTCATCGTCGAAATAAAAGATGATAATTTCATACAAATTTATAAAAGCTGGTTGAAGGAACTTTCAGGAAGATGTTAGCTGTAAATGGTCATGCTACTATTCAGTCAGAAGATATACCAAAAAATAAACCATAACTCTTACGTATTTAGAAATACCATTCACCCAATTATCAAAACAAGCAAAAAATAATATTCGATTCGCTTTACTAGATATCGAATTTGAGATTAGGACTAATAGATCATAATTCTTGTTAATATAATAAGAATCATATTATGGTCAATCATCGTAAATCACTGATGATCTCGGAAAGTTCGCAATAAATCATTAGGAATCCTTGCAAAAGCCATAATTCTGTATTTTCATGATCAGTGAATTTTTTTCACGTAAATTTGATTGGTTACACGAGTTCTTTCAAAAACTATCCTTTCCCCTTCATACATTCTAAATGTTAAACTACAGATTGGATAATAAAAGATTTTTATCTGTTATCTTTTTTCTCATTTCACCTTAGATTTACACTGAATTATTCGATGAACGATTTTTTAAATTTTCAGGTTAAAATGACCCCGAATCCCATATTTGGTGGCCCCAAAACTTTGTAAGTATTTCGTAGTTGTCTGATTTTTTTATTTGGCTGTTCAAATGTATATTCTTTTGTAATTAAGATGAAAAATTTAACTCTACATCGTCTACTCTGTTGGGACACACTATATATAAGTTAAATGATGTAAATCATCAATTCAATTATTCTCAATGATATGGAAGCAATGAATCTTCTGGAAGCCAAGTGAAATATCTATAGATATAATCTCGCAAAATAAGATATAAATATTGATCTAACAATATCGGAGTAATTAGAAGCAAAATAAACGGGGTGTTTCAAATACTTTCAATTATATCTTAAAAGGAAAAAAATTGATATACGCGTTTAGGTTGAACATAACACGATTCAATTTTTTATATGCGAATTTTAATACAGTGATATTGTGACGTCAAGTGCTTTAGATCTGTTTCGACCAATCCATTGAGTTCGGTAGATCATATATAAAGAGATATTCTTGTTCAGTTGAACTCGCCGGTGCTTTTGGTAATCAGCTTGCGAAAAGTTCCTCATCCAGTTATGTGAGTAAATTAAGCATAGCTTAATATTTTTCTAAAAGAAATGATGTTGATTCTTCAACTTCGATAATTTCTTTACTTTTTCCAAATTCTTCAGTTGTCTTGATAACATATCTTATGATGTCGCATAAATTTTAGTTTCTTCATCATTTTTTTCAAAAGAACTATCCCTTAATATATGAGAAATACTTCGAGAAAAAAGTTTTTCGTATTTTCTACAATTAAAAGTGTAGGCTTTTATAGATTACCTACTGTTAAAACTCGAAATAGGTCGAAAAATTTAATTAGATTTTCCACTGATAATATTTATTTGCACCTATAAACATCTTGAAACGATATGGTGCAAGAGTAAAGTTACTTTTAGCGCACAACAAATAGTTCTTCAAGAGAAACGGTACTTTTGCGTCCCAATCAAGTATGAATCAAATGATTAATGAGGCAAAGAAGAGCGTGAAAGTCAAGTATCACTTCTGGAAATTACATCAACAATATGACATGGACACAATGGCTTAATTTTGTCGATAAACTAACGGTTATTTTATTGATGTCAGATTCAAGATGTTCAGCAATCAATGCCCTGGTTTTTATGTTCATTATAAACTACACATATGGAAAAAAGTAGGGATATACCCTGATTTTTCATTGTGATGCGATAATACGATGCTGAAAAATAACTGGAAAAAAGTATCGAAAGCTTATATCACGTTGTGTTAACTTTCTTCCAAGGTGTTCATTTTCCAAAAATTTGATCAATTATGTATACAAAATTTGAAAAATTGGGTTTTATTTTTGTTGGTCACTTTGGTTTACATTTTTCACGGGATTATCGACGTCCTTCAAATGAATTTTTTTCACTCTTTCCCTTTAATTGTTCATGGTACTTAATACCTATATCTAAATGTGCGTATTTTCCTCTTATCAGTAAAATGGTATTATTTCAGTGTCATGTCTATCAAGTCGTGAATTTCTAACTTAAAAAAAAATAATGAATAACTTTCTGTGAAATATCAGGTTGTTTTTGTATGGAGCCAGTATACAAAGTGTTGAATTGTTCTAGGCTAGGACCAGGGGGAGATTCTTTAAGGAAAGATTCATACCTATACTGTGTGACTAAACTTACCATTTCATATTGAAATGGAACACTTACATATCATAATCGTATTTATTCGAATCCAATGATGTCTTATAGTCCAGATATCTCGCTCGTTTTGAAAGAGGGTTGCAAGCAGGGGTTGAAGGAAAATATTCCATTGTATACCAGAAAATGGGGAAAATTAAGTCTCAATTGACGCATGACCTTTTTACTCTTTTAACCGAAGTAAAAACTCAGTATTTTTCGAGATGTCAAACTTTATGAAAGATGTTTCATTTTATATTTTCTTGAAATGCTGACTAATTTGGGCATAGTATCACATTATATTTCGCAAGTAGGTAAATTCTTCAATTCCATATGTTGCGCAATGTTGAAATTATTGCGGAAAGTGCCAAAGTTTCGAAACTTTGATCCCAAAAAATTACGAGGTTTCTTTTCAAGTGCATTTATCGTAACCTGATAGCCTTCCACTTTAGTTTTTTTTCCATTGAAGGAATTCTTCCCCAACTAATTAACTGATTCATTTATACCATTGTCTAAAATTCACAGAATTTTTTATGGAAAAATGTTGGGAAAATGGCATCGTTCAGTTGTTTACCTACGCGAATATTAAGAATGTTATGATTATGAATATTCGAATTTGTTCAACCCAGTGGAGGAAAATAAGAGAATGGAAAACTGAAAATTCTCAACCACCAGTATTGTTCCGGGAACAATTACACCATAAAAATTATGCACTTTCAATGAAAAACTCGTAAAGTGGTGGGAATAGGACAATCGAACGTATTGTAATGGAAATTAATTATGGATAAGTCCTACGCTTCATTTTCACGATAAGAAGTAAGTAGCAGATTAACATTTTCAGCCAATGCTGTCGCTTCGTACAGTTCAAGCAGTTATTTCAGCATGATAGAAGGACGGTAAGTCAGATTCTATACGAAAAATTATTAGGAACGATAATGAGTGTGAAAGTTTCCTGAAATGCGAGAATATACTGGTGAGTTTTTTTCTGGAAGAATTCTCTCGACGAAGAAAAGTTTGACTTACATTATGAGGAGGACTGACCAACACAACTCAGAATGGCCCAAACATTTATAAACTCGGAGATTGATCATTCAAAAAACATTATTTTGGCGCTAATGCATAAGACTCCTGTTCATGCGAATTTAAATAGTTAGAAATGCTTTATTTCGTGAGTTTTTCAGAAAAAAAGGTCTTTTTTCTACAGAGAGTGGCTCACGATGAACTTTTTTCAAGAAGATTTTTTTATAATAACTTTCTCACTTTTGGAAATTCCTCCAGAACATATCATAAACTGGCGTTTTTTGGTCAGGAGGTTTTTTAACAATCGGAATGATTCCTCTGACATCTGAAAATGCTTCCCCAAATGCACAACAACATTTTCTTTAAGTAATCAACTTAACATATACACTCTTCGTTTTTTTTTTTCGATTTTACTGAAACTGGGTCTCTTCTAATGATATGAGATCTCATGGAAGAGAAAATTATCAATAAATCAATCAAATAAATTGGAACAAAGTGATACAATCTCGAAAATATAAGGATTTCATCAAATTTTTCAACAGAGGTGTCAATAATCAAATTTTTTTCATCAGTCACCCTGAAACTTTCAACCGACTAGCTCTTTTCTTTCGAATGTTTGTTGTTTCTACGACTATCTTGTCAGATGAACATAATTGATTCCAACCACGTCAAGACATAAAAAGGGAGCTCCAAAAACGCCAAGTTCATGAAACAGCTAACAGTTTTCCATGGAGATATGAGTAATATCTTGAAAAATTTATCGCTTTCGTATTCCGAATCGTTATTCCGATACTAATGATGATTGAACATGTCTGAAACTCATAAACATATTCCCATATTGAGCTTCAATCGAAAATTGGAAATAAACACAAAATTAAAAAAATGTCCTCAAACGAATCGTGACTCATTCATCGTTGTTCCTATCTTTTGGCGGAATAGCCACATTAAAAATTATCTTTTCGTCCATTGAAAGCTTAACTGAATTTTATGAGGCCGTTAAAGGCGAACTTTATTCAGAATCATTAAGAGGTGTCAAACTAAATGGAGTTTATATTAAGTTAGATTTATCCTGAGTCGGGAGTTACTTTGCTAATATCTAAGCTTTAATTGGAGGCAATATTGGGGTACAACTCCTGTTTATGAATGGGATATAGGTTATTACATTATTGCCGAAGAAAAACTGTTTATTTGACCCAAAATGGCAACAATGACATTCTTGAATATTTTCCTCAGTTTAAAATCTTGATTTACATATTTCCAGAGTATGCAAAACTTGGTAAATAAACTCAAAGTGCATTTCAACGGAATCGCTATAATTTGTATACGTTCAGATATGATCCAGGAAAAATACCAGGAAACAACCTGGAAAGCTATTAAATATTCCTTGTTTTTGTTTACCCATTGTCTCATTGATTAGAATGACTTCCTCGTCGAATACAATGAATAAGAAGATTAGATGATGAATCTAAAGAGAACACAGGCTATCCCAAACTCGATATTGATAGTTCCTGAAGAAATCTCCTTTAATAATCGACGAATTCTTCATTTTTTCTTGCAGTACCATGTCCCAGACGGTGGTAGAAGACGCCAAAGCCATCTTCAGAGGCGATATGTCAGACTCTCCGTCATCAGCAGAGCCTCTTCAGATCATCAGCAACGGGAAGAATGGGAAGATGGTCAATGGAAAATCAGGAATTGTCGCCAAAAAGAAACCCATCAACCCCAAATATGCACCAGTACCAACATATAAATGGCATATTGTGTGGAGAAACGTTATAGCTTTCATATACCTTCATGCTTTCTCTGTTTACGGATTATATCTCTTAGTATTCAAGGCCCATTGGTTCACAGCTTTCTGGAGTGAGTATTTTTTTTCTTTATAAGAACGATAGTTGCGACGATATCCGAATGAAAAAATATGGAATGACAATATCGATCAAATATAAAGTTGATGTTCAATCTAAGATTAATTCGTGATTTTTCACCTATCCAAGATTTTAGATTGTTTTTCTGTTATAGAATCGAGGATTGAGAGCTACCTCACAATCCTTCTATATATTCAATTAAAGCAAGTAACATTATTCTGATCATGAGGAGCAGAAATAGCCTCCTAAAACTTGTCATTTCACCCTATTAGTTATTTGAAATCTGGCATAGCCATACCCTAGCACTTTCGTGGTAAAAATTTGCCTAACGTGTTATTCAATTGATAAAAAAATCACAATCGGAAAAGGTTTTCCGTGAATTTTGGGACATCCCTAACTTGAACGTTGATCTGATATGCGCTAGCTCTTAGTCTATATCAACATTTATTTCTATTGTGATGCTACCTTGACCAATATTTAATATACTTACACAGAGCTTCAAAAGTTTCTGCATGGGTGAGCTAGGTATCAGGAAAAATTCCAAAATTCTTAATGCTCTTGGACTCTTGGGCCCAAAATGTAGAAGACAAGCTCTGACTTCAGGCTGTAGTTGGGTTCCTTCAGTAAAAGACAACATCTCAAAACATTTCGCAAGTTTTCGTCTCTTTATTGTAGAGAGCAATACTTGAATTTCCAAGGCCACTCCACATATATCTTCACTTCACAAAACACAAACTCATCAATTACGAACATTAGGATTTATCAATTAGAGCAACAATTCTTGGAGGATCAATCTCACTTATCATTATTATAATATTCAACTGCTTTTGCTAACGAAATGATCATACCTACAAGAAATGTGATCTTCAAAACTATTTGACAGTTTAGGGAAATGAACATAGATAAAAAACTCACAAATATTATTGGATATTTGAATCTGTGTTTAACAATATTGCATAGAATTTGGATGCCTTTTAAGCATTTTACTATGCATCTATGGTTTGCTAGTACTCTTAAATATACACCCACCCCATACTTTATACATAAAGCCCTTGTGTTTTGTGAAATTGATAACATAATCACATAGAAAGTCAATGTGAGTGAATCGTTTCCTGCTAACTAAACACGCTTTTCTCTCAGTGGTTTTCGTCGCAATGGCTGCTGGTCAAGGCATCACCTCCGGAGCTCACAGGTTATGGGCCCACAGGACCTACAAGGCCAAACTTCCGCTTCGAATATTCTTGGCGGCAATGCAGACCATAGCCTTCCAGAATCACCTATACGAATGGGTGAGAGATCACAGAGTACACCACAAATTCACGGACACTGACGCTGATCCGCATAACGCAACACGAGGATTCTTCTTCTCTCACATCGGCTGGCTGATGCTTAAGAAACACAGAGATGTGTTCCTTAAAGGAAAGCAAGTCGACCTGAGCGATCTCAGAGCTGATCCAGTGGTTATGTTCCAGAAAAAGTGAGTAGAAGTTGAATATTACTGTCTGAAATTAGATATGTTTCTTCCAATGCTCACTCCAGACCCTTTCCCTGTCTTAGAAGAGATAGGCATAGGAAATTCCCTTATGCTACCCCTAAAATTCTAAAAAAATTCAACCAATCTACTGCACAAGCTCAGAGTCCCACTTGTTTTGGATGCAGTGTTTTTAATCGCACTCGAAAATAGGTTCCGAGTGAACATAGATAGCACAGATAAACAACAAGAAATATTGGAGTACCTCAAGGATCGGTTCTAGAGCCGCTACTATTTAAAATATGTCAGATTTACCGAATATAAAGAGTAAAAGAGGTCAATTTGTTTACGATACACCTATTTATGGCTATATATTACTACAATTGACAAAGTAAATTCATGTAGAATCAAATTCCTCTGTTTACTCCTTAAGATGTTTCCGTTGATCATATCAAAACCTACCATGAAAGACAAAATAATCGATATAAAATCCAGTAATTCAATGTATTCTCGATACTTCCAAATATTGCGTAGGATGGTGAACCAAGATAGAAAATTATTTTAATGCCACATAATATTTAGTATCACATATGAAAAATGTGGAGGAAGACCGAGGAGAATCAAGAATAATATAAAATTAATGAATTTTCCACATGTATCGTATCGAAGTTCAACAATGAACAATGAACATTAATTCAAAATGAACCCATGAGCACTAAAATTTTCGAAAAATCTCGCATCATTTTCCTTTTTAATTTTTTTCAGATATTATCTCATCCTTATGCCACTTCTGTGTTTCGTGTTCCCAACTGTAGTACCTTGGTATTTCTGGAATGAAAACTTCTGGATATCATGGTATGTTGCTGGAGTCTTGAGATATACCGTGTCCTTGAATATAACCTGGTTGGTTAACAGTGCAGCCCATATTTGGGGAATGAAGCCATATGATAAGTGAGTACAAAAATACAAAAAAAATTTAATAAATTATTCATGTTTTGAGTCCTATCATATAAAATGAAATAAAGCATTCAAGATGGTTAAAATCATTGATTATTCATGCAATTCTTGTTTCTTCTAGCGAAGAAACTCTTCAAAAAATACCTATGATCTTTTTTTTTATTTCAGGGGCATAAACCCGACCGAGAACATCTTCGTAGCAATTGCAGCTCAAGGTGAAGGGTGGCACAATTACCATCACGTCTTCCCATGGGACTACAAGGCAGCAGAATTGGGCAACTATAAGCTGAACATAAGCACGGCATTCTTAGATTTCATGCATTTCATCGGTCAAGCCTACGATCTCAAAACTGCCACAAAGGAAATGATCGATAGAAGGGCCAAGAGAACAGGAGATGGCTCCAGAAAGGTTAACATGAATGTTAGCGATTCAGATCCACGATATCACAGCTATCTAGATGACGGCGACCATCTTTGGGGGTGGGGAGATAGAGATATGAAAGATGATGAGGTTGAGATTGTCTTGAAGACCAACAACTTGAAGGATCGATGAGAATGTCTGCTTTTGCGCGAGAAGCAATAATTTATTTAGTTTTCCTAATGGTCTAGTGGATTTTTTCAGACCTAACAACAGTGACAAAATTTTTTCTGGTATTTCCTTTGTGTACTTCTTCTCCCCTAAGATTTTAAAACGATATTTGTGGAATTTCCCTGCATTAGGTATGAAATTGTGATTCTTTTAGAGTATATACGACTCAAAGTAGTGCAACTTTGAGGACCTTCAATGAATTTTTCGTGAAATGGTATGATATTGGTTGAAAAACTGAGATACTTTGTTAATTGTTTAATTTATTTGTCTTCCTTATTTGAATAAAAATAATATTTTGAATTTGTCTTTTGTTGAATTCTTCTTTAAAAATCAATCACGTTTTCAACAATATCAGAAAGATCTTTGCTACAAGATCCAAACTAAGATAACCTACATATAAATAATTCCCTGAATGATTAAATAAATAAATTTTGCTCATCTACAAGAATAATGAAATAAATAATTAATGTATTTGAAATAGATTAAGAATTTCTATATGTACAATTACCTGAATTTAATTAGAAGGGAACCTATTCTAATATATTCTAGAATTTATATGAAAAATAATATGATATTCTCATACAACAAGAAAATCTGGCATAATGATGATGATCCTAGCTTCAGAAAACTGGGATAAAAATCACTATTCAGCAAAGGAGTATACAAAGTGATGGTTGCTCAACAGTGGTATACAACTCACTGTTACCTACTGCTATGCCCATATTTCTGGTGTTTATATTTGTCATATCCATGGTTGACGTAGACAACATGATCTTCTTGACTAGTATCGAAAATATAACCCCTTATCAACGAGAATAAGCTAGATGTGAAGGCCATCTGATTGATCATGGCTACCCCCATTACAGCTATTTTCAGTCCCGGTATCAACCATGGCAGGACTCCTGCTGATATGAAACCAGGGATGATTAGATAAGGGATGATGTCCATAACCTTCATTCTCTTTTTCCTTGCCTCAACTGAGCTGGATATTTTGGTTATTTGTAGGGTTATATCGCTCAGATTTTTCTGAATGGAGAGTCCAGTTTTATTTGTGAGTTCTATCTCCCATTTCTGCGATGTGGACTGGTTATCTACAAGAGAAAGCTATGTCAGTGAAACAAAATTAAGTCTGGTTCAATAGTTGCCTCATTATAAGCCTACCATGGTTCAGCCAATTACCTTTTTTGTTGATAAAATATCTCTTTTTATTTTGGGAAGCTTAATTGCCTTCATTTATTCGACGATTTCAAAACTATAGTAGTAAAAGTACTTTAAGCAGAACTTTAACTGACTTATATGTGAGTAATATTTCTCCAGATATATGTTCAATATTCAATTATTCTGTAACAATATGCTAAGCCAGCATCAAGTCAGGAATGTTGTCCACAATAAAAAGTTGAAGTCATTTAGAAAAACAATTTCGTACCAAACTATATAGCCATCATCTACCAAAAACATTTTTGCCCACGCGAAACCAAAGCATTTTTTGTTTTTTAATTTTTTTTTAATCATCTCACCTATTTTTTTGGAACATCTTGTATTGAAGTATTTTTCATTTTAGAATTATTTAGAAAGGATATATGAAATATGAAATGGCTTTTTGGCATGGAATATTCAGTTAAGTTCATCTAATTCTGATCATTGACTTTCCACATGAATTATGTAATGAGAACTACCCCCGTTTTCTGTAGAACAAAGTCTTGAAGTACCTAACAATTAAATACTCAAAGAATCCGTTCTGGTATTAAAAACCCCTACAAAATTTTGGCTGCAGTTTTTTGATGAAAACTTTGGATCTTCAGCCTTTCTCTCATGAAATGTTTTCGTGGTGTGAAATGCTTAGAATTATTTGAAATATCTTTCAGTTTATAACAGAATTCAGATCCCAATAATGTAATGTTTTCACTCACCTGTTGATTCTTTGTGATTTCCTGCATCTCCAATGGATCCATCAGGTTCTGCCACACAATTCCTCGTTTTTTCTTCAAAAACTTGTTGGAAACTTGAGCTACAATTCTTTCTACTAACCTCGCAGTGCACGCAACACGAACAAAATATCACTATAATAAACACAGCGCTCTTCAAGTTCATGGCTCGTGTACATTCTTGTGGAATGATAACTGGTGAATGAAGTGGACTTCTTCAGCCAGTGGTTTTGCCCTAGATTCGCGGACTTTTACCAGAGTTTCATGAATGTCGGACAAAACGTTTTTGGATAGAATTTTTTCTCGTGGTTTTTCTATGCTGGCCCACATTAGAAAAGATTGATAGAAATCAAACCTGTTATTATGGTTGGGTTATTTTGAGATGATTAGGGAAATTATGGAAGTATTCGTATGTTATTCGATATTCGGAACATTCAATGTACAGAGTGTTTGGTTCATCATGGTCTATAAGTATATAAGAGCAGTTATTTCAACATAATGAAAGAACATCAACACTAAACTACGAACACTGTGAATTTATGGAAATAAATTGAAGAATTTTTCATCAATCTTTTTATTCTGCATTTTTAAATTACATACATATAAATAATTCTCTGAATAAATAAATAAATAAATAAATATGCTGAGATATACAACTAGATTTGAATGAATGTATCCGATAAACTCTTCAAGAATTTCGGTGTGTACATTCACCCTTATTCAAGCAGAAAGGAACTGTACCTATTCTATAACTTATGTGTCCCCATTTCAGTACATTTCTGTGTAAAAACTCGAAGTCTCCAAGGACTTCGTCAGTCGTTATTTTGAACTTACAAACAAGAAACTCTTGAAAATTGTGGTTCTACAAATAATACTTCTGGATTCGCTTCAGCAAAGTCAAGAGCTTTGGTTTAAAATCAGTCAATAATTTTCACGATGCATTAGCAACATATTTCGTATAATATCCAACGTTTGGCACGTATTGCTGTCTTTGTCCATCATATACATTCTTCATGGCAGTCTGTTGATCCAAGTTATCAGATCGATCCCATCCATGGTGATGGTAAGCTGTTGGAATTGACTGAACTATTGGTACTACAGCTGGTCTTCTAGCTTCTTGAAGACGTGCCAGCACGCTGCTCATTCCAACAACCAATAGAAGAAAGCCGATGAAACCGTTGTTGACAGCTACCAAAGTTACGATGAGAAGAAGGGTGAATGCTATCCCCAGTTTGAAGAAGATGGCTGGTAGTATTATCATGAACCTCTTCACTGCGTGATGAACGAATGTCCGACCTATCAAAAGGGGACACAATGAAAGGAAACTAAATTCAACAATTTTGAAGAAAGAAACAACAATTTCTAGGACAGGTATCTGCTGGATGTTTGATCAGTTATGAACAGATGAGAGAACAACTTCAAATAAACGTATAAGGGAAAAAGTACCTACGTTTGAGGAAATGAAAGAATGTAACGAGTAAATCAAAAAGATATACTGAGTAAACGAGTAGACAAAAGATAGAGTACACGACAAAACTCACTAGATGAAAAAAAAAACATTTGCAATTCTCTTCATGAAAAGAATGAAGAACTTTTTCAGAAAAATATATTTCTACTTAACACTTCAACATGCAATTCCTGAAGTTAGTTTTGAACGAATGAATTTTAATGATAGGTACAAAGTGTATGATGTCCCCATTTCTCCCATGAATTATACTCTGCAAGAACTTCATGATAGCCTCAGAACATAAGCTTCCATTATACCTACCCATTATATTCATTCCTCAAATCTTTGCCGTTATATGAAAGCGTGATCGTTGATTCGATTGTAATTTTTTCTTGACCGCAATATAATACGTAGAGTTACGAATTCCTCTCGTAAAACCAACAAATATGATCCAAGTTGTTCATTCCTCCAATTAAAGATTAATGTGTTTCGTACAAATGTAAAAAATTTAATTACCTTGTTCCATCAACTCTCGTCCAGCAACTTCAATCGTTTTCTCCGCATCATCTACAGGTCCTTGTGGTGCTGCACAGCAAAAAGCCAAAAAAATCACGAGAAGAATAACGAAAATACCGAACTTCATTTTTAAAGATTGTCCACTCACGCCAACACCAAATGGTTTTATGTCTTCTGTTCAATGCTCCACTCATATGTATAACTTCGGCTCAAATTCATCAAAATTTCGATCACGTAGATAAAAGACAGTTGAATTGTTTTCGTTGACCTGGTAGCTGTATTGCTTGTAATGATTGATGGGGAAAATTCAATGTACAAAGATGGAATTGTTGTTCTAAATTCCGTTGCTGTCGAATATTTGAAAAAATCGGCGAAAGCATTTTTAAATATGTTCCTAATCTCATTCTTAAAATGTCAATGTTCAATGTTCTTTAATCTTCATTCTTCAAAAGAAGAATGGCTGTTCCTCAATTCAATTGCCAATTGCTGTACTCAAAGTTTTTCGCAATAATTTTTCAGAACAAGGTATAATTGTAAGTGGCAAAAGTAGCAGAAGATAACTTTCAAATCATTGCTCATCTGTGACTCCTCCTTGTATAGTTGATTTGTTGATTAGTTCTTCAATTCTTCTTTCTCTTTTACAGAACCAACTTTTTATCTAATCTTAAAGCAACTTTAATATCATAAAAACTTACAAAAAAATTCTTACGATCAGAATATTTACAAAAAATCGGATATAACAACGCAAGGGCTACTCATGCATGATTCTGATATCATTTGCGATCATTAGGTACCTCTATGATGAACTTAAGACCTATTATCCACTTTATTCGCAGCTGCAAATATGATCTCTTTCGACAAATATGTAACTGAACATCGAAAATCTTCTATAATTAATTATAGCCATCATTTTTATCCAACACCAGGAAAGAATGTGCTGACCTGTATTATTCTACCGCAATGATTCCTCTTAATAATATTTCTACAGAAGATTCATATGATTCGAAGGAATACTCGAAGAAATTATCCACTTCCTGGACAATCGCTAATTTTTTCAACTATACTCTGAATTTGCGAAGATGCATTTAACGGTAGAAGATGAATTAAATAGCCAGTCATTGCTGGTAAAAACGCGAAGTCTGAATTAGCCTTTCTTCAAGTTCAAATGAACATTATTATGCCATATGACTGAAACATTCAGGAAGATAAACCTTTGGAAAACACCCTGTGTATAATGTTCTATCGGTAGCAGGCACCAATGAGAACTGTAGTGAACAAAACAAGATGCTGTACATATCGATAAGAACATATGTTTCTCAAATATCGTATTTTGAATAACACTTAAGATATTTGAGATTATAATTTAAAATTGACCAAGACGAGAGTTTTACACATCTTGTAAACTCGAAAAAATTCAATAAGACATAAGAAATATTTGAAATGAGCCCGATTCACCCAAAAACGACTGAAGAGAATAAAACATCAGAACTAAGCAAACTTAGGGAAGACATCGAAAAAATTGTGACGCAAGCTAACGAAGATTTGAAGGAGATGGAACTGAATCAAATTGGCCTACAAATGGACTTGTTGCAACTGAGATTCGTCGATCGTATACTACATCAGGAGAACAGAGACATCAAAAAAGAACTTAAAGAAGTAGACAAGGGAATTTGCAATCTGGAAGAAAAAAACATCGAAATGAAAAGTAGGGTGAGGAGTTTCTCGAAGGAATACGATGAAGAATGAGCTGAATATGTCATTCACTAAAATAATGTATACATTTAACGCGTATAAGAACAAAAACTTTGTGAATTCAGAAGTTGACAAAATATAACATAGTAAGTATTTTTCTTTATGTTTTAGAAATTCTTCTGTCCATCAAATGCAACCTTAATAACTCATTTTCCATAAGTTTATTCAATTATGAAAATGGAAATTTTTTCTCCACATAATCTAGCCTACTGGCATACTTTTCACAAGTTTGACCAACCTAGGAGCAGTCTGTTTTCCTTAATTATGTGCCGAAGATAACATTGTTAGAGAACGTCATCAAACACAATGAGTTCCCACAATTCGTTGCTGAATGCATGAAAAATATTTTCTCTTAATCCTAAAGCTTTTAAGCAGACATAAGTACTAACGGCATGGTTTGGTTTCCACAAATAGTCAATAGCTAATTACGAACATCATTTCATCTTGATGCATGCATATAGTTGAGAATGAATCATCAGATAATGCAAGCTGCAGTTCTCTCAATAGAAAAATCTGTGTTGATATTACCAGAAGATTGTATTCATTTCATTAAAAAGGCATTAGATCATGCCAACACATACAAGAAAATTCCACAAGTGTCACCTCTGTTACAAAATAAGATCTAAGAACAAAAAATATTGATGAATTATTGACCTATATTTTTCACCCTCAATATAAAATTAAAATTGCGCCAAAATTCATCTTCTGTGTCCTTCGCGCCAATTCTAATTGAGGATCAAGGACATGATCCACGCCGTTGCTCCACCTTTCTCTGTACAGATCACTTCCGAAAAAGAAGTCATCAGACATGCGAACAAAAAATTCGCTAACGATACTTGTTAAATCAAATTAGGTTAATGAGCACCTTGCATCTCCCCGTTATCATATATGCAATGCACGGAACCAGAAATAAAATTATCCAAGCCATTGCGCAACTTGTAAATCGCCAAGATAAGAAGTTACCTGGACTCACTCCTTTACAAGAAGCACAAGGTAGAAGAAGTCTCGCGACCAACAGAAGAACGTGCCAGAATCTACACGCGAAATTGTTTTCTTCACGAAGAGTAACAGTCGCTTAGTCAATACTTATATTAACTCACAATCGAATAAATAATTTTAAAATTGAAAATTTCTCGAGATCACCAATATGTTCCAAAATTTAAGGGATAGAAGTAGAGTGTGCTGTCTGCTTTTCTTTGTGGTGTTCCTGATAACGCAAGTGCAGTGCCAGTTGAAGGAAAAAGGGGACAGCGGAAGAAATTATAGTTTTGTTGCGAGAAAAACAACTGATGGGGTCCAGCCTGACAATCTGGAGGAGCTTTCGAAAGCATTAACAAGCATGCTTTTCACAGGTGAGACTCAAGACATTGATAACTTCTACTCAGTGATTATTATATAATTGTCTCAGAGTATAAGGTACTGATCCTTAAAGATATAAATTTCAACAAGAAAAATTCGTATTTTCCAATGTACCAATTCTCTTAACTTTAGAGCCACACTGTTAGAGTATCAAAAACGTATTTTTAACATGAAAATAATTACATGGAGTTTGGAAAAGCCTCCTAAGCGTCAATCTTAAGTTGAGGACTAAATATTCTTGGAAAAATATTAGGTTCTTCAATGCTCCTTCTTGAAATTAACTTAATTTTAATTCTCATTTATTCAAAGGTTGAGCTTCATGTCTAAATCATAAAATGTGCACTGGTTGTTTAAGAGTTTGGACAGATATTCATTCAGCTTCTGAAGATCTTACACATTTTGAAATGATCTATCATAAGCATTTCCTCATATTTTTATCATATATAGATCGAATTAAGTGACATGCGAGTTTATTATCAATCCCCCAATGCAAGTATAGTAAGTAAGATCACTAAGTTTAATTGTTCAATAGGCAATGTAGACCCTTTAATATAAAAATATTCTGGACCCTCAGTCCAGCATTAGAAGAATTAAAAAAACCTAGAGCCGCCCCTGTATTTAAGTGTGAGATGGGCATATAACGCCGAAACAAACTAAAAGTGAAGATAATCAAAAGTGTTAGTTGACACGGTTTTCTCAGATATTTACGACCTTCGAAAGTTTATAGTCATGAATATTCTAATAGAAACACAAATTCCTATATGGAATCCCTATCAATATTGATGTATGTCACAGATTATCAAGCAGTCGTAATCAACATAACCGGATATATTCATTAAGGCAACATTCTCGGTATATATGTGAAAAACTTATGAGGACGTGCCCAAGACACCGATCTTGGTAATTATTAGAATTTTTCTTTCTCATCAGGAAAGAAAGCTTATGTGGAAATTAATTGTTGATCTGTGAGTTTCACTGCCTTAAATGCGTTTTTGCCAAAGAATTTGTCATAAAAAACTAAGAGTGGGACAATAAATATTTAACATTCTGATCCAGGACTACATTGCGCATTGCCTAAATATTCGGTATATTTTCAAAATTTCACAGAAATATTCCATGAATATTTTACTCTGCATATTCCATAAATAGATGGAATATTTTTAAAGTTATCCAGGATTATTCCATTAAGAATATTCATATAAGAATGTGACACATTGGTTATTCCATGAAATAGAGTATTCCATGAATATTTCACTTTGCATATTCCAGGAAAATATCTACGGAATATTTTAAAAATTTTTCAGAATTATTCCATTTAGAATATTCCATGGATATTTCACTCTGCATATTCCATAAATAGATGGAATATTTTTAGAATTATCCAGGATTTTTCCATTAAGTATATTCCATATAAGAATGTGCCACATTTGCTTATTCTATGAAATATTCTCAGAAGGTTTCAAGAGTTTTCCATGAATGTGTCACTTTGCATATTCCATGAAAACATTCGGAATATTTTTAGGTTTCAGGATTATTTCATTTTAAAATATTCCAAGAATGTTCCCATTGCATATATCATAAATATACCTACAGAATTTTTTATATTTTTTCAGGATTATTCCATTTAGAATATTCCATGAATATTTCACTCTGCATATTTCATAAATAGAAGGAATATTTTTGGAATTATACAGGATTATTCCATTCAGAATATTCCATATAAGAATATGAGGCATTTAATACTTATTCCATGAAATATTCGAAATATTTTCAGAAGGTTTCACGACTATTTCATTTAGAATATTTCATGAATGTTTCACTTTGCATATTCCATAAATATATAGAATATTCCATATAAGAATGTGACACATTTGATTATTCCATGAGATATTTGAAATATTCTCAGAAGGTTTCAAGGACTATTTCATTCAGAATATTCCATGAATGTTTCACTTTGCATATTCCATGAAAATAGGAATTATTCCATTTTAAAATATTCCATGAATGTTCCCATCGCATGTTCCATAAATATACGGAATATTTTAATAATTTTCCAGGATATTATTCCATTTTGAATATTCAATTTCGTATATTATTTAATATTCTTAGTCTCCATGAAGAATGGTTGTGATATATGCGATCTAGAATCATTTTGGAGGGAGCGATATATGTAGTATTCAATTGTGGACGAACTTTTTTTATGTAAAAATTTCGTTTTTTTACAGGGCGTAAAAAGGGAGGTGGCGGTGGTGGCATGGGCATGTTCTTCATGCGCACGCTCATGGACATGTTCAACGCTACGGTCCCCATGATGGCCATGACCGTACTAGGCTGGATGAAGGACATCATGCTGATGGGTGCTGGGGCCTTCATGATGATGATGTACGACATGTTGAACAACAACGGAAAAGAGAAGAAGATCATCATCAAATTGGCTCAACCACCCCCTGAACCTGCACCCCCAGCCCAAACGGGGTATGGACCCTGGGAGGGTTAATGAATCACAGACACTGATTGTTTTACTCATTGAACTCGAAATTGTAATCAGTAAAAATATTTCTCTTTATACCAGAGGTCGAAATATTTTTTTAATATTTCCATTTCAAGGGCAATGTATTGTTTTGTATATAAAGTTTAAGTTTTAATCGATTTCATTAGGTGAACAGACTGAATTTTATGTAAGAGTTATCATATTTTCCTGGGTATTTTCTAAGTGTTCTCGACTAGGACTACTATAAGTTCTCTTTCAATATTTTTTCCTATCATTTTAAAATTTGGTTATGAGGATAGTTAATGAGCAAACCATTATCTTGGCCAAAAAAACTTTAAATCAGTGAGTTGTAACGGGTGTTTCTTACTTATAATTCTTAAGTAGACAAGGTGATAGTTGTTATTGAAATTATTGTTGAAAATTTTTGTTAACCTTCAAAGTATCAGATCATGTTTAGAATACCTTGTTCTGCTCAGCAAATGAACAAAATTGTGGTAATCAGGTTCTCCACTTCCAGAAGGTTATAGGTTCAAACATTTTTAAAGTTTATATTGTATGACACCAAATAATACTTTTATAGTAATATAGGCAAGCTATTCCCAATATTTGGAAATTGCTTAAGGATAATTCTTATGATAATTAAATATTTTCAGGGCAAACAGAATTCACGATCAAACTTTAATGTAATTTAATTAAATGTTAGTGAAGGCATGTTGCCAAAGATTTTTCGTTTGAAGTTCTAAAGTGTTTCTGTTAATTATCTGATGTACATCTAGTTATTCTAGTATTTATATATTTTATTTATTTATTCATTCAAAACTATTTATGTTAATCGTGTTTTCTTCATTTTTAGTGCCCTACTTCTACTCCCAAGAAACCTATATTTTATATAATATCCTTTGGGTTTCAATCAGAAACCTCGACTTTGACGATACTTTTTTTACCTCCGAATACCTTATAAAGCCGCACTTAAACTTCAAAATCAAAACATGGTAATAAAACAATTGGATATAATTATTTTTACAAATTACAGAATCAATAGGACAATTGTATAAATAAACTCACGGTAAGTCAATAATATATCTCGACGTTCAATTAAGAATTGAACATTCGAGTCGATAATACATTAATCAATTGGAAAAACCCAACAAAATTTAAATTGAGACGTTTGCTTGAGAAAAATATCATTTAACAATGAATTTCTGAGAACAACAAAAGTTTGTTTTGGAAATTCGATTACGAAATTCAAAAACATTTTGTTATACTTTTCTCTCGTAGGAAAACACCTAAAATTTGAAGCTAAAAATTATTTACCACTTATATTTTTGTGTATATGAATTTACAAATTAAGACTTGAATTAAAATAGGTATAACTTCAGTAAACGACAGCTTAACAGAAAAACCTATATAGAACACTTTAAATTTACAATAAAAATCATAATTAAATAGATATTCTAAAAGGATATCAACTCACATATTCACAACACAATTAGGCATTATTCACAATCAAATAAAATTCCATCACATTGTACATTCGCATTATACGAAACACGCAAAGTAAAAATTACGTTCTAGAAAATTGCAAATAATTATTTTCTCTTAAAATTCAGTTCACCGCGAAAGAATAACGTTCTATAATGGAAAAAGGACTTGATGATTCGAAGTAGTTCCTTTTATAACCTCTAAAGTCGGAGTGATGGACGCCAACATTTTTTGCACAACTTCCAATTCTGAGGGCGAAGACGCTTCCTCCAATAACTTGAGAAATTTCATTTTCAACGATTCTTTCGTATCCACCACTTCGCCAAAAGAGTCCGCTGTTATTTGCGCCACTTGTGGCACCACTGTACAAGACGTTGGTATTTGTATGGTACAACTGGTTGGTATTTGCGTCACTTGGACTGTTTCCAGATTGCATATGTTCACTTCCGCCAATATGGCGTCCATTTCTCTCTGGTTAGTTTCATTGCAGTAAATGTAGGTGCTTTCAACTTGATCACCTTGACCTACTTGATTCTCTGAAAAAATACGATTGAGGTTAGGAAATTTATCAAGTGTTGGGTTCAAATGCTGTGTGCACCTACCTTTGTTTCGATTTTGTGTGACTATAGAATGGATATAGTACTCACCCACTTGAATATGATGAACTTGTATGTTGTCAAGTTGAGTCGACTGCTTGACGAAATCAACCTGTTGCGCTTGTTTTATAAATTCAACCTGTTCCGCAGTAGGTTGTTTGATATATTCGACCTGTTGAGGCTGCTCGACATACTCAATTTGCAAGGGTTGCTTGATGTACTCAACCGGTTGCGCTTGATGCTTTACGTATTCCATTTGAGGCCCTTTAACGTACAATATCTGCTGCGTCGGTTCTTTGACATAGGTCTGTTGCGGCTTGATATCATTGCCGTTTTGAATCTTATTGTTTCCGCAACTGTTTAGGTATCGGCACAGGAGGTGGATGTGTTTGCACATATTCCACTTCACGAATGAATCGATGCAGCTGCATAAATACCTGTGGATGCAACATTTGCATTCCGGGCATATGAATTCGCATCTGCAAGCCATAGGCATTTCCTTGATGGTGTAAATTTCAGATGTTTCCGTGGAAGGTATTTGCCATCCTTCGTTGGTTGTCACAATGCTATCGGTTTCCGAATGTAAACTCAGTTTATGACGGAATATTGCTATTTTCATTTTGTTGTTGATTTTACCCCTGTTGATTAATATCGTTCTGTCGAAAAGCTTTTCCCTGATAAACCTCATTATATCGCCTAAAGCCTTGCCGAAATGCTTTGCATTTTTGCCGTTCAGGAATAAATGATTCAGAGTTTTATGCATTCTTTCGAAATGCGGATGCTGCTTTATATCGGTGAATACGCAATCGGTACTGGGCCACAGTTCGTCTTTTTGGATGTAATTTTCGTGTAGGTGATTTAAGAAATTCCAAGCGTAAGATTCGGTGTTCAACTGATTAATGACACTCTCTAGCACGATTTTGAAGCTTGTTATATCTCTTTCCTGCAATACCGCTTTCAGTTGATTCATCACACTCTCCTGAAAACAATTAACAGGGCTTGAAATATTTTTATAGTTAGCGAAGTTACTAAAGAAAATGCCGAGAGGTAGAACAAGCTAATGGTGCATGCTAGAACACTTTGGGATCGGTGTCAACAAAAAAAAGGTTTCTTCACCAAAAACGCCCAGTTGGGTGACAAAATTTACCATCAAAGAATGCATAGAGGTTAAAAATTTAATAAAGTGCATATTGTTGAGAGAACCGAAATGTGAAATATCTAAGATATGCTTTATTCCTTCCCATAACCTCTATTATGTTAAGAAAAATTATCAAACAATGAAAATTACCTGTTTTTCCTTGGATTTGATGAGGACCACTTTTTTTCTCCAAGCGTGCTCTATTTGCCAAACACAATGCAGTCTGAAACAATACCAATAAATGATATTTCATTTACAATACAGCAATTTCTTTTGGGATACTCAATATCTGGCTTATTACTGCTTTAACTAATATTAGAGAGTTATCGAAACGCAATTAGAAGCCTAACTTAAATAAAGTTTCCCTTATTTTGACAATTACTGATGTGCATTCACAAATGATTTCAAGGTGGCCTGTAATAAAATTTGAACCTCCTGTATCGAACTTAAATAAACAACAGCCATATTTAACCAAAAGCTCTTTTATTTTGACAGTTCTCTCGATCTTCAGTGTCAAAAAACTTCTCACAACTGTCAAAATAAAGGAAATGTCATTATGAAGTTGACAAGAAATAAGTTGTTTTGACAGCTCAGACATCCGACCAACGTTGAGGGATATTTTATTAGAGGATCCTTTATTGAAGTTAGGTTAGGTTAGGTTAGTGGCCTGTAATAAAATTCAAACCTCCTGTATTGAAATTAAATAAACGACAGCCATATTTAAATAAAAGCTCCCTTATTTTGACAGTTCTCCCAATCTTCAATGTCAAACAACTTCTCACAACTGTCAAAAAAAGGAAATGTCATGATGAAGTTGACAGGAATAAGTCGTTTTAACAGCTCAGACATCCGACCAACATTAAGGGATCTTTTATTAAAGTTTGAGTTTCGATAACTCTATTTCAACAGTGACTCACCTCAACTGTACATTCGACATTATGGAGATCCAAGCCATGTAGAAGTAATCCACCATATCAGACATGAATATTTTGGCCTCAATACACCCCACATTCGTCTTGATCATGTGGAAAAACAACGTCATAATCTCCAAATCCGACCTATTCGAAAATAAGAACGCGCAAGGAAACCCTTCTCCAGTTTCGCTCAAAACCAAGAGCGATACAAGCTCGAACTGGTGACAATTCAAATCGAAAGATCTGTCGAGGCATACGGTTTCGTGTCCAAATTTTTTCAACTTTTCCCGTTGCGTTTGATTCATTATCATGAGGACAAAGTCTTCGGACTTTAAATTTGGATGTTCCTCCATATAATGACCTTGGGGCTTGTGGAACATTATACAATCGCCGTTTTTCTTCATATCTTCAATCCATATCTCGAACGTAACGTTTTCAGACGGAGGTTTCACAGTTTTTGCGATTGGGGACGAAAGATGGAAACTGCTTTTGATGTTGTACAAATCTTTTTTGGAGAGCATGTGGATGCGTTTGAAATCAGATTCGGAGACGGAGTCCCTCATGCTCTCCAGTATGTCTTTGAATGGAATGTTCATCGCTATTTTTTCAGCGATTATTTGCCGTTCTGCAAGGGTTAAATGTAGATGACTAACATCTGTAGTATGTCCGATGTGAGTTCCGCAGAATGTTACTTTGACCGAGCCATCTTTGATCTTCTTTAATTTTATCGCCGCAGGGCAATATCCGTTAATCTTGCTACTACCTTGAGCTTTCATATGCCTCAATCCTTTTCCTTTAGGATTATAGTAACCCGACCGATGACAAATATAGCTGACAACATCGTGCGACAAACAAGAGAAATGGTATTCTTTGACGAAACGAGCATTCGTCTCTTTCTCAAAAGAATCCTTCCACTTTGAGAATTCTTCCAAATTTTTTACGTCTACAGGAGTCATGAATACTTCGATATCATGCTCGTCTTTGAAATGTTCCAACAGTTTTTTCCTTTCTGTGTTTTCGAAATTACACAAGGGACATTTGTTGATTTTTATTTGTTTTTGGGAGCGTTTGAGGGGTTGCG
Source organism: Hippodamia convergens (assembly GCA_038502775.1). Taxonomy (NCBI): domain Eukaryota; kingdom Metazoa; phylum Arthropoda; class Insecta; order Coleoptera; family Coccinellidae; genus Hippodamia; species Hippodamia convergens. Next base: position 98,839,664 of record CM076607.1, read on the forward strand.
CGAAATCTGGATGACACTTTCTCTGATGGTACTTGAAATTTCTGATGCAGTTGAATTTTTTGGGGCATAAATCGCAGAGATATTTGAAATTTGCGTAATCCTTCAATAGTGGTGCAACATCGGCCAGTATTTCTGGATGAAATTTCCTCAAATGCTTTCTTAAATTACTTATATTGCTGTAACTGCTCCGACAAACATTGCACATATACTTGTACATATCCACTAAGTCACCATCCAAGTGAACGCTACCATCTTTTGAAGAATTTGGACCTTTCATCAGAATATTTTTAGCTAAATTTCTCTTAAATGTATAAAGTTTGGGAGCCAACTCTAGAAGCTTGTTGGGATGATGCTTTCTCGTGTGTTTTCTTAACGCACTCATATTGCTATACTTCATATTACACTCAGTACATGAAATGTCTCTTTTAACATTTTCCGATTGTTTCTCAGACATTTTGGACATAAGTTCGGAAAGTTTCGTAGGATGTTCTTTTTGTATATGTTTCCTCAAGCTAGTCATAGTGCAATATTTCATCTCGCATTCTCCGCAAGGGAATTTTTTTTCTGGATTCTTCGGCATCTTCTTGTATAACTTCGAAGCCATTTCACTGAATTTTGAAGAGTGGTATTTCCTTATGTGTTTTCTTAAACCAACGATATTCGAGTAAACAGTTTTGCAGTCGCTGCAATTATAGGAATTTTCGGAAGATTTTAATCTTCTGTTATATAAAGTAGGAACCAATTCCGCCCATTTTGTTGGGTGGTACTTTCGAACATGCTTTCTCAAACAGCTCAAATTGTTGTAAGTTGTCGAACAATCCGCGCAAAAATGTTTCCTATCAACCAGTTTCAAGGGATTCCTGGCTTTACCCTTTTTTTCCAACTTTGAAGGATGGTGTTTCCGAATATGTTTCGTTAAATCATTCTGATCGACGTATTCCATATGACATTCTTTACAAACGTGACTCTTAGAAGACTTGTTCCATTTATTGTTTATTTTAGAGGCTAAAGGTTCATCTTCAGATTCTGAACTTGACTTTACAAGATGTGCATAAGATATTCGTTTCCTCACCCGAGTACTTTTTCTTACTGGAATTTCACTATTTTCAGATGGCTTAGGAAGATCAGAGTTGAAACTTGATTCTTCTAATTTAACAACTTTATTAACAGAGCTCCTTCTTCTCTTTTTACTACCACTTGTACATGATCGGTCAGTAAAGATTTCACTTGCTTCTCTTTTCTCTTTACTAATTTTATTGTCCCTATGGTCTCTCATATGCTGTTTGAATGTTACCAAGTCGTTAAATTCTATCTCACAGTCACTACACTCTATACTTTCCTCATCTATTTTACTTCGCCTAGGAGCTGATTTTTCTTGCATTTCCCTATGTTTTTCTGGTTCTGAATGACCCAACTTCTTATGAATATTAAGAGATCGATTTGAAGTGAAATTCTGACCACAATCAGCACATGTGTATTTTGATGATGAATCGTTTTTTGTTGGAAAAAGTTGATTAAATTTGGTTGGGTGCCTTTTTCTAACATGGTTTTTCAAACTACTCAAATTACTGCACATCATTTGGCAATCTTTACAGAATAATGATGAGTCTTCATCTTCCATTTTGAAGTTCCTGAAACCGAAAATTATGTGCATCAAATATCTGTATTTCTGCGTTGTAGAATGTTAAGATCTCAACATTTATGAGAAATTAAATCACGAAGAATAAGGATAAACAACAACAAAAATAAACTTTTTACGAAACTCACAACTTGCATTTTTGATGACTTAATAGTGCACAATCTACAATGATTTTGAATCAGGAATTTGTTGAACCAATAAATAACTTGGGGGAGTTTTCATTTATGTGAATATCGAGAGATCACAATATTTTGTAAACAGAGCTCACCCACCTTTCAAAGTTATTGTTTGTAATTAACCTCAACAACTATGTTCAAAAGAACATTATTGAATAAGTCTAGTTTTCGGAAATATATTCTCTTCCTTATTTAGATTTATTGTTCGATATATTGTTCATTTTTGAACAATTATTTCATATTTGATCTTGATGTTGTGATATTGCAAACATCAAACTCAAACAAACATGTCATTCAAGGACCCAGAGACACCAACTAGAGAGCATGCCTGACATTCACATGACACTTCTGTCAAACTCAGGCAGGAAAAGGCAACTTTGGTTATGTTTACTCTGTTATCTGTGGTGTGGATATTATTGAACAGTTGAATAGCGAAACAAAAATCAAAAATCAATAAACCGCAAATAAAGCAATACTCAAAAATAATCGAAAGTGCCCTTCTTGCACCAGAATCTTGGAAATAAACGAATTTGGTATACAGCAGTGTCACCCAGGATAAAATGAAAAGATGCAACATAATTGATAACGAGGAAGTTCCTAAACAAAAACAAAAATTGGATAATTCTACCAACGAAGACAATGAAGCAGAAAAAAATAGTCATGAGCAATCTCTCACTACCAGAGAGATGGAGTACATACAGCAGTTATATAATGAAAAGTCAAAATTAAATCCTAGTGCACACAGTAACGCTGTAAGACTGTTAGATCAAGGTAACTATTATGGCATTTCAGCTGCATTCAAGGCACGAGATCAGAATACCATCAAATTCTTCTCAACACGCTATTCTTTTCGAAAGCAATCTTAATTTTTTCTATTACAAGGTCTCCCAAGGTGTACTTGATTTTCTTTTCTAGAAATTTCAAAAGTACAAAGTAGCGGCAGAATTCCACAGAGAGAGTACAAATATGTTAATATTTATAGAGAAAGGCCAATCAAACTTACCACGAAAGTTTTGATACCAGTCCAAGAACACCCTAAAGTGAGTAACCTACCTATTTAATGCAAAAAATAGTTTGAACATAAATAAAAATAATTTTTCTAGTTCAATTTCGTTGGAAAATTATTGGGGCCAAAGGGTAACTCCCTGAAACGTCTACAGGAAGAAACGATGTGCAAAATGGCTATTTTGGGCAAGGGTTCAATGAGAGATCCTATAAAAGAACAAGAATTGCAAAAATCGACCGATCCAAAACATGCTCATTTGATGGAAGAACTCCATGTGGAAGTTTCAGCATTCGGCCCCCCAGCTGAGGCTTATGCCAGGATGGCTTTCGCTCTAGCAGAAATTCGCAAATATTTGATTCCCGAGAAAAATGATTTGATACGACAAGAGCAGTTGAGGGAATTAGAAAGTTTAGGAGGGTCTTATAAAGAGACCTCAAGAGACTATGGTGAAGCTGAAATGGTTAAACATCCACCCAGAGGTAAAAAGAAAAAAATTTTAAGTATTAATTTAATTGAGGGGTTGTTGTAGGAGTGTAGTAAGACTCAAAAACTCAATTTTTTTAGCTCCTCCCCGGCCAACTCAGATGCGTACCGCTACTAGAGCACCCGTTATGACCCCACGAGTTATGCCAGCTAAAACGAAAATTATGTCCATCTTAGATAAGGCAAGAGTTGCACTCGAAGAGAGTTATGGAAACGATGAGCCAATGTCGGATTACGGTCACCATTTTGGAGGTTTCGATGACCCCAACATGCAGAATAATAGATATGAAGAACCTGAATATTTTCCGCAAGGTTATCAAAGGAAGAATTTTAACAGTATGAGAGGTGAGTGCTCTTAATCCTCATAGTATTTTTTTTATATCACCCTGAACAATATTTAAGACGAATTTCAGCTGAATGTTTTGAGAAATGCAAATAGTTATAGGAAAAAATCTTTTAAACGATTCCGATTCAAAACTGAAATTATAAATTAAACCAAAACCAATTTTTGAACAACATAAACTAAATTATATAAAACAAAGTATAAAACTATAATGAACGATGATATGATCATAATAGAATACAAATAAATTTATTCAGAAGCAACTTACACTGAAATTGAATACAAATGCAATATATTTTTAAATGAAATTATAGCAAGTTGCATACTTTTGTCATATGGGAAATTTAATACATTTCAAACTTCAGATGGGCCCGGTCAGCATTGGAGAAAGGGCCCTACACGCATGCCTGTGCGACCATATGAGAATTCAACATATCGCTCAGACGCCTACCCGAGATCTTCATCAAAAGGCAACTATTAAGTAATTGAAAGAAGTTCGGTTGTTTAAAATTCAACGCAAATTGAATAAAACGGATTAGTTTTACGTATTGATCACAATCAAATGTTTATATTAAATGAAGTTATGTATTTAACCGTAAATAAAAAGGTAAAGCAGTACTTCTAAACAATTTCCGGGGAATACCTTAATTTCTATAGAAGGTATCAAATATTTAACTATTGAAAATAAACTATAATACTAATTGTTTTGTTTGGATGAGAATGATATTATTTATTACTAATAAAACTTTTGTTGTTTTATTTTGAATTTATTTTATGTTGAGAATTTCATTTGCTTTCTAAGTATGGTTTTTTATTTTTTGTTATAAACTTTATTTATTGTGAAACAAATTATTTCACGTTTTCATACCAAATGAAATTATATACGTATTGTGATATTTTTTACACAGTAGTATTTTTCTTTCTGAAAGAATGTTAAAATAATGATCCATTGTTGAACAAACTAGTACTTTAAACAATATATACCAAAAATTAAAGATACTTTAAATAACATGTAACTCTTGAGCATATCCATAATAAAGAATATAGGGACAGAATGTAACATTAATAAAAAGTTTTCTCCAATATTTATTTATTAAATCGATGGATGGTTTAGCGTGTAACACCAAATTTTTGATGAGAGATTTTGCAAGTGTGTGCTATTATAACTGTTTGATTATTAAAATGTGAAAACTCCTCTTACGTTTTATTTCATTAAATAAACCTAAACTAAACAGCTTTATTTTGGAATTCCACATTGATAGTTGATTCCTTTGGCAAAAGTATCGTTTGCGCAATTTAGTCCCATCTAAACAATAATATTGACACTATCAGGACCCCTTTTTATCGAGTTTGAACTAAGTGAAGAATGAAACTCATTGATTTGAAATTTTCAGTGAACGTAAGTTAGTGAAATAGGTAGGTACCTTCGATTGGAAATGAAGACTCTATACAATTTGGGAGGAACCATTAAAATATCTGGGTTTTGCGACTGCCTTTAAAATCACTCTGCAACCAACTCTTCTGGCAGAAGTTATATCCAACAATTGACTGAAGAATATGCCTGCTCTGGAAGATTTACGTGGACAGAATATATTCAATTTCATACTCATTCTAAGTGTTCATTATTTGATAAAATTTTGCTAATAAAACTTTTCAGAATGATATAAATTTTTCTGTTAAACTAAATCCATGGGCTCCAAAGAATTTATGTTATTTCCAGGAATATAATGAAGGTAGTAATACTCAAAAAAGACATTGGTTGAAATGAAAATCGAAAATTCTGTAGGAAAATCCTAAAGAAAATTGGGGGTTAGTTTTGAGTTTGTCTATGGTTAAAACCATAGCACTCTCCTCAAATTCATAGGAACATTAATGAAAAGGGAGTTATCAGAAGATTAGCAATCATGATATAAAAATTGCAATAAATCAACAATATTACTTTTGTTTTCTCATTAGTTTGCACAATTGCTATTATTGTTGAGTAACTGTTATATTAAATCTATGCACCAGTGATTTTCAGTTACGTAATCGCTTACTTTTCTCCTCCAACCCCCAACGTTTCCATGGTGATGACATTCGTAACGTAACACAATAATAAGGACACCTGCGCAATCAGAATCATGTAGGTTTGTCATTTTTGACTGATACATCTAGAAGTGAGAATGTACTCAACAAAATCAATAATTTGAATAATATGGGAGTATTATTTTTAGATTATAAGTATGATGTATTCATTGTTTAAGATTCAAATTATCACATAATAATAATAAGCAGAAATTCATTGTTTGCATTCGATATTCACCATGGATAAATCTGTATGTATCGAAAATTTGTTCCTTGATAATTGATACCAATTTTCAAATTTTGGATTTATTTTTAGACTCTGAGTAACGAGGCTGTACAAGTGGTTGTACGATGTCGTCCTATGAGCCAAAAGGAAGAACAAGTGGAGTGTCTACCTATTATAAAAACTTATCCTAGTAGAGGTGTCATCGAAGTACAAAACCCCAAAGCTAGAAGCGAAAATGAAAAGACGAAATTGTTTACTTTTGATGCTGTTTATGATTGGCAGTGAGTAGAAATCATCGTAAATGTGCTAATCTAAAAAATATGTTCAAAGATGCAATTTAGCACATATACCCTTTTTTGTTTTGTTTTCTTGATTTTCCTTATAAGGATGAGAGATTTCTTTTATTTGTGATTCATACAATCTTATTCAGCCTTGAATCAATGTGAACATCTGTAAAGATTAACTAGATTATTTCAATGATAGACTCCACTCAATAAGTGGAAAAGATTATTTTTATTGAGAAGTTGGAACATTATTGATTTTTCTACTATTGTTAGTAAACATGTTTTTTATGAATTGTCATGGTTTCTGAGTGAAAGTATTGTTCTTCAAGAAGTGCTATGTCTGATCATTATTTTATTATTACTGAAAACTATTATTATTATTGTTATTTTACTGAAAACATAAATTACTCTCTGGTTGTAGCTCTACACAACAATCTTTGTATGATGAAACTGTTAGACCTTTGGTATCATCCGTATTGGATGGATATAATGGTTGCGTGTTCGCATATGGTCAGACAGGAACTGGCAAAACTTACACAATGGAAGGCACAAAGGAGGATGAAAATGGACAGGGTGTCATTCCTAGAGCTTTCGAACAAATTTGGGCTCACATTAACAGAACTACAGGAGTGGAATTCTTAGTTACAGTTCGTTATTTGGAAATATACATGGAGGAAATTAGAGATTTACTAAAGACGAAACATTCCAAACCTCTTGAATTAAGAGAAGTATGCACTCAATTCAATTATTCAAAATTTTAGGTATCTAAGTAATATTTTTTTTCAGGATAATGGCCAAGGTGTCTATGTCACGCATTTACATTCTCAAACTTGCAAAAGCGAAGCCGACATGTACAAAGCGATGCGAATAGGAAATCATAACAGGACAACAGGGGCCACTAATATGAACGAGCACAGTTCTAGATCTCATGCTATCTTCCAAATTGTTATCGAAATGGCTGAAGAGCATTCTAAAAAGGTTAAAGTCGGTAAACTGAATCTGATAGATTTGGCGGGAAGCGAGAGGCAAGCTAAAACGGGAGCAACTGGAGACAGATTGAGGGAAGCGACTAAAATCAATAAAGCATTGTCGTCTTTAGGTATGAACTATACAGGGTTATTCATGAATATGGCTCCATAGAATATGAATGCAATATGAATGAAAGCAATATTTCTTTCATACCGATAATGACGAAGGCTTTAAAAAATAATTTTTATTTCATTGCATAAATGATTCTATCTTAATTGTGTCAAGGGCGTCGCTAGAGATTTTTTCTGGGGGGGGGTAAAAAAATTAGGAAAGAGTATATTGTCATGATTTGTTCCTATGTAATGATTGTATGACTTATTTTGCGAAGGTGAATATTTCCTGGGGGGGGTAATTACCCCCATTACCCCCCCCCCGTATCGACGCCAGTGAATTGTGTTGAATATTTAAATGTGAAATTTACATTTGCCACCTACTGGTTCTCAATTTTATTATATTTATAACTATCTTGGAAGTGTAATAAATATGTTCATAAAAGAAACACTGATTCAAGTTTGTTAATATTCTTTAATTGTGTTGAACTCCAATCTAGTTCATCTCTTTTCTCTTCATAGGAAATGTGATATATGCATTGGCTGAAAATTCTGCACATATACCCTACAGAGACTCCAAACTTACAAGACTGCTTCAAGACTCTCTTGGAGGAAATAGTAAAACAATCATGATTGCCAATATAGGCCCCGCCAGTCTAAATTATGAGGAAACCATTATAACCTTGAGGTAAAGATGTATTAATTTCTTTAACCTTCACAAAATTTATACTTCCTGCTTTCGCCAACTTCTAAAGGATCTTTAATAACCCGTAAAAAAATTTCTTTCAGATACGCTTATCGCGCAAAGTCCATCAAGAACCAGCCGATCAAAAACGAAGATATCAAAAACACGAAGTTGTTGGAGCTACAAGAAGAAATCGAACGATTGAAGAAACTGATCGAAGAGAAAAACAGAGGTATAGAACTGACTGGTCAGATTGAATACGAAGTTAGCAGCGAAGACGAAGAAGATAACGAAAAAGAAGAAAAAGTTAAGAAACTCGAACTTAGCAAGGTGGAAGTCAGCGAGCTGGCCAAACAGTTGAAAACTTTGGAGAACCAGATGGTGCATGGGGGGAATCTGGTGGACAGCGTCAAGGAAAACGAGATGAAATTGGAGCAGCAGAGGCTGGAGATTGCTGCTAGAAAGGTTATTTTTTTTTTTTTTAACTTTATGTAAATTGAGAAATAATTTAAATCATAAGCAGTTTAAAATACTTGAAGATTTCTTTCAGAAAAGGGAAATAGAAATTCAGCAAAAAATAGAAGAAGAGGAAGAAAATTGCCATGAGTTGAAACAAGTATTTGCCAGCCTTCAGCAAGAAGTGGATTTCAAGAGGGACAAATTAAAAAGGCTGTACGCTCGTTTACAATCAGTTAAACAGGAGATCAAAGATTGCCACGAAGAATACGTCAGAAGCAGAAAAGATATAGAAGAATCTAACGACAATGCATCAATGTAAGTTTTTAATAACTCGAATAACTTCTTTGGAATTAACGTTAATGTTCTTAGGCAACTCAGAAAAAGGTTCCTTGTCATCGACAATTTTGTCCCGACTGAAGAAAGGACGCGCTTGTTGAATTTAGCTTATTTCGACGATAATAAAGACAACTGGATTTTAAACAAGGAACAATATAAACTTGCCAGACCTATCGCTCACAACTATCGGAGACCCATATCCGATTATGCAGTTCAACGTTCGCAAAATTCATCAAAATATAGAGTGAGTTTCGGCTGGAGAAGTTTTTCGACGATTAATTGGCTTGCATTTCAGGGTGAAAACATTTTGGATTTGAATCTGGATATGCCCCTTCGCACAACACAAGAATACACCTATCCGTTGGTGTGTCCACAAATAAAAGCCTTTGTGTCTAATCTAATATCCCAAGAGAGTCAAAACAGCCACATAAAATTACCAACGCACTCTGCGACTATGAGAAGCGCAACTTCGAAAGTTGAGAAAGAAGGAAAGTACAAACAAGCGATAAGGAATATCGTTGAGGTTCATAACCAGAAGTAAGTATCGATATATCATTAAATTGAATGCTTATCAAATTCATGAACTTTAGTGCCAGATATTTATTTGAATTCTGTGTTTTCAGGAGTCGGCAAAACTCAGCACGACCAGTATTTTAATCCATTGCAATAATTTTCTGCCTAAATCGGCTTGCAGCAGCTTACCAAGTGAAACAATTGCTAGTCATATGCATTCTACTTTCGTTGTACCTTACCCATGTGTAAATTTATTTTTGCTAGTCACAAACGTTATTATGTATTTAAAGAAAAATATTTATTTTTTTTTACACATCGAATGTGATATTTTTTCAAATTGTTGGCAGTATTATTTATCATTAAACAAGCTAGTTCCTGTTTCTTCGTTTTTTGAACCTTCCTTCTAATGATTCATCCCAGAGATTTGAAATGTTTGCTCACGATCGTTCTTCACCTTTGTTAACTTAATCCTGGCAAAATGAAAACGTTTATAATTGAGAATCATTACGGGAACATTAATAATGCATTTTTTAATTATAATAATAAAGCATTCAAATATTGCAAATTTTCTAAGTACAAAGGTTAAGGTCAGAGACCAAGTAAAGGTTATCTGTTAGAATGTTCTATGAGTCATACTTGTCAAAAACGTCAAGTGCTGTATCAGCTGTGCATTTGAAGTGTTTACGTGTAGAAAGAACGAAATAATTTAAAGTAATGAATCAAAATAAGGAAAAATCAACTGCTATGGGAATCACAAGTGGTCGCGATTCAGAATGGTCCATAACATATTCCAACATAGAATCCAGACATAATGAAGCTTATAAACTAATAGATGAAGCCATATCTTTAGAGGAACTGGAAAAACCACTGGAGGTTTGTTAACAAATTTGCTTAAACCATCAATTTCCCACCCTTCTGCTGTTGGTTCACTATTTCACATAATATACCCACCACCATTCTTCCAACTTTTATTAGAGCCTTCCAGTGAAAACTTATTATCCGCAGGCATTAGAAAAGTACCAAAAAGGCTTGGAAACCATAGACAATACATTATCCATACAAGTATCATGTCCAGATAATCCAGACAAAACATGGGAAAAGGCAAGACTGATGATACAGAAAATGCAGACTACAAGAAATGAAGTCTCGCTGAGGATTAAAACGTTGAAATCAACCCTACCAAATAGACCTGAATTAGAATCTCTGCCTTCTTACGAAGACGCTACCTCAACTCATGGTTCTGAAATTGACGGCAATGTAACTTCTAACCCTAAAACTTATGCCGAACTTTCCGCTGAACTGAATCAGTTTAACTCGGAAACAGAAGTTAATTTTTATTCTGAAGTCATATACACTCAAGATGGTGTTAAATTGTATTTTATTTCTGGAAATGGAGTTGTTTCCTCCTTTTCAGAGCCTGATACTTTAACTGTAGCAGTAACCAAAGGTAGGTTCCTCACATTTCATTCTTTTGTAAACAAATAATAGCATGATTAACTTCAGGCGAACATTCAAACCAACCCAAAGGAATTCTGCAACTCGGAAATTGGATTTTTCCTTTAGTACCAGGAGCTTCGCCATATTTCAAAACTGATTACAAAGGATTCGTTTTTCCCGATATTTATTCATCCGAAGAAGGTACGATCGTCAATTTGAATAGGGCATTTGATTCTTATTTTTTTTTCATTTATGCAGATGCATCAGTTGCAATTGTTCTTCCACCGGAGGCAGATGATACTTTGGAAAATATACTTTACGAAATAGTGGGTAAACAGTCAGATAGTACTCTAGAACTTAGGCAAACAAGTGAGAAGGCGATAGATCTTAGTGAGAGAATTTCCAATGGTATTTTGAATGGTGAGTGCAATCGAAATTTAATTTATCTACAATGACTTCCATTTATTCAAACATCAAAAGAACTCTGACAATTTCAAATGTATAATTGGAGTTCCACAAGGGGTCGTTCTGGGCTCATTATTGTTCTTTAATTATTCATTTATAGGAAAAATTATTTGATTTGTCTGTACCATAGATATATTCTGTAATGTTTTATTCGTTCAGGTGCTTGGTATTTATCTTGGGGCATTATAAAAGGCGCAGAAAAATTGGGGGAAGTTATGAATTACGGTACACCAAAATTGATCGACAGATTGGCACCACACGACGAACCCACTGATGTGGATCGAAAACTCATCAAAGGAATGCAGATTGCTGAATGCACAACCAAAAAAGTCGCTAAAGTTACCGGATACGCCTGTGAGTGTATAAAATTATAAAAACTACAGAATTAGTCCAATAAAATCATTAATTTTTTTTCAGCACAACAAATTGGCTCGGCAATGGTCAAATTGGGCACTTTTTTGGCTCCACATATCCAGAAACAAGGCACAAGTTTGTTGTCTTACGGTTTTGATATGCCTGAGGAAGAAGCATCAACGAAAATGGGCAAAGTGTTAACAGTTGCAGCTAGCGCTGTAGAAGGCTTTTCAACGATCTATAATGGACTTGAAACATCTGCTGGTATATTGGGAGAAAGTTTGAAGAACAATAGCGTTAAAATCATATCCCACAAGTAAGAATTGTTTTTGCGACCCAATCTTTCTTTAGTATGAAATGTGGCGAAGAATCAATGACAGCAAAACCTCTGAAGGACTCTTGAAAATCAAGTTTAATTTAATTTCTTATTTTGGATGCTGTACATCTGTAAATGCCTTGAAATGAAGAGTACTTTTTCAGGTATGGAACCATGGCTGGTGAGGTAGCTGAGGATACTATGAACACTGCTGGAAATGTTTATCGGATAAGTCAACACGCAAGTATGATTACCCCAAGAGGATTTGTGAAAAAGGCTGCTAAAGGTGCTGGGACAGGAATAGTTTGTGAATTGGCTTCCAAACCTTCAACTTCAGATGTTGTAACACCGGGTTTATAAATTTAAAATACTCTCTACATTCCATATCTAGTCTGAATGTTACTATTGTCTTGTATTCTTATTTTGAGACTCATACTTCTAAATTTTCATAAAATTGTTTATTTCTTCTCAAGGTATATGTGTTTTAGGTGAATATAATCAAAGGAATCAACATTGTACGAATTTTTACAAAGATATATATTTATGGCTATTGATATTTTTTATGAATATACTTTCATCATGTTACTGTTTTTTTCATTTTATCGTGTTTGGGTATTCAAAATAAGCATCTCTCTTGAGTGGGAATTTACATAATAAAATTAAAATAACCAAGGTAAGGAATGTTTGAAATATTTATTCCATATCATTTGTAATATGAAACACTGTAAAAACTTTTGTACTGATGAATTAGCCTTCTTTCATAGGATTATATTTTCTCCAGATAAAACATACAGTCCAATATTCACCTTTTCCAGGTTCGAAACTTGAAACATCAATATCAAACAAAGATAAACAATTCAAACGTCAAAAATAATGAAACATTTTTATCAAACAAAAATATAATTGTCCACAAACGAACATCAATAAAAATTATTTACCTAATAAAATTACTATAAATTACCTCATATTAACATTTAAGGGTTTTCGTTCTGTAAAGAAGTTCTTCAGAATAATTACTTGGCCGACTGATATTATCATAATAACAAATGTTTGTATTACTGACCACCACAGCACTCTCTCGTTCATTTCATCAGCTCGTTTCTTGCCCTGTGCCTCCCTCAATCTGTGATGAGTTTGGAAATCGATAATTGTTGACAGGGCTTTATGGGTGTCTGCTGCTGAGGATTCCATCTGCAACAATGAATGTTTCATTCCACAGAACAGAAAGACGTAGGAAGTATTGAATATACAGGATTATTCACGAATATGGCTCTTGCAAATATTTTTAGGAAAGACACAAGATTCAGGATTGAAATTCTAAAGCTGAGCTTTGAGGGAGAAGACCACTTTTTGTATATTTTTTGAAGGTTCTAGGTTTTTCCGGAAGTGAGATCAACTTTCGTTTTTCAAATGGAAAGATCCTTTTTTTATGGCATAAATAGATTCTCTATTGAATTCTGAGTCTTTTTGATTCCAAAAGTTTGAATTTTCCGAGAAAATTCTCTTTGAATGAGGAAATACGAAAAAAAAAATTTAACTCTGTTGAACTTCGAGGTTTCTTCATTAAAAATTCTCATTTTTGAGAATCTCCAAGAAGAAAGGCTGATGCTTCTTATCCGATAGTGTGATTTTCAGAAAATGATACAGGAGGTCACAAATTCTTTGTCAAAGTTAGAAGTGACGAAACATAAAAAAATCGTTTTTTCAAATTGGAACCCCATTTTTTCGAAGCATTTTCGAAATCTTCGTCGAAAAATAATAGGAGCATACGTCCAAGACTTTTATCCCAAAATGAATATTTTTCGAGATATTCAGAAAAAACGATTTTGTCTTCAATTTTCAATCTCATTCCGATTGTGTTTTTCTACTGGAAAATAACAAGCCGTTAAGTGAAATTTTTGGAAATCTCTGTTATCGAGAAAATATTTTCAATACTTCAGACGAGTTCAGTTTTTCTTTATTTTTTTTATTTTCATGGGATAAGAAATAAACGGGGTGGCTCTGAGATGGAACACCCCGTATACAAAACGTAATATTATTTGTCAGCTTTGGATTTATAGGTCATAACTCATAAATTGCTCAGTTAGTAATTTATTCGCAATCAAGATTGTGAATAGATTATTACCAAAAAGTTATTTGAGCATAACCCCGTATTCTGGGAACTTTTAAAGTTCAATCCTTATCAATGAGTAGTTCAAATGTTCCTGCAAGATATTGTTTATTCAATAATGCAATTAAAAGTTTCATTGACATCCATAACGATTTTTATCGACCAGTATAATTTTATCAGGCGTAAAACCTACGCTTTCTCGACACAGGATCTATTTTATTCGTTTTTAGCGATATTAATTTCTAATGCCGATATAATCACCGCTTGTAACGTCCGAATTACATCAAGGTTGCATCACAAAACAATTTTCAAGGTACTGCATGTTCAGGACTTCCCATAAAAAATATAACTGAGATCCTCGACTACAAATTCGGCGAATCGAATTGTTTGGATAATATGACTGTTTCAACATTGGTTTAGTAAAAACATTATGTGGATGCAAAAGCTGACTATTGATAATTCGATAATTAGATTAACCATATTTGTTTTTAAGTGTTATTGGGAAATATCAAGTCCGAGAACCTCTACGAAATTGCTTAACTTTAAATGAATTCAAACGAATTAAAGATGATTAAAACCTCAACAAAAGTCCCTTGAAAAATAAAGGCTCTACTTTTTATTTCAATAAAGTAATGTTGAAAGATAATTTCCGAAAATATAACCTACGTATTCTGTAATAATGTGACTTAATGAGCATCAATTACCGTGAAAATGATAAATTTTCGTGTGAACTGGTAGTTCTTCATTTGAATTTATATTCATACGAAGATAGCAGTGAATCAACTTCAAGATAATGAAGAACCAACCTGAATTTAGAAATTTAACCACGAAAAAGATAAGGAACGCCTAAAAATTCATGCATGACCTTTATCTTAACGGGTAAATATGAAAATGTTCTTTGAAATAATTAAAGCGACGAGGATTTCTTCAAATTCCAACATACACAAATTAATCATTAAAATAATATTGGTAGATTTCACTATCGCTAGGCGAGGATCATAAAATCGCTACCTCATCTCATAAAAAGAGCGATGCATTGAACGCCGTTTGGCTTCAAGTCTTATCAAACTTGGGCAAGCCAAAGACTTGATAATTTGTTTGTGTAAACTAATCTTTTTCGAAAATTTTGTTTGGCGTGTTATGACGCGAATTGTTGGACCAATTTTTTTCTTATTTCTATCAGAACGCACGTTTTTTGCAATTTCAACGTTCTGTTGATACAGTAGCCCCAATTCCAAGGCAATTTTCGAAATTATTGAATGCCGAAAAGATGAGAGAAAATACTTCCAAAAAAAATGAGTTTCCACTGTTTGAAGGTCAAGATTCTTATCAACAAGCAGCTGCAGTAAATAGTTTATGTTGTATTATTACACGGTTGGAAGCACTGTGATTGCTCCAAAAAACTCATAAATATAGAGATGAATGTATCGAAGATATTAAAATTGATAAAATATACTTCTAGCACTTGTGAAGAACAAAATCGTTTTTTAAAGCACCTCTGCAATCAATAAATATTTGCTTGAAAATGTTAACGAACAATTTTTTGTGAAATTTGTCACAGAAGGATGTATGTTAAATACCTTGTGACTGTGGAAAGGTGTATTCCGAGAAAACATGCTAGATTTGTTTAGAATGATAATTTCTTATAGTTCCATGAATTGCAAGAACTTCGAGCACAAATTTATCTAGCTTACCTTAGTTAAGGCTGTAATATGTTCTCCAAGCCCAGGTAGGGGTTCTTCTTCTCCAACTTGGAAGTCCATATAAACTATTTTGTGCGAAATAGTAGAAAACTCATTGCTGAAGCAAACAACATAGATCCCTGTCACCTGAGCGGTAAATGTATGGGAATCGAATTGCGATTTAACTTGGTTATAAATAATTTTCTTCCTAGGATCTTCTAAGGTTACATCTACGTCGTACTGGCCTCCTGTTACAACCTTAAATCAGAGTACCTTAGTTAACATCTGAATAAATTCATGTTACCATAATATCTACCTGATATTCTAGTGTAGCGGTTGTATTCTTGTGTATTTCTTCGTGAAAACATTCTTTAGCGTTGTCCGCTAATTCGAACGTCAATTCAGTGGAAAAAACTTGAAAAATACACAATAACAATATGAAAACTGAAATATAATTGATGGACATTTTGGGGGCTAAAATAAAATTTCCAATCCAATTAACGCCGAAACTGTTTCACCTTCATGTATGCCACATTTCTACGTATATATCCATTAAAAGTTATTACATTTTCATATTCCGAATCCACCGATTTATGACAATCACTGACAGATTATTGTATAACCTATAACGTGGCCGGAAGTCTTATCAGAAATTAACCGCGGTAAATTTAAATACTATCAGAAACGACCATAAACTTTTTCACATTTCATGAGCAATATACTAAAGAAATTACAGAACATACTGATTAAATATGGTTTATCCGAATTTCATTTAATATTGGTGAAATTTTTAATTCAAACAATTCAACTAAGACAGATCGTAAATTGTAAGAAAAAGAAAGAAGACATTCAACGTCAAAACTGACAAGGGGTAGAAAATTTTTTTAACCAACAAAAATGATGATTAGTTGATATTTTGATGATAAAATTCAAATTATGTATTTAGATAGTCGGGAAGTGAAAATCTATAGTATTGAATCATGAAGTGCTTGGTCTTTTTTTTACTTTGTTTCTTCAAAATTGTGTCCAGTATAGAAAGAGAATTAACCATTAGCATTGATGCAGGAAAGGAAGATTGCTATTTTCATGCCTCAAAAATAGGAGATGTTATTGATATTGAATATCAAGTTCTAGATGGTGGTCACGGTGATTTAGACATAATTTTCCATCTGGTGGATCCTACCGGGAGAATATTAGTAGCAGACTATAAGAAGCCTGAAAACAACCATCGTGTAGATGCCACTATAGATGGGGATTATAAATTTTGCTTCGACAACACCTTCAGTTCATTCAACACCAAAACAGTGTTCTTCGAGCTCATCATAGAAAATGATGATAATACCGAATGGGGAAAAGAAGACCTTAACTTCGAAGGCTTACCCCACGACCAATACGAAGTGACCATTGATGATGTTCAAGAAAGGATAAACACAGTTCGCACAAATTTGAATAAAATCAGACACTACCAAGATCAATTCAAGTCGTTAGAAGTGAGAGACAGAAATATTATTGAAGAGGTGTTTTTCTTTGTGAACGCATACTCATTCTTGCAGCTAATTATAATGAGTCTAGTGGGTTTGGTCCAGGTAATTATGATAAAGAGCTTATTCGATGATTCGTCTAAGGTACATTTATTATGGAGAAAAATTGGATTATCTAAGTAACGGTTGTACATAATGTAATAGACAAATCTTGGAAGCAATATTATTTATGTGATTTTGGAAAGATTTTGTAGGTTTAATCCACAATTCAATCACTGTGTCAGTATGTAAAATGGTGATTTCAGACTGAATGACTTGGTGATTGAATAACTAAGAAACCAAAGTAAAATTTTGCCATAGCTTTTATTACAGCAATTTTAGATATTTTGTCTGAAAATCCTATTATTTATTTAAGTATTGTAAGTGAACTGAAGGGTGAACAAACATCACTTATTTGATGTATGTCATGTGTCTTGTATTGGATTGCTTTATTTTCTTGGAATGGAACTGATTCTGATAAAGTTGGAGTGATTGAATATCTGTTTTTTTATTGATTTCATGTTCCCAACACCCTATAAAAAATCTTATGTTTCTTCGTACTCAGGAAAATAATCCCAGAAGAATATTACTCAGATAATAGAACTTTCATTAGGGTCATCAAATTTATTTCAATATTTATTTGAATGATATCATATATCAATAAATGATGTAGATATTCACATTAATTAATTCGAAATTCTCTTTCTGATGCTTAATATGATAATCAAACCCAAATTAATAGATGAGAGCTTTTCATTAGGAAATTCTGGAGGAGAGGCTTCTCATTTCTCACACAAGTGACACTTATGTCAATTCAAACGGTTGAATTTAATTATTCAAGGACAGCTTTTTCAGTTGAAACTAATCAAAAAGGCAATAAGTAGAGATGCAAGTTATGTACTGCATCACAAAGATTCAGTTTATTCACAAATAAATCAGTGCTGCCTTCAAATTATTTTTAGTAATTCTCCAGACACAAAGATGATATTCTAGGTTTCTTTTATTTTCCTACAGTTTAAAAACAGCTGCACTTTTTTCATCATCCTCAGATTTTGAGTCCTTGACTTGTACATCTATTTTGAAAATATATTTTGAAGTCAAAAGGAATACTTCTTTTATATCAATTTTTTCGATTCGAGTTTGTCGCCCCTAAAAGCACGCCACTGAAGTTTTTCCGAGCATTAGATCAAACGCCTAGACCTTCGAAAAGATGTAGCAAAACTTTAATTCTGTGAATCTTGAGCAGAATTGCATTCAGCCAAAATTTTCAATTTTTTTATTTTGTTGATGAAATTTTTTAATGATTAATTATTCAAAAAAAGCGCATTTCACGAGATTTGCGACTCGTCTGCTATATGTTCAGACGAATTACGTACAAGTATGTTGGTTCAAATGTTGATTCCTACCATCACCAGTGGATTGAAAAAAAATTGTCAGTGACTAGAAACATCTTCGAATAGGATCTCCTAATGTTATGACTCATTGACTGTGTCAATAAGTACCATTCCAAGGAAACTCCGCATCAATCAAGGTGTTCGACAATGGGCAACATAGTAAAAATTCACAATGATGATGGATAGAGTGTAATATGGAAATCACGTCAATCTCAACCAGTTCGAAGGCGAATTCCCAATGGTTTATGCTAATGTTAATCGAAATACCAAGACGTCATCGAGTGCTACCGTCGGTGTCACCACCTGGGTACCGCGGGAAATCCACGAAACCTGAAATATCGCATTGTAACTCAAGAAAGAAGATAGGACGGCCTTCATGCATAAGTGGAATAATATGCGAGCAGATAAGCGAGAAAGAACTAGCTGCTGACCGATGGCCAGTCCCAGTTGTGTTTTGTCCGTTAAATGGTTCGAGTCGGAATCATGCTTATCAAAACCGCATCTTTTATCACAACTCTAATCTTCATTTCGACCGTTTGTGCGGAAAAATGTGAGTTTTGATAAATCATTCTTTTAACACGCCCACTCGAAACATTCTTTGAATATCAATTAGGAATCGTTTAAATCAATGAATTAATCTATTGAGTCGTTGTTTCTTCAATGTTATTTTTAATCATTCATGTTGAGGTAGGTACTTGAATGTGTAAAAATTTTGATGGATATAATATATGAAATAAATTATTTGTTCATTGTAAATTAGTCCAAAGTTATTGATACACTTCATATCGATGGTAAAACTAACATTCAAAATGAATGTTTTTAACGATACATATTCAAATTATCTTCGACGTCTATTAAAGTGATCTTTATCATTTCCATCAATGTGAATTTTTTTAATGATTTTTAGATAGTTTCGTCTCGCACTCATTCGGTTAAAATATTGAAATATTTTCTATATCCTTATCACGATTTGAAAATACGATATTGGGAATATCAAAATATATGATTCATATGAAATAAACATACAGTTTTTCATTACATTTCATTCTCATACAATTGAGTATGAATTTCAAAAATCGGTGATTTCACTCGTAATTTACAAGGAATTATAAGTGCGTTTCAGTTAAAAAAAACTTTGTTTTGCTACAAGCTGTACACAAGTTAAATTATTGAAGCCAACTTTTCATTTGGCAGTTTTTTTGTAATTCCTGTAGTATCTGTGATATGAGAAAAAGGCCCTTTTTCTGAAGGCCATATGCTAGACCCTGAATATCGCAACACCTATAGAAATTCAAAATATGAGGATAACATTTAATCGCAAACCGCCTAACAAAATGTCCTGTTTCAAAATTAAGCTGGCTCTTTTTTGCATTTAAGATTTTCTTCTGAAGCAGAAATATTCAGGGTGGTGTACGATTTCAAATATACTCTGTATGTAATTTCATATATATCCGTTCTTTCATGTGATGGATAAAACTGCTTCAGTAAATAAGATAGTGGAAGTAATTCAATGCGATATCCTATATCGGTTGCACGTGGTGTTATTTTTTTATCATTTCCTGCACTGAAAGAAACCTTGAACATGATTTTGAACACATCTTTTTATTTGTATTGATCAGAATGAAATTTCGATTTTTGTTGTTCAGATTCGAAGTACCAACCACTATCACTAATCTCTGTTGGATGAAAAATAAACAATGTGCATAAGAAATTGATACCTTCCATAACAAACCTTTTTCGCGTCTTTTTCTTACTTTACCTAACCTCATCCAACCTTACTTCTGATATCTTATGTGCAAACAATAACCGCGATGCTGGAAAATAAATTACGACAAAACGGAATGCTTCCAGTTTTCTTTATTACAGTTTTTATAAAATCCTGTAATTATCCAATTGAGACGTCTTGAAATAAACCTGTTCTTTTATGTTAGGTACTGAATCATCACCTTGAGTTCCAATATACCGAGAGTCAAGAATGGATGTGACTATAATAGATCTGTATTTCTACATAATTATATGGGATACTTTAATTGTATGATTTTTTTCAAAACAAACATAAGTGTGCGAATTGTTATTTAAATGTATTTACGATATTTTTCCGATACACTTCCGGTTGAATACATAAACACAACACATGATCTGTTTATTCTTAGGATAATTCCATAAGAAAATAAAAGATTTTTTAGTTTATCAATTATTAATAGCCGAACTATTTTTTGTTCAACTGGCACAATTATATTCATCTATTCATTGAGGAAAATCCCTAACTACTCTTTAGAGTTGTGGTTTTGACAAGTTGACCACTAAAACATATTCAGCCAAGATCTGGGAAGAATCAATTTCAGCTACCTCGAAATCGTTTTGATTGTGTTTAATAAAAGTTATGTTGATGAACCTTCGTGTATTTAATCCTTGGACTTTGCATTATATCTTCAAGTTGAAGCTGAAAAGATCAAATAAGGATCCAAAAGTATAATCTTAAGTTTCTTTTCATGCAAGAACAGTGTTAAATGATGAAATAACCACAGGTGTGTAATATGAGCAATTACTAAATTGAAGTTAAGAGCACGAGTCAAAAGCTATTATCTTAGATAAACCTGGATTTCCGTTCACCAATAATTATAATACCCCGAATTTTCAATTAGCATGGTACTTCACACTTTAATATCTGCCAGGTCCGTTGTTGTTTCGTGGAAAACATCATAGTTACCTGAATCTTTTCCATTTTTTAATTGCAGAGTGACTCATACATATTTTCAACATGATTATAAAATTCGATTATTTGTTGAATATCCACAATCATGTCTGAATGAATGATTGAAAGAGTTTTATGGATTTTGTTTGATAACGCTACTTTAAACGCTATAAGATTTTTTTTTACTTTTACTTTGTTCGTAAACATTTTTTAAAATTTTTTCAACCAATATAGGATGACACATTCTTATTCCAGTTCAAGAAACTTTGAGGTTCTTTTTCTGAAAGCTCTCTACCTTATGCCAAATAAATTCGCTATGATACATATTCTTTTTTTTTTCCTCAGTTCACTTCTGTGCTGTTGAGGGAAGAGGACACTTCAAGAGAGCTGCAAAATATTGTCCGACTCTAAACGCACCAGACAGCAAGGTTAATTGTGTAATCGGGGTGGACAGGCAAGTAAAAAATTCGTTAAGAACAATTATAAATATGAACGCAATTGGCTTCCCCAAATTACAACAAAAAAAATTATTTTCACAGGTTGGACTGCTTGAGGAAACTTTCAAAACAAACGGCGGACTTTGCGGTTTTCACCTCTGAAGACCTCATCACTGCTACGAATTCGGCTGTGGAAACTTTGATTACGAACGAACTCAGATTCACAGAAGGTAAGGTAATTCATTTTATATTATCAAATAATTGAAACGTCAGATTTGTAACGTTGGTTGCCTAACGTCCTGCAACGACCAATGAACGGTAAGATAGAGATGACAGACAGTTGTACTCTGGTCTTATGACCAATCAGGAGAAGGTGGGCGTCATTTTCGAACGAGTTACCCTTCGGTCTAATGATCTGTCGAAGGAATGACTTTCATGAAGTTTTTTCTTGCAGGTAAATATGAATATGAAGTTGTAGCTGTTTTCAACAAGAAATCTAATATCAAGAGCAGGCATGATTTACAAGATAAGCGGTTTTGTCACCTGGTTATGGTTATGAGTCCGAGTGGACCCGGATATTATCCAATGTGAGTTATTTCAGAGTACTTATGATGTTCGTTTTCTTAATCTAGTCATAATGTGCGAAATTGCAAGGGGAATTTGGAAAATTGGTAAAACGTCTTGTGTTTTAGTATTTGGAAGCTTCAGTAGTTCCCCAGAATTGTCATCCAGAACTGACATTGACTGAAAATAGGATCAAGTCCTCATCGGAATTCTTCAATGTTGCTTGCAAATCGGGCCCATGGACAGAAAATTCTACACTTGATTTCGAATTGAGTGAGTAAATCTTCAATTCCACCTTTCTCAGATATTCTTTCTGGTTGTTTTCATGAAGAAATATTCCAGAAAACAAGTATCCCAACTTATGCGAAGCCTGCGACAACCCTTCGAGATGTTCAAAGGAAGACAAGTATTGGGGCAGGCGAGGTTCCTTGTTTTGTCTAACAGATGGCGCTGGAGATATCTCTTGGGCGCGTTGGGATGACGCCCAGGTGCATTTTGGGCTGGTTAACGGAGGTCCTGAAGCCTCAGCCGACGACTACAATCTTCTCTGCCCCGACGATTCAATTAGACCTGTCAACACTTCTAACCCTTGCGTTTGGGTGGTCAAACCATGGTCTGTGGTTGCGGCAGTCAGGTAGGTAGATGGACAAATGAATTAATTAATACTTTGGGAACTGAAGATTATAGAGTTAGAAAGATGGGAAACGCCCTTATATCTGTGGTACTGAAATCCGACCACGATTTTTGGCTAGTTTCTTACTTTTGACACCTAGATGGCGCTGAAAACATTATTCAGTACAGAAAACTATTTTAATAGGCGCGAAATTATACTTCTCATAAATTTCCATTAAATTGAGTATTCTTTGTCGAGCTTTCAAAGAAACATCCTGATCGAAAAAACAAAAGCAGGGCACCGCTTTTTAATCAGGATGATATTTTCCATCTACACATTGTTTTGAATCAAATGAAATACGTTTCTGGATTCTTTATATCTTTATTTGAAATGATTGTGTAAAATGAACTACAATACAATAATTATGAAATTAAGAACATTTCAAAAATTTGTCCACATATTAGAGAATTATTATAACAATTTCAAGAACTCTCGATAAAATGGACTCGATTCATACATATCTTACCCAGTGTTTTTTCACCTCAATGAGTCTAGAGGGTCTGGTAGATGAGTCGAATTGCTGGAAGGGTTGTCAAGAGAACCTCCACCTCTATAAGTCGTTCTTCTGACCACCATTGCCTCTATGAGTGGAAATTTTTGATCTAATGAATGAGACCGAAGAAAGTTCGGTTAGCAAACAAATTATCCAGAACAATATATTTTTGCCCCGACACCTCTATCCATTTGACAACACTGAAAATAAAAAGCAATGAACTAGACAGTTACATGATACGAGTTTCAAAACTTACATTTCCATTCTCTTTGGTAATGAAAAGAATGCACATTCAAGATTATTCTTTCTGTTATTTCTGCAATTAATCACCATGCATTCCGAATGTCGGCCAGTTCTTAACACAAAATTTATAACAGAAAAACACACAAACCAAGATTATGGAGTGAGCTAGGTGCTACTCTTGTAGATTTCGAGTTATTTCAGTTTAAAATACGCGAGAAAATACAATCATCATTCAGCAAAAATATTTATTCAAGTATTTCCTTCAAAATTGACAACAGCCTACTAATAATCTCTATATAATCTTGGCAAATGGACCCTAATTAAATATTTTAACCATAACCCGTTTACTTTTGAAACTACAGATGTCGCTCACATCACTGCAGTCGCTTCGTTTCCCATCTTTATACTCTATTATCTTTGTCAGGAACGTTACTGGAAGATTTACGATGGAAGATTTAAATGAAAGTACCTGTAGGTTGTCATTATGTGTAAAGAAGTTTTTGCTATTTCAAATAGAGTCCACGCGACAGAATCACGACCAAAGTTTGCCTTTTTCCAAGGGTTCACCTTTTGACCATGCAAAGACTCTTAGAAGAGATACCTTACCTTTTTTAACATCACCAAAAACCTTCTGATCCCCGCTCCTCATTGCATTCTTCTATTTTCAGGAACAAAGCGGAAAACATACAAGAAATGATCTCTTCTCTCTCCCACGACAACGATACATCTTGGCAGTCTTCTTTGCTGAACCTCATGGAATCCTACCACGTGAAAATGAAGGCTCTCACTCCCATCGAGCCAATCCAGAGTTACCTCAACAAAGCCACGGGATTTTTGAGTGCGAACAGTTTTCCAGGTTGCCACCCGCCGAGAACTATAAGGATATGCACCACCTCAATCGTTGAGAACTCGAAATGCGCTTGGTTGAGGGAAGCTATGGCTTCCTACGGCATAGAACCTGGTGTTGATTGCTTGAAGGCTGACAACTCGACACACTGCATGGATGCTGTGCACAAAGATTTCGCGGATGTTGTCATTGTCAACCCTGATTCGCTGAAAATGGCGCAAACGTGAGTTGGTCGAAATTTTGTACATCAAGTTTTTTTCTTCTCCTGGTTTGCAAAACTGTTCAAGCCGGGATTTATTGCATTCTCCTGCCAAGAAATTGATCTCTGTGTTAGAAAGGAATTTCAGTGTACTCTCTGACTGTCACAGAACATATTTCCAACGTGCAGACAAGAACAGCTTGGACTATAGAACATTCTTTTCCCAGTGGTGGACAAGGGACAACAGATAAAAGAAGCAAATTTGAAGAAGACCATATATCGCTTAAGACCCAAATGATCTTTTCCAAATAATAATAATAAAATCTATAATATGTTCTTTAATTAATCATTTTCTCTTTATAGGAAATACGAATTGAAGATCCAGTTCTACGAAACAGTGAATGAAAACGCCAAATACCTCACAGTGGCTGTAACCAAAGGAAACAAGAACTTCGATTCTTTCGAGGCCTTGAAAGGTGCAAGGGCATGTTTTCCATCCTACGACGGCATCGCATGGAACAGTGTCGCCAACTACTTGAACGAAAAGCGACTGATGGAAACTTGCCCCATAGAGGAGGGTATGGAAGGTTTCTTCGGAAAGAGCTGCGTTCCTGGTGTGCCAAAGAAAGGTTCATCTTTGAATGCCAACTGCAAGAACAACACTTATGATGGAGATGATGGAGCTATTCGTTGTTTGATCGAGGGGTCAGGGGATGTTGCTTTTGTTTCCAAGAATAGTTTGAAGAGTTTTCTGGCAGGTAAGGATCTGGAAAACCCCAGAGCGAACTTGGTCTAGTTCATCTATAATGTCTTCATTCTATTTCAGATGGGAAGAAGAACACAGCTGCCATGAACATTGCTGATTTTAAGACCGTCTGCGGAGATACAGCGTCCAAAGACTGCCTCTTCAGTTGGGCTCCGGCAGGTTACGTCATGGTTAGAAGAAACACCACCCAACTCCGACTGAGAGATATAATGGATGTTTTCTTCGCGTTGGACGATAATTTCGGAAAGAACTACAAAACCTTTACCCCTCCTTTCACCCTATTTGGTCCCTTCAATGGGGTTAAAGATCTCCTCTTCCACGATATGACCATGAAACTGCGAACGCAGCCTTCTCTGAGGAACATAGAGAGTACCGCAGGGGAGTACCATGAGATAGTTGGTACCATTGAGTGTAAATCTGGCGGGAGTACTTTATCTTTTTCTTTTGCGTTGATTGTTTCAGTTTCGATTGTTGTTTTATCGAATTCGTGGTTTTTGCAATAGTTTGCGAGATGTGGAACGTCAATCTATGTCATGATAAGAATGATCTCTCGTGTTTCGTGCTCTGTCTAATACTCATAGATATTTTATTTATTCTGATTTGTTGCGACTGATTGAAACTATCAGGTTTTTTTTGCGAATGATTTTATGTATAAGATACTCAGGATGGAAATTTTAAAGATAAGTACTTGTTCTTCAAAGAACTGTTTTATTAATTTAATAGCAGAATTTATGTAATCAAACTGTGATATATTGTGAATAAAGAAGGCATACTGATTTGTATGATTTGATTTCATTAGAGACAGAGAAGAAAAAAGCACCAACGGTCCAAGAATAATCCTCTATGCTATAGTTTCTTATACCCTCAATCGGTGCTCCATCAAATCATAAATGAGTCTGATTGGGACTTGATCGTGAGATACAAACTTTTCTCTATTCCAGTATCGTAATGAGTTCATTCATTACAGTACTAAAAGTAGTGCTGTAATGAAAGTCATTACAGCATTGTTTTCAGTTATATTTTTCGTTTTGTGGTTGTCAGTACTGACCTCAGCTCCTCTCAATTTTCAAATCAAATCAATTCAAATTTCGTAATCTGTCAAATTTCGTAAGTCACACCAACTGCCAAGATATAATACAAAAGTCACTAATCTGAATTTCAATTCGAATTTCGAGAATATTTTACAAAACTTGACTGAAGTAGAGAAAATATCGTCCAATACTCGTTGCAGAAGGCAATTCCAACACTCTACTTCGTGTTATTAGAATAGGAGCTCATTCTGCAACTTGTTTTAGAATATACTATTCTAATGAACGAAACTTCTCAACAAATAACTCCGAATTCAAACTCAAATTTTGACCACCAGACCCAAAATAATGTTCGAAAAACCAGGAGAGGCTGTAGTAATAAGACCACACAAACAATTCATACCATATTACGCTCATTATCGATTGTTCTAGTAGCTGAATTAACTAGACCATGAACAACTCCCCCTTTCACTGAGAAATATCGATTATTTCAGAGAGTGAGCCGCCACCATAACACTATGACAGTTTTGACTTCTTCGTGAACAACAATTTCTTTCAAGGTTTATGTATGTCCACCAGAACAAAAAACGTGAGTATTTACTCTGGAACAGTCAAGACTACAACTATGATAGAGCTCCCCAAAGCTTAAGAAAGGTTGTACAATCTATTTAAATTACATTCGTAGATGAAAATATTCCAACATCGTATTTTAGTACCATTATGCATTTTGTCATCTTATATTGTTTCATTATGTTCACGTCAATCCTAGATATTAAATTTTCATTTAAAGTCCATTTAATTGTCCTGAGACTTATTTCCTTAGTCATAGTTCCACTATTTCATTCAAATAACTTCCTTCTTGAGGAATATTCGCCTTTATTCTTCTCATATTCCCCCAATAATGATACATTTAGAATTCAATTCAATGTCTTTAATCTACAGATCACCGGAAAATCACTGACTCCGAGAATTCAAAGAAAGTCGGACCAGAAACTTGAATCTGGTCAGAATGAAGAAAAGAACGACGAGAAAAAAACTAGAAGTAAAATTCAGTCACTCGCTTCAAAGAAAAAAAAGACATCTACTATTAACACCAATAGGACTCGGCCAGTCCTCTCAAAAGAAGAAAAAGAAAAGGAGAAAACACCAAGGAAAGCAACTCAGTCCCAATCGTCCACCCCAAGAAGAATCGAGGAAAAAAAGAAAGTATCTACTACAACTAAACCTATAACCAAAGACTTCAAACAAGAGAAGAAACCTGTAGTGATAAAATCCAAGAGCGTTTCAAGCGATAGAAAACCAACAGGCAAAGATGGAAGGATCGTCAAGACTCAATATTTCCCCAGCAAGAACAATTACTCCGAAATGCTCCAGCATTTGAGCAGATATGAAATCGGATCTGGTGATGGCAAAAAAACTCCCACAGTCTCGAAATCCAGAGCTCTTAGTAGGGAAGTATCTTCAGAAGCCATTTCAACCTCAGAAAGACCTAGAACATCCACCCTGCGAAAAGGAAGCATTGTCAACGAGAACATAGCAGGTCCTGAGGTACCTAAGAAGCCATCACCAACTGCATCTCCACCTGCAGAAGACGAATATGAGGATGACTTCGACTCATACGAATCCGATTTCGAAAACGTGACCAGTTCTGATTCCACCACGAATTCTGAAGACATAGCAACAGAGAGCACTTCATCTTCGTCCAGCGAGGAAGACTTTTCCAACAAAGCAACACCAACAGTCGACAAAGACTTGGAGAGGAAACTAGATTCAGGAAATTTCGACCTAAAGGAGGAAAGGAAAAAAATGGAGTTCCGAAATTTGCAGGACTTGGTCGAGAAAGATAACTTCAGAATGAGAAGACCGGAGAGTAACATGAAGAGCAACTTGACTTCCTTGTCAGATGAAGGCTTTGAGGAGGCTAAATCCTTGCAGTTCCTCAACTTCGTGAGTGCCAAGAAAAGGAACGAAAGGAAGAAGAGTATGGAGATTCGAAGAAAACGCGGCGAAGAGCTAATGAACATGATCAAACTTGACTGCGTGAATTTTACCGTTTTTGACACACCACCAGTGCCTTATGATGAATTTATCAAGACTTTTGGAAGCCTTAACTCGATGCAAATTGGGGTGCAGACTGGGGAAGAGAATGTCGACGATGAGGTCCAAACAGACCCTGTTGAAACTTGCGATAAGTGGTCGCAGATGCCTCCACATGTCTCTGTAGATTCCCCATACCCTTACAAGTTCGAGAGACTAGGTGTTGGGCCAGCCTTAGAGCAGATTCCGAAGGAGAATGACTTGGAACCCCACTTCAACGAGTACAAGTTGGAGAAGTTCATGTCCAATGCGGGTGGACTAATCTTAAACCTACTGAAAGAAAGGGAGTTTCAGTCGGATAGATTGAGTAAAACTAAAACTGGAGATCAATTCAGCGATGCTACTATATCTTTCAAACCTCCTTCAGAGTTTTCGACAAAACGTAAGGTAACTCAGGTTGTTTTGAACCCAAGAAACCCTTTCCAGTTCTTGTCTGTCCATGTGGATGAAGAAAGTGACAGTTATTCTAGGAGTATGGTTTACTTGTGGAACACCAATGACACTCTGCCAGAAATTTATATGGCTTGCTATGGAAAGATTACCAGTTGTTGCTTTGGATTCGACTCAAGTTCGGTTTTTGCCGGTCTACAAAATGGGTGAGCGTAATTAAAAAGAAACGCGAATTCTTCAAAAAATAACTGCGGTGATTCTAGGTCTTTGGTGGTTTGGGAAACTGCAGAAAAACTGCCTCCAGTGAGGCAGGTTTGTCCAATGGTTGAGGGAGATGTTGTGCTACGTTGTCCAACGTTCCTCACTGACGTTGAAAAGAGCCATTGTTGTTCCGTTGTGACTATTCGGTGCGTTTTGGAATCTAGTTTCTTAGACTTCTTCGAACAGACGGAATCAACTTGGAGGGTGAGTGTTTTGGGTCCTTTTAGAGAATATTTCTACTCAACAAAAGAGATTCAGAGTGACTTTCAAAATTGCCAATTCTTTTCAGATTTTCAGTTTAGACCAGGAAGGAACTATAGTAGTATGGAATGTCATAGCGAAGCAGAAGTCCGATGTTGAACAGAATGGTGGAATTGCTTATTGGGGTGGTATAATGATGGTGAAGAATTTCGATGTTAATTTGCGACAGCTTCTGATTGATTACGACGAACTTTTATGCAATGATATGTTTGTTTCCTCTTCGGATTGGACATCTGTCTTCATTGCCACGAATTACGGCAGCGTTCTACAATGTGAATTGAACAAAGAAAGAACTCGTGTTAAAATACACACCCCAGGTGACAATTTATGCTTTTAATCTCTATTTTGTCATAATTTGCATTTTTTTAATGATGATCATACAAGTAAAAGATTGAGGTTAACTTAATAGTTTAGGTCACGGCCTTCTAAATCTAACAGGGCGGAAGGTTAGACGTTGCCGTTGTTACCATTGGAGTGTCAGGTAGCACGCGTAGATATAGACAGTATACTTATGCACTGATTTCGATGTAATTTCGAATTTATTTCAATTCACAATGAAAAAAGGAACTGTAGGGAAGAAAACAAAACAGCATTTCGTTCATTTGCGACCAATTTTTAAATATTTTACTGCAAATAATCCAGAACTCACCACCAGGAGGTAGCTGTTGTATTGAGTTACGATCAGAATGGAAAATATTCTACTTCTGATGCAAATAAAATTGGTGAATGAACATCAAAAGACTATATCACATGTTACTCTTCAAAACAGAACTGCAAGTGCAAAGTCGTAACACTCTGAGCCTGGTCGACCCTTAGTGGAGGTTCCGGCAACGTCGCATTTTAAAGCAACATTCTGGCCGCGGATGATCATACAAGTTCCAAGATTGAGGTTAACTTAATAGGTTAAGTAAAACATTGAAAGATGCCTTTGGCAACCTCGAACCTCTACAAAATGATCTGGAAACGCCTGTTTTTAACTAACACACTTATAATTTGTTTACAGAGATAACATCTCCGGTAAAGTGCCTTGTTGCATGTCCATTTTCGGACATTTATTTCTTAGCTGGACTGGAAAATGGTTGCATCCTCTTATATTCTAGAAAAATCTTGAAGCCTTTAATGGTTATCACCAACAAAGAATCAAACATGGAAGACTCCATCGACGAGATTCAATGGTCGTTGGAAAAACCATGTATTTTTTACACCAAGAATTCAAGCAATGTCATCGACGCCTGGGATTTAAGCAAGAGTAGTATTTTTCCAATAGAATCCTTAAGTATTGAGGAAGGATTAACTTGTATGAAGTTGTCGACCAACAAATTGAAGAATCCCTATATGGTAAGAGTAACGATAAAATGTGCAACGTTGCCATGTCATGTTCTTAGGAAATTCCCTAAAATCACGAAACTATTTGAACATTTTCTTTTAGTCACCCAATTACGAAATAATTTATTTCTTCAATGTGTCTCATTCGAAGGCATTCCTTAGGATTCAATTTTTTTCAGATTACTTCAACTGACACTCTCATCAAGGTGCATCTTCTGAATCAGGAACATAAGAGGGAAAACGACGATCAATACAATAGAGAAATGAAAACTTTTTTAACGTATGTAAGCAGATTATGAGATGGGGCTGTTGATTTTTTTATGTTATGGAAGTTTTTGTTGAGGAATGTGCTCTGTTTTTTCCAGTATCGTAATATATTAAGTTATGGATATGTAGACCATTTATGATTCATTCGAAAAAATATAGGAATTCGAGAATTAAAGTGTTTTCAAACCTTGCGCCATTTTCGAGTGGATTCTAAATGTCGCACACAATAAAAAACATGTTTTGAATTGAATATGCTGGAATTTTCTTGGGAGTTTTTCAATTATTTAAATTTGGTATCTTTTGAGACTGGCAGTGAAAAGCCAAAAAAGTTTCAAGAAATGAAGTATTCTCTTTCAACTGATATCAGAGTTCAAATTTTACCCCATTTAATGATTATATCTTTACTCAAGTGCTGTTATAAGAGCAATATCTGACAATCTTCAGTTGTAGAATTCGTAAATCGATTTGCTCGTTGAAATGCGGTCTGCATGTGTTAAATCACCTGAATTCTCTTCGCCATGGCCTGAACCACTTTTATCTTCATTCTCATCACATCCTCCACTATCTTTAATGTCGCCACAAGAGTGAACCTTCCTCCTCTTTTCACGGTGTGTTGAAATTTTCGATTTTTTTCTTTTAGACGGTCGATCCTTAACTTCAGCTTTAGTTGCGGTATGGAATATTGATCTAATTCTCTCCATCTCGAACAATTTCGGTTTGTTCTGGCATGAAATTGTTGCAGCCGGGCAAACTAGGTAATATTTGTTCTTCTTCTTGTGTAAAAATCCATACTTAACACCTCTGTCCAAGGAATTGAGGATTTGGCTGTATAAATCACCTTCAATGCAGTAGTTGCGCAGCATATACTCATGAATATCTTCTAATGCCGGAAATTTTCCCTTGTCGTCAATGAGTGCCTGAACTGCTATCAGAACTTTTTGAAAAAAATTCTTAGAATGTAGTTGTTTACGGGAATTCGTAGGGTTCATATTTCCGCAATGATCTTCCATGAATTCCTAGGCAAATTCATTTGGAATCTGGTTTAATATTCACCCTTCGGATAACCATTGTCAGACTGACAGATTTACATCGATTATTTGTTAATTTTTTTCTCCAAATGCACAGAATTGCTTTTTTTTTTCCCTATAATTAAATATCAGTGTAGATTACTTTACCATTTTCGAAAGATTTTAACCTCTATATGGTGAAACTTCGAAAATATGTTCAATGGGTCGAATTTTCTTGTGACCGCATTCAAATTGTTGAAGTAATTATGGCGATATTCAAAAAATACTGAAGACTCAGTTTTCGGATTCATCCAGAATGAAAAAATGCCGTCATTGAAGCAAAGACAGACCGGTTTCGTCCTTCTTAGGACTCATCAGTGCCTCTCAGCCAGCAACTGTTACTTTCTTCCCATTCAAGTTATTGATTCCACATATTATAATTTTATCTTACATGGTTAATGTCAACTTTAGCTACAGCTGAAGCTTTAAGGTTAGGTTAGGATGAGCCTATATCACACCCAGGTCAAATTTTTCAGGAAATCATAAAAAACATTGCATTGTGTGGAGTTTACGTTATCAATTTATTGGTCAACGGATATACATCAACTTCTCTTTGGTATAGCATTTAACATACAAGTTCATTGTTACATAAGAACAAAAGTACCTTTAAGGCAGAAACAATCAGAAAGAAATCCTTTAAGGACTTCAAATGACTATAATAATGAGGCATTCATAATAACAATGAATTTTTAGAAACGAATAAATCAAACTGATGTATACAAAACTTAACATAATTCATTCTTAAAAATATTCGAGTGTTTTGACTACAATAGTAAAAAGATATATACAAGCCCTCCCCCTGCCTAAGGAGTGTAAGGGGGAGGAGGGACGTTGTAAGGCGGGGGTGGTGTTAGATGATTGAACAATGATGAATTATCATCGAAGGCATCTATTAGGCACGGATCGTCTTCAGCAGATCTTCGACTAGAGTCTTGTACGGTATTTAGTGTGTAGTACATTCCAAATAAAGATACAATCCCTGGAAACAGATTAAATTAAGAATTGAACTTATATTCAATTCCCTGGAAATAAATATTACCTGCAGTTGATAGAAAATAGAATCCAGGTCCATAAGTTACATCGGTAGCCACTTTTGGATACAACTTCGATAGTGAATCTTCCAATAACAAAATAATATAGCAAGATAGACTAACAATTATCATCACCAATATCACTGAAACATTAAACTTTTTAATATGATAGAACATCAATCTTTTCTGGAATATAAAACAACATATCTTCAAATTCAAAGAAAGTAATTAATTTAATCAAGCACAAGATGGCTCAGTGTTGTTTTTAAACTGTTCATTTGTATTTATCGATGTCAATTACCTGATCCTGTACATACTCCTGGAATGGCATACTTGAAAAACAGTCTATTTACATCTTTCTTTGGTATAAAAATATTCATGAAAAATCCTCCCAGGGACAGCAAAATGATCAGAAAACATAATGCTAAAGTCATCCTCATCATATTGATCACAGTAACATTAATGCAATCAATATCTGCAAAGAAAAACAAATTTTTTGAGAAATCCTCAATAAGATCTAGCTCTAGTTAGTACTACAATTTTATTTATATAGAACATCTCTCAGTTACTTACCTTTCGAATTCGAATCCCCTGAGAATGGACCATACCAGAAAAAATCTGATAACGTTAAGTATTCAACACAAACCCCTCCTGAAATGGAGAACCAAGGCAAGCCGACCATTGACATACTGACAAGAGTGATAGTACATATGTGGAAGGCAGCGGCAAACAAAATCTTATTTTCATCTCTGGGTTTAATCCAGTCCAAGCAAAAGCGTATATTAGGCATTGGCATAATCAAATATCTGAAATAATGTACAACCTCAATTCTACTTCTGAAATCCAAGGACTTTATCACCTTTGGTTTTGATTTTCAGAACCGCAACTTTTCTGGGAACATGTTGTTTACGCACATAAAATATAATAAACGTTAAAATAACAAATCTTTAACAAAATATACTAAAGAGCACAAAATATTTACTCCACCTGTCAATTGAGTATGGTTAGGTTAGGCAGTTCATAGAAAAAAAAGTTGTTTTCAACCTTTCTCTATGTTCTGTACCTAATTTTTATTTGCTTTCTGTGGTTCGTAGTTCTTACGTGACGGATCGATTTAAATCCGTTTGAATTTCTATGATTTAGTTAGAAGAAGGTTAGAATTTAGATTTTGAGACAGATGTAGTAAGCATGTATCTTGTGTTTTTCGTTCAGAAGATGAAATCTTATCTATCTGATATTGATAATCAGTAAGTTTATTTTATCGAGATCCACAATTGAAATGTGAGTACTGGAGAAATTGACTGATCAGTGATTCAAGACCGAAGGTTTTCTTCAAAATTAACAACCCCAAGTTGACCAGAAATAATATTCGCAATCATGTCTGGAGGGATGAAGTGTAACAATTGTGGGAGCTCCGAAATTGAAATTGGAGGAGGAGATGCAGTTTGTATTAATTGTGGATCCGTTCTTGGATCAGGCATCATCGTTTCCGAAGTACAGTTCGAAGAAGGGGCACAAGGATCTAGCAGGGCTATCGGTCAATTCGTTTCATCTGAATCGAAAGGTCCGAGTAATAGGTTAGGAGCTAACTTGAATTTTCGTCCGAATTCAGACTCGAGAGAAGTTACATTGAGGAAGGCAAGAAATGGAATTCAAATGTTGTGTAATAATCTCAACTTGACCAGTGTTTATGTTGATAGAGCGTGTAATTTCTTCAAAATGGCATTATGTAGGAATTTAACCAAAGGACGT
This sequence comes from Hippodamia convergens, assembly GCA_038502775.1. NCBI lineage: Eukaryota > Metazoa > Arthropoda > Insecta > Coleoptera > Coccinellidae > Hippodamia > Hippodamia convergens. The sequence goes on from CM076607.1 coordinate 98,874,632, forward strand.
AGAAATACACATGTTTATGCCGCTTGTGTTTATTTAACTTGCCGCACAGAAGGAACAGGACATTTGTTAATAGATATCAGTGATGTGTTGAACATTTGTTGTTACGAACTTGGCAAAACATATTTGAGGTTATCACAAGAGTTATGCATCAACATTCCTGCTATTGATCCTTGCATTTATATATTGAGATTCGCTTCTAAACTAGATTTTGGAAATAAAACTCAACTGGTTGCTAACACTGCTCTGAGACTTGTCCAGAGAATGAAGAGAGACTCAATACACTCTGGTAGAAAGCCTACAGGATTATGTGGAGCAGCCCTCTTAATGGCAGCAAGGTTACATGAGTTTGGTCGCTCTACTAGTGATATTGTGAAGATTGTGAAAGTGCACGAAACGACTTTAAGGAAAAGATTGATTGAATTTGGTGATACACCCAGTAGTGCATTGACTCTAGATGAATTCATGACAGTTGATTTGGAAGATGAACAGGATCCTCCATCATTTAAAGCTGCTAGAAAAAAAGATAAAGAACGACTCCAAAAGTAAGTAGTTCATATGGATTTTCCAAATTTCTGCCAAGTCTTTCTAGTTACTATCTAGTCTACAAAATATTTACTTATTTTTTTTCATTTTCCCAATCACTGTAACATTTATCTTGTTTAATTCTAGATTGATAGAAGATGAGCCTGAAAGCATCAAAGAACTGCAAAAACAAATAGAAGCACAATTGATAAAAGACAGGCAGAAGAGGCCCAGACCTTCTTTGCCTAAACAATTGACAGAAACGCAAGAAACAGAAAATTTCATCAAAGAATCAACTTTAGGAACAATAAATGAAATAATTTCACAGTGTACACAAAATGGATCAAGTGATGAACCAGAAATTGTTGGATTGGGTCCTGACATTCAAAGTATGGGTTTGGCAAAGTCTCTTGATGACACTTCTAATGCACCTCTGGCCCCGCCAGTGGAAAATTTAGATGTCGATTGTAATTTCGATGATATAGACGACGATGAAATCGACACCTACATAATGAGTGAAAAAGAATATCAACAGAAGAACGGTCTGTGGAATATGAGGAATGCAAAATACTTGGAAGAACAGAAGGAAAAAGAAGAACGGATGAAACGGGAGCAAGAGGAAGGAAAACCAAAGAAGAAGAAGAAAACCACAAAGAAAAATTCGACAGTTGCAAGTTCCGCAAAAGAAGCTATAGAAAAGATCATTCAAGAAAAAAAAATATCTTCCAAAATAAATTATGACGTGCTCAAGTGCTTGAGCGCAGAGACTGCAACCAAAGTAAAACAAGTAACTGAAGATCTTACGACTTATGAACCATCACCAAAAAGACCAAGGTTGTCATCTGTTTCCTCCAATTGTTCTCAAATATCGACGGTTTCACAAAAAGTAACACCAATTAATACAAAGCAGAAATCGAAAAATGAGAATTTAGGATTACCTTTGGTTACCAGCACTGAACAAGAGGAGGAACCCGTAGTAGAAGACGAAGAAGAATTTGAAGATGATGAATTCTATGATAACCAAGGTGACAACGAAAATGAGTTGGGTGTCCTTGAAATGTTCAAGAAATTTAGGAACGTTGAGGACAGTGGGAACGACTATCTTGATTATAGTGAATATGATTGATATGTATCAATTTTTTTATGTACACATGCTTTGTATACGTTTTTGAGAATTATATTAATTTATTTATTGATCTTTCTGTTAATAGATTAATTGAAAACCTCATAAATTTTAGTAGTTAGTCTGCAACAAAATTGAAATAGTCCACCATGATCGCTCATATCAAATTATTTTGGATTTGCTGAGCAGTATAGAAATCTTTCACAATACGTGGACTTTATTTTGCTAGTTTTAGATCTGTTTTTAAATATTTTAAAATCAGGACTTTTCATCAATTAAGAAGTAGAAAGTAGTTCCTTTCTCCACAAATCAATTTGACAACCCGAATGTCATGTGCAAACAGTTTGACAAATGCATCGGTGATAGACGTCAAGATATGGAAGAACCCGAAACTGTCAGGGACGTTAGACGAGTAAACAATAATATGAAAGTAAGCAATGGACCCCGAGTCGTAACAATAAGGAAAACCGAAACAGGGTTCGGTTTCAACGTGAGAGGCCAAGTGAGCGAGGGTGGTCAGCTGAAAAGCATAAATGGGGAACTGTACGCCCCTTTGCAGCACGTCAGTGCTGTCCTGGAGACTGGGGCTGCAGAACAAGCTGGGATAAGAAAAGGGGACAGAATCTTGGAAGTGTAAGTGATAGATTTCATTCAGTTCAAGACGGTATCTGAAGAGTTGTTACTGATGAGAGAGTGGCCTATTGATTTTTTCTGAGTTGACAGCTGACAAGGAATTCCAATAAATCAAACAAATTTATGGAAATTTCCTTTACCTTTGTGAAATTGTTGATTCCTTCCTTTAATAATAATTTCCCAGATAGAAATAGGGCAGTTTCTAATGCTGATAACCAGCAGAAGCTATGGACCAAATCAATTTAAAAAATGACTAGTCCAGAAGTTACTTCTGATGAGTTACTAAGTTATTTCGACTTTCTGAATGATTTCATGATCACAGCTTAGATTTATTCACAACCGCCTTGAATCATATTTGCTAGGACCTTCTCAAGACGATGTTGCATAATAAAAAATGCTGATGGAATAAGGAACTCATTGTCAATACTTACATTTTTGTATTCATAATTATTCTGATAATAACTTATTTCAGAAATGGTGTGAATGTTGAAGGGGCAACTCACAAACAAGTCGTAGATCTCATTAAATCTGGTGGAGACATACTAACTCTCACTGTAATATCTGTTACACAACAGGCGAGTTTTTTTATTTTTTTATAATAACCTTGTTACGTTTGGCTCATAATCAAATTATATGAAAATGAATCACCTGATTCTTCTCCATTTTCAGGAAGCTGAACGTCTGGAGCCAAATGATGATAATCAAGTTTGCTATGATTATAGTGAAAAGCGATCTTTACCGATCAGTATTCCTGATTACCATTACCTAGAAAGAGGAGGGGAGAGGTATGTCGCCTTCAACATTTACATGGCTGGTAGGCATTTATGCTCAAGGAGATACAGGGAGTTTTCGAAATTGCATGTGGATCTCAAGAAGGAATTTTTGGGTGAGACATTGTTACAAATTCTTTGTATGTTTAGTTTGAGAGTAATTTTTTTTGGATTGTAGGGTTCACATTCCCGAAATTGCCTGGCAAGTGGCCGTTCGCACTGAGCGAACAGCAACTTGATGCGAGAAGAAGAAATCTCGAGCAATATTTGGAAAGGGTATGCGCTGTCCGTGTTATAGCCGAATCGGATATAATGCAGGAGTTTTTAACGGATCAAGATGATGAGAGCATAAGTAGCCCTGTAGATTTGAAAGTGAGTAACTTACTTTTGAAATTCATTGCTATTTTGAGCTTAATTATTGATGGTTTCAGGTATTGCTTCCTAATCGTGATGTTGTAACAATATCGTTAAGGAAAAGTTCGAATTCCGATGAAGTGTACAATGCGGTTGTCAAGAAGATCAACATGTCCCAAGAGACTTCGAAGTATTTTTATTTATTTGAGATAGTCGAGTATAATTTCGGTAAGTTTCCATTCTTGTATTTATCTCAATCAGCGATATTTCAACGTGTTTCGTTTCAGAAAGGAAACTTCAGTGCAATGAAAACCCTCATAATTTATACATTCAGAACTATAGCACTGCAACTAGTACATGCCTGTGCATAAGAAAATGGCTCTTTTCTCTGACCAGGGAAGTGGCCCTACTGAAAGATTCGTTAGCGACTTCGTTCATATTTTGGCAAGTGAGTACGATTTTTAATTGAATCCTTGTTTATAAATCTCTAGTTATTCGACGGAGAGTAATTGATGTCTCATTGTTTATTTTCCGCCATTAGGAGGCAAAAGTCAAAATTTATTACTTTCTGCGTTTAAATTTACTCATTTTGTCTATGTGGCAGTATATAATCAACAAATAGAATTTTGCTTGGAGACGAATTAATAATTCCTCTTGTTTTTTCAATCGATTCGCTTATCGCAATGGTTATTCTTCTGACGATTCCTTATTCTACACCAGAAGTATTTATCATTTCTTCTGAAAATATTCAGATTATGTACCACAGTGGAATGAATTCCAACTTCTTGAAGATTGAAAATGTGTTTATTTAATGGATTTTGATGTTTTCAGCATCATAGTTCCAAATTTTGAGACAGTTTCCAATATATGGAAAAGTTCTAGAGGACTCTTTCACGCAGTAGGATAATTTGAAATTATTCAGGGAAAACATTTCAACTTTTCTGGTCAGAACAAACCTTTTATTTCTTTGTTGATATGGGTCTAATTTAGCCCATCATCATTTAAATTATGAATCGTTTTCGGTAATATATTGACAGAAATTGATTTCAATCATAGAGATAGATGTCTTTCTATGAGTTCAATTCACCAAACTGACAAAACAAAATCTTTTCATGTGCAGTTTTCAGACAGAAATTTTAACATTTCAACAATCTCTTGAAGGCTTAATTAAAATATTTCTTTCTCAAAACAAATTTATAGCAAGTGCAGTAGCTGCGTTCGGCAATCATGTCAGAACCGCCGTGATTGCCGAACGCAGCCATCATCAAATTTGACATTTGCCTTTTAATGGCGGATTTTTCGTCCCGTGTCGCCATTGTTTCGAAATAAAGTCACTGTACCCCACAATTTTTATATTTGTCATGATACAATCTCTTATTTGTCTACACCAATATACAACATTTGTATATTCTGAAGAGAAACATTCAGAGCCTAGTATGAATTTAATTCATACGCCCTCTATCATCCAACTCCCCCAACTGCTGTCCATAGAATGCAAGAAAATTAAAACAAATGTGTAAATATATTTGGCAATCTTCGACGTTTGCATATTTCTCCATGTTGCTTGATTTCAGGCGGTTGATGAGGTGAACAGAGGCTACATCCAGGCGGGGGAAAGGTTGTACCAACTGAAAGCCTTGCAGGATAATACTCGAGCCTCCGAATACCTGAAATTGGCACGTGAACTACCGGGTTATGGTGATGTTGTGTTTCCTCACTGTCCCTGTGATTCGAGAAAGGACGGTCATGTGGTAAGTCTTTAAATTAGTTGCCATTTCGTTTTAGGAAGAAAGTTTTTTGATTTGATTTAATGTCTCACCTAACCTAACCCAATTTAATGTATTTTGGTTTGACATCTAACCTAACCTAACCTAATTTGATGTATTTTGATTAATTTATTACCAATTGTCGAAATATCTACTGTCAAGAATGATTTTTCTCGAGTTTCTTCACTGATATGTTTATAGGTTGTTGCAATAGGAGCTAATGGTATAAAGCTTCACGCTTGCAAAGAAGATGGTTCTTTGGAGAGTCAGCAGGTTGAACTTGGCTGGGACTGCGTTCGTCAGTGGGAAGCAGATGAAGAAAATATGGCTTTCTGTTTGAAATACGCTAGGCCCGATAGGACTCCAAGATGGCTTAAAATATTTACGCCATATGTAAGATTCGAATTCAATTATACTTTAATAAGGGGGAATGCTAATTTCAACTTCTTTTCCAGTATTTCTACCTGATGGAGTGCTTCGAACGAATTATAGAAGAAAACAAATGGCTAGATACAGGCGAGTGAATTTCCATGATCAAGGTTTCGATTCGAATAAAACCTTCTTAATGAATACAAGTATTGAACATAGTACTCTCTATATAGTAATCTATCTTGGTCGATGTATAGACTACTATAATGAATGTTATATATGTGTATCGTTAAGTATTATAATAGATAAATTGATATTTCTCGTGAGGGCAATATGGATACCTCCGAAATGGATATAGCAAAATGTGATCAGGATAAATCTAGTTGCACCTTTTAGAAAAAAACTGTGTCATTCAAAATATTCTACTTTCCACCACATAACGAACAAAATTATTATCATTGTTGAGATTATATAAATTGAATGTTTAAAACGTTATAGAGATTAAATTTTTCTTATATGCATATGTTAAAGAACAGTTTAAGGATCGATTTATTGTATATATATGATTAAAATAAGTATCCTAAATTATAATGCTCGCAAACAACTTTTTTTTCTTCATTATAAAACAGGGCAATTGGGCCCATACTCCTATCCTCCAGAATGAAGCATCACTCAGTATACGATAACACTTGTGTTACGCTGGATTTTATGTTTTTTATCTGGTGAAGGCTTTTTAGCCGAAAATATAGAAGAGGAAGATAGATTTTTGTATTCAGGGAACTGTTCCACCTTTCATTATTGGGTAAAAAACAGTGATGTGCCTACGGGGGCGTAAGGACACAGTAACAAAACTAATGGGCTAAAATATACATTTTTTATACAGATCTTGAGATAATATATATGTATGTCTCTTTTAGCAGAGGTCAAAGTAATAGGGTACAATATATAATTTGGCTTTTAAAATAGCTTGGGAAGAAAACACTGCTTTTCTGTTTGATTGTTTCAGCATAAACAAAACTGGTAGGTAATTTCAGTAGTAATTCTCAGTTGTGCAACAATTTTTGCACATAAACACGTCAGAACAGCTATAATTATTTCCTGGTCCTTTTTTAATCACAAAAATTTTCTGTCGTACGCCACTGGCCGTTTTGAGTGTCATCTGTGAGGAGAATATCGAACTTAAATTTTAGTTCAGACAAACATCGATAGAGGATATCTGAGTTAGGCAACTCGCAATTCACATGTTCTGTATGAAGACTTGCTTTCTGAAAGGGTTATTTTAAATAATTGATTAATTCGAAACTAATAGAAAGAGATAACACTGCTTGCAATATGCGCTTGAAAATGTTTTTCATATGTCCTCAATCTTCAAATATTCTCACCATTCGAAACCAATCTATAGAAACCCGCGCGCGAGTTCCAAATATTTTCGTGATTAAGAATAACTCTAAAATAAATATTGATCGAGCGAAATGTATTGCTGCATTGTACCTATCATTCTGATTAATAGAATTCTTTAGTTCATCTCTTAAGATCATAGATTAATTAATTTTTTCTACTCAATGTACATATTCAGATTTTGTCACCACAGATGACTTCTCTGTTATCTGTGATTGCCATTGAAGAGGTTACCTTTCCAATTACCTACCTGTTCCGTTTATTATTTCTCAACTGATATAAGTGAAGTGAGAACGAAAAGACAAGCTAGCCTGCCTCCTACCGTCTATATGCGCCAGTATAAACGAATAGCGCCGATATCTTCCGACTGTGGGTCTGTATCCTGACGTCACATAATTAGAGTAAATACAAAGTAGACTATGATGGTGTCAGCGTGCTGTTCTTGTGAAGTTTTCTGTGATGAATTGTAAATAAAAATGGATCATAATGTGATTCAGGTACGAAAAAATTTAAGCAATATCTCATGCAATTAAGATGAGCCACAGGCAGTATTACCCTGATTTTCTAGTGTTTGATGTAGTTACTGATCGAATTCTTATAATTCCTTTCTTTATTATTGTTCAAAATAATTAAACTCATTGAAAACGGATTAAAATAATTTTATCCCCAAATTATTTTCCGTGAAATATTGGTTTCTCTATGCTTATCAGTCTTGTTTATTTCAATGATAATTTCATTGCATATTGAATAATTCATTGAAGGAACCAACAAAATTAGAATAACGATCTTCAATAACATATTCTATTATTTCTTAAAATAACGTGATTATTCCCAATTCTTGACTATTTCAAAGAAATAGTTTTATACATTTGCATTCTACTTTTCGAGCTTTCTGAATTTATAGCTTTTCTAATGCACAGTTTGCATGTACGTGAATTTATCAATAGGTAGAACGAGATAGATGTAGAAATGGTACCTATTTCTTTATATGGAGGAACATGTATCTTCAAACATGAACTCCCTCTTGAATTCACAATTGAACATTTTCGATTCCAAGATCTAATAATTTCGACTTTTGTTCGAACTTTTGCAGACAAACAGTTAATTTCAAAGTAACACGTATTTTAATTAAATGTGATGAATAATTGATTATATTAAATTATTACACAATTACGTTATTTTAGGAAGTAACCTTTGAGTAGTTTCAGATTTCGAATGAATTTAACCGTACATAATTGTGATTTTTTTCCTTTGGAACGAAATATTCAACTGATAAATCAATGTGATGTTTCCTTGATAATTAGCATGCCTTTATTCATTACTCATATCGAAGCCAGTTAAAAATAAATACATTTTAAGTTTTATTCTAGAAATGGAGAGAAAACAAACCTATTGAATTTTTTATTGTGATTTGGGATATACGGATATGTTCATACAATATACCTTTGTTTCGCTCCAAGATTCATTTTAATCGATTCAAGTCGGAATAGTGTGTAAACGAATTGTAGTATGTATAATAATCTGGTATTTGAATCCCCCCTACAAATTTGTTTATTCAGCCATGTTCATTTTAGCTCAGAAAGACTTGATACTTGGGAAATGGGTAATGTTTTTATGTGAATTGATTTAAGTAGACTTGTTAATTAATTTCGTCGATTCTAGTTTGGATATCTAGTGATTAATTTCTGTGATTTGGGATGACATTTTAAATGGAGGAAAGGGTTAAGGTAATAAAATCTAATTTCGAACTATCCGGTATATTATTGAAATTCTCAATTCCATTCATTCTTTAATCACGGAATTGATAACGAACATTGAAAGTTAGATAAGCGTCAGGTCGGTTATTTGTTAGTTGGCTACGATTTTTACATGATTCATCTTGCGTTATGACATTTTTAAGGATTCCACAGAAATTCATGAAATTAATGCTATTATCGACCACCGAAAGGAACATCGATAAATATTTTATCACGACGTGACCAATGTTCATATTCGAATACTTATAATATAGGTATTTGACAACTGCTTTTATGCATCGAAAGTATAAATCGACGCTTATTAATGTTTGGTTCACATAAATAGAATCGGAGGAAATACGAATATTTTTAATGACTCAACTACTTTTAAGCGGAGATATCTCCGTAAATTAATCGTATTTAGGTTAAGAACACTCCATTACGAGAATTTTTGTTTCAGTTTATCGGCGCTTCGTGTGGACAGCATGGACCTTATACTTTCTACAAAGCTTTCAAATACAAAAAGAATGGTGTTGACAGAATAGTGACTTTGGGTGAATTTTTTTTTGTGAAACTGTGGATTGACTCGGACCTGTTGTGCATCGGTGAATTGCAGTTGTTATGGATCGACAAAAACAGTGAACAAGTTCTGGCAAGCCTCAGGCTGTATTTCCTTCCGGAAAATACACCTGAGGGTCGGATGGACCATGGAGAGGTGAGTACTTTGATCTTATCTAGATGAGTGCGTAATTGTGTTCGGGAAGATTCCATCTATTCTCGAAAATTCTCGGATTTCGTGATTGTGCTATTTCCCGAGGTATTTCCTGGAAATTGTCGAATTTATGCAATTCAGTTTCCTATTCGGTAGTAATCTGGTGTTTTAATGTGAATTTCTTTGCGATTCGACAATATCATATAGATGGCGTTGAAAATGGACCCCTTTCCAACTCGAATGCAGCTGCCGTTTATTTCGCGGTAATTATTATGAAAAGGCGGCTATTATTGTTTGTCAGTGTCAGAACTGAACTTCAATTCGAAAACTCCAGGCAGATATAACAGGAAAGTTTATCGTTGTTTGCTCAAATTATCTGTGAACTCCGTAATAACTCTTTCCTGATCGATGTTCCATATTTTATGATTATGAAGTATTAGAACTTTGAAAGGGAATTACGTACTGAAAGGATGTCTGTTTCTGAAAATTGGCAAATTACGATGATAACTAAACATTCCGAAAAAAAGGTTTGATGAAAAACTATTGAAAATGACTTGACAGTTCAAACCAGTCACATCATTGAACCATAAAATTTTTGAAATAAATTATTTGGGTATTGGCTAAGTTGGCATAACTTCTAACTATCTCCTCTATGCTCACACGGATTTGTACCCAAAGAATAAAGGATATTCTATTTTCTATGTTCGTATCATAGACTATATTCATCTATGGTGTGTAATACATTTTTTATGTTGGCACAACTTTTCGCTTTCTCCTCTATGCTCACACAAATTTGTACCATAGACTAAATTTATCTATGGTGTGTAATAGATTTTTTATATTTTATGGATCGATACACGGTACATAATTTAAAATTTCAATCAATCTTAACCTCAAAATACCTATTGAACTCACTCCAGAATGGAAAATTAAGGCGATTCGAATTAATTAAAATCGAAGAATGATCAAGTAAATTCGAGAATTTTTAGAAGGACAATTATAACTTCTCAACCATTTATGTCTGCAACTTGTTAGAGAATGAATTCCACAAAAGTTTATGTTTCATTTCCCAAAGTGAATATTCCGAAGGTAATAAATCATCTGGAATTAACAATGATGATTTTGTTCAGTTGTTCACGTTTTGTACCCGAACTTTTTAAGGGTAAGTCAGGTCCGTACTTGCTGCTATTCTTGGAATATAAATCGGCAATTTTCGGCTTCTTTCTTTGAAATTCCCATCTGATGAAACATAAATTCGTATTGTAGAAAAATGATCACAATCGATAATATCAGAAAAATCCGAATTGAAATCTGTTTGATTATTATTATACTCGCTCTCGATAAATATTCAAAATATAATTATTCTCAATGGAATATACAGATTATTCCTTGTACTTTCACTTACTTTCGGATTTTTAAAGCCTCGATTAATTTTAATATTCTTAGCTCGTAGCAATTTGTCTTCAGAGTTCAATTATTTTTTTTCAAGTAAGTTGTTCCTCTTCGATTAAAAAATATGACTTCTTCAAATTATGAGTGGCAAATTTCGATGTAGGTGGACAACAACATTTAAGAGATTATCTTATTGTATTCTATTTCGGCCAAAGCTTTGTACAAGGAAATATCTAATACTTTCTCGATACGAACCTGAGTATTTCTTGAAGTTTGTTGGTCCCTCTGTGAGCCGTTCAGGTAATATAAGCTGTCCCAAAATTCATTGTGTATTTCGAAGACCATCCATTACCTTGATATTCTTTATCTGAATATTTTGTGATGCCTTTTTAAAGTATTGTGTTCTTAATTAAGGTGTTGAGTTTAATTATTTCAACAGCCCTAAAGTCCTTCAGAGAATTCTCTTTTCAATTCTAGACCTGGTTAAATGAAAAATATGTATATAGAGATTTTTTTTTCAAGTATAACAGCAAATTAATATATAAAAATCATTGCTTGTTCGATTTTTATGCTTTCGATTGCGATGAAACATTGTCGATTTATTGCTTGTACTTCCGGGAAGGTTGTGGGAATGGTAGAATTAACTGGCAGTCAGTGGCGGCGCTTGCCTTTGTTCTACGACCAAAATCACAAATTATTCGGCGACTATGAAAATTTCGGGCATTTTAATGATGAAAGACACAAGGGATGAGCTGTATTGTTTACAGAATCTTTTGTTTTCACTTATTGGAATATTTTGCTGATATTTTATGTAAATTTGCGTTTTATTTATTGATATACCAATCCCTAGCATTCACATAAAATTATTTTTGGGACAAAAATAAAGTCCGTTAAAATAAATTTTAATAGTTAGATGAATAACAATTCCATCAAATCCGACACCTTAAAACTATATTAAAATATACGTTGGGATATTGATTTTTACACAATGTTGTTTACGTTATCATTTCAGGGACCATTTTCCACACAATCGATAGTATAATACTTTTTATAGGCGCTCACTCCATTGACAGTGGATTATTTGCAGTAATGAACGCAATGGTGTACAGAACTTTTCTGTTTTCGTTTGCTTTATTTCCGTAATTTTAATAACAATTATATCTAGAATTTTTTTACTTGTATTATTGAGTATAAATATATTATATTAATACTCAATGCCTGTATAGATAATTTCGTTTTTCAGTAACCAAAACGTGAACTTTTTATTTTTAGCTTTTTAGAAAGTTTGTGACTGTTAACATTCGTCTTTCTACCTCTTACAATTGTTTGAACCCAAGGTTTTTAGTAAAAATCATCGGGATAAAGGACAAAAGAAACCTGAAGATTTTGTCTGCGTTTCTTTCTTCTCAGAAACACCGATAACAACGTTACCTTTCAGCAAATTGTTTTGAAAATTGTCAACATCCCTTACATTCAAATTAATCTTCAACATATTTCGGAAATGTGATATTAATGATCACTATACCACTAATGAGAAGAGCAAATGTAATTTTGATAATCCACCATAAGGACACATCATTATCAACAATGTATTAATAGTTCTTTGGCTCTTTGAAATATGCTAAATTGCGGAAAACAATGAATTCATTGTAACTCCTTCAATATGTTTGTTTGAATCGGGACAAATAAAGATAATTTTTTAGTCATATGGATAAAGCTACAACGTTAATCATAGCGAAAATATCTGGGAAGAAATTCCCTTATCTTTAAAATTTGATCAAATATGAAAAGCTGAAAGTAACATAAAACTGATAAACTTTTTTTGGAAAATATTTTTTTTATGCATAATAACTTAATTCCCTTGCATCTTTCTAATGAGTATCGGTGAGAAATGAAGTTATCTAGTAATAATATTTGAATATCTGGTGTATTTACAACGAGAAACCAATTCAATCGTCCTGATATGCTCACTTAATAATCCTGACCTTGCACTATTATTTGTTTTGATCTTTATAGAACTGTCCGCAACAATCATAAGTTATATTAATCAAATAATAGATAATTGGCGAAGTGAGGGGGCGAAAGATGACAATTTTTCAAGAAATTCCTACCTTGAAAATTTTCGACCAAATATCCATTTGGTTACACTACAATATTATACTTGAATATTAAAAAAAAATGAATAAATTCCAAGTCATCCGATTCAGTTTGAAGGTCAAACCATGAATTATCAGGAAGCAAGGGTATTTTTAGTCATTTATTATGATGAAAGAATAACATTAAATGAACATATTGGTATTATCTTCAAAGTTAGAAATTAAATTCAATAAAATATAATCTCTTTGAATTATCCCAATCTGTTTGGGATGCTGCAAGTAAAGCTTTTCAAACTCTTCGAACCATCATAACGGTTTCGTTCTTATTAGAACTCATCAGCACCACATATCTCTCTTTTATTCGTAGGATGAAGTACTGGCAATTGCTGAAAAGGTAGTGCTGAGAGTGGAGGATCTGGTCACGTGGATAACCATAGATGCAGAATGGACCTGGGGAAGATTAGCAAAGTGCAGCAAACAGATCAAAGAACCACCCGACGGGGAAGAGGGCGATGTAGGAGCAGTTTCTCTTTCGGAAAGCTCGTTAGATTTCTCCGATGTTGAGAAGGAAAAACAAGTTTTGAGTGAGTATTGAAATATCAGATTTTTTTTTTCAAGATGTTCATTTACATATTTTTCTTCTAAATGTAACAAAAAATAAACAGTTAAACTCACTAAGGCAGTGCCAGAGCGTGAGTATATCTTCAATTCAAAAAAATTTGGCAGAATTATTTTATATCAACTCAGTGCATGAACAAAAATCAAGTCGCTGATCTGGAAACAAGGACAAACATTCTTTATAATCTAGTTATATGGATCTATTAACTTGAGAATTGTAGCTCTACAATGATTTTTAAAGAAGAATTTTACTTTTGTTTTGAAAAAGTTATTTATATACGAGTGTTTAAAGTGGCGTTTTATTTTGTGAGTGAAAAAATTTGTGAAATAAACGGAGCTAATTGAACAATTTCACGAACAAAATAAAATCACTTTTAACACAAATACCATACAATGTTTTTTTACAACTGCCCTATTTTCATAATGAATCGGGCGAATTTGCAATGACAATAAACTTCAAAATGCATTTTCGTATTCAAATAATCAAAAGGTTGTTGTGAATGGCAAACGTTGCCAACGTTATGATTACTAACAAATGAGAAAAGACGCTGTCATTTGAATTTCGTTCCTGTCCAATTTTCGTCTTGGGTTTTTATGCTTAATATGTTTGTCGGGAGTCCAATTATTAATGAAAGTGACGACTTGGTTGTTCCTTTGGATATTGAAGAGTCAGCAAGAAATATGGTGTTCATCAACTTTGTGGAGCAAATTTTCAATGATAAAGTCAAGCGTCCTTGTTAAAAATGGTGTGGATAAATGTTTTAAGGTAATGGCATATTTAAAACGGAAAAGTGAAGGATATCGTCCCGAAAAGTCGAAAATTCTTACTCGTGAACAAGGTGAAAAGTTTATAAAGGAGGCACCAGATGAGAAATACTTGATGGTTAAGGTTGCAACTATTTTCGGATTATTTGGAGCCTGTCGGCGTGAAGATTTGTGTAATTCATCAGTGGAAGACATCGAAATAACAAATAAATCATTGTTTATAAAACTTCAAAATACAAAAACGAAAGTCAGTCGTTCTTTCAGTATTATTGGGAAGTATGTATACTATTTTCATAAGTACTCTGCACTGCGCCCTTCTGTCATCAAACATCGTCGTTTTTTCGTGAAATACATGAATAATAAATGCCCTGCCAATCCAGTTGGTATTAATACATTTGGGAAAATTCCATCTATTGTTGCCGAATTCCTCAAACTGTCAGAACCAAAGCAATATACAAGACACTGTTTTCGAAGATCCTCCGCTTCATTGCTAGCAGAATCAGGAGCAAATATTACGGATATGAAAAAATGGTGGATGGAAGTCTACGACGGTAGCCGAGGGCTATGTTGATCATTCCATTGCATTAGGAAATGTCACTGCTGAAAAAATTCTCCCAACCTCAACAGATTTTGGAACATCATCATCCAATATTGTACTTCCGGTTTCTACAAGTACTGATGGTGTTGAGGATTCTAATAATGTGTTGCGAAGCTCCCTAAAGTCACAGGGCATTAATGTTAGTAATTGTTCTAGTTTTACGATTAATATTAATGTTCATAAAGTAATGATTGTGAAATATTGTTAATAAAAATTTGCAACTGCTGAATTTTTCTCATCTGATTTCATCATATGAAAATGGAGTGCTAAAAATATTTTTAACACTAATGTTAAAAATATTTTTAACACGCTTTTACGTAAACAATCAATTTTAACATTGTTTGCTGTCATTAAAAGTATCACTTTTAATGGCAGTTGTACAAAAATATTTTGTTGGGTACTGATTTTATATCCATAGGAAGATAATATAATATAATGAATATCCCTACTACTAGGTGGAAGAATCTATGACATTCCAATGTAAATAATTTTCTATACTCTAAATCGGTTCGATTGATCTATTATTTGGATTAATCGAACTACCGATTCCAGCAAAAGGTCTACTGGTACTATTGATCTACCGATTCTATTGACCTACTTGCTCCATGATCTAATTACAGACATTGTGATGCTAAAATTTTTATTATTTATTATTTTTTTTTTTCAGGAAACGAGGGGGTAGATCTCGGCCCGTCCGTGGTGATCCTCAGCTACCCCAAGTACTGCCGGTACAGGGCCATGATGAGGCGATTGGAGGGGGTAGAAGACGAGTTCCTCAAGTACAACATAGTGAAAGCCCTGGGAGGGTTCCTATTCCGCGCGAAAAACACCAGGGTGATGTTCTGCAGGGACACTTTCGAGTATCCCGATTTAGAAGGGCACGAGTTGCTCTGCAACCACCTGGCCCCCAAGCTTAAGGGGCGCCCTAGGGGCAAGCGGAAAAAGAGAAGTGTCTCACCAGGCTCAGAGAGCAACGAGTCTGAATGTTCGGTAGTGTCTTCTTTCACAGCTAAGGTGAGTTTTAAACTTCGGTAATTTGAAATTGTTGACTGATTTCTTTAATTTTCAGTCGAAAGCCTCCTCGGAGCCAGGTAATACAAAGAATGGCTTCTGTTTGGACGGCTCTACGACTAGAAGAAGTACCAGGTCCTCGGATAGCAGTGATACTAAAGAGTTTTTGAAGAAGCTCACTTCGTTTATGAAGATGAAGAGAACACCACTGGGC
This sequence comes from Hippodamia convergens, assembly GCA_038502775.1. NCBI lineage: Eukaryota > Metazoa > Arthropoda > Insecta > Coleoptera > Coccinellidae > Hippodamia > Hippodamia convergens. Next base: position 98,890,709 of record CM076607.1, read on the forward strand.
CGGACTCCTTGTTTGGGATCCAAAGAAAGTGAGTGGAAACAGAATTTTAGGAAATTCGTTTAGTCAAATTTTCTATGACAATCCAATATGTAAATAACCTACTCAACTCTTCGATTGATCTATTAGTTGAGTTAATCTACCTACCGATTCCTGCAAAAGCTCTACTGATTCTATTGATCTACCGATTCCATTGACCTACTTGCTGTGTGTAAATAACCTTCTCCACTTTAATTCGGTTCGATTGATCTACCTACCGATTCCGGTTCTATTGATCTACCGATTCTTTCGACCTACTTGCTCCATTGATCTAATTCTGTAACTTATAGACGCTGTAACTAGACATAAGGCAAAAATCTTTGTTCTGATGGTGACAATATTAAATTATACAGGATTATTCACGAATATGGCTTTATAGAATATTTCAAGGGAAGACACAAGATTTAGGATTGAAATTCTAAAGGTGAGCTTCGAGTAAGAAGACGACTTCTCGTATATTTTTTTAAGGTTCTAGGACTTCCGGTTTTTCCGGAAGTGACAACAACTTTCGTTTTTCAAACGGGAAGACCCATTTTTTTTTTCATAAATAGATTCTCCATTCAGTTCTGAGTGTTTTTGATTCCGAAAGTTTGAATTTTTCCGAGAAAATTCTCTTTAAAGAGGAAATAGGAAAAAAAATCTCAAAATTGAACTCTGTTGAAAAACGACAACTTCGAGGTTTTTTTATTAAAAATTGTCATTTTTGTGAATCTCTGAGAAAAAAGGCTGATGCTTTTTTTCCGATAGCGTGATTTTCAGAATATGATACAGGAGGTCACAAATTCTTTGTCAAAGTTAGAAGTGATGAAACATAAAAAAAAATGTTTTTTTCAAAACATTTTCGAAATCTTCGTCGAAAAATAATAGGAGCATACGTCGAAAATACATCGAAAAGATAGGGTTCCAATTTGAAAAAAACGATTTTTTTATTTTTCGTCACTTCTAATTTTGACAAAGAATTTGTGACCTCCTGTATCATATTCTGAAAATCACGCTATCGGAAAAGAAGCATCAGCCCTTCTTCTTGGAGATTCTCAAAAATGAGAATTTTTAATGCAAAAACCTCGAAGTTGTCTGTATTTCAACAGAGTTCAATTTTGAGATATTTTTTTCGTATTTCCTCATTTAAAAAGAATTTTCCCGGGAAAATTCGAACTTCTGGAATCAAAAAGACTCAGAATTGAAAGGAGAATCTATTTATGCAATAAAAAATGGGACTTCCCATTTGAAAAACCAAAGTTGATGTCACTTCCGGAAAAACCGGAAGTCCTAGAACCTTCAAAAAATATACGAGAAGTCGTCTTCTTACTTGAAGCTCACCTTTAGAATTTCAATCCTGAATCTTGTGTCCCAAACAATAAGTTCCAATATTTATTTGGATGTTTTAGGCTGAATTTTTGTTGAAAATTCTCAATATTTTCAGTTGATCTACACGACTTCTATACAAAAGTACAAAAGATGGGAGGATACGACTCAGTGACTTCGAATCGTCTTTGGAAAAATATTTCGGACGACATCAGTGGTCAACCAAATTCCAGTGCAGCTACAGTCATCAAGAGACACTATGAAAGGTAAATCATCTCGCATTATATGTCAATTTTTAAACTACACTTTTTATTCAAAATTCTTCTTCAATTTTAAAATTGAATTTCTTTCTTGTTTTTTTTAAGGTTCTTGTTGCCGTATGAACGTCATGTTAGAGGAGAAGAATACAAGCCACTACCTGTTTCCGAAAGGAGAAGACTGAAATCGAAATCGGCCAACAATGGAAGTCCATCTGAGGTCAGCAATGAGGTAGATAGGAACGTTCCCCTTTGTTCTACTTCTATCGAAAAATCACCTTCACCAAAATCAACAATCGCCCAAAATTCTAAGGTGAGTGAAAACATGAAAAATTTATTTTCCAGAAGAAAATCTTATTATTTTATCATGTTGATAACTACATTATATTTATTTTCGATTCCTCTGTATTTTAAAATCAATTGCAGGAAACAATTGGAAATACAAAACAGGAGCCGAAAATATCATCTTTGAGAAGCGTTAGAGTGAAACCAGAACGACAAAAGGACAAGTTTGCTAAAGTTGTAAAAATGGAGGAAGTAAACTCCGATAAAGAAGGTCTTGAAATAATAAAATTAGAAAACAGAACTACAGATGTCACAAAAGTGGTGAAAGAAGAAACTAAACAAGACGATAAATTATCAGTGAAACTCGAGATTTCTACGATTGAAGAAAGCTCAGTTGTAGCCGTCTCTCCAAGTACACAAAGAAACGATTCACCGCCTGTCGAATACGAGGATAAAAGTTTTTCGAACGATACCAAGGATATCTGTAAAAAGAAAGATTTACTTGTAGTTAACGTGCCATCCAACTCGACATCTTCAGACGAGAATGATCAAAAAGTACCGAGTCTCGAGAATGTAAAACAAGAAACAGAGAAGACGAAACTGAATGCACGTTTTATAGACGAACTAAGAAAAGAGAAACTAGACATCTTGAAAGAAGGTGGGTTGGAAGTGACCCCAGTTCGTTCGGTTTCAAGCTCGAATATTGAAGCGAAAGAGTCCTCAATTCCTTCTTCACCAGCCATCTTAGCTTCGAAGAGTGTGAAGAGCGACATTCAACAGATTTCGCAAGGTGTATCCATAAATATACCTCAGTCGTTGAATATCAGCAAAGTTACGGTGCCATCGGCAACGAAAAGTGCTTCGAAACTTGCGAATGTGTTTCCTTTCCCCGAGAAGACAGAGTCAACAACACCTCCGAAGGTAGTTCAGTCCAAATCGATCTATTCTTACTCCGAGAAAACCGTTTACGGAAACCCAAAAGACTGTTTAGTAAATAGCTTCTCTGTACATACACCCAAAGCTCCGGTGAATTTAATGAAACCCACCGGGGGCGACCTCCTCGATTTAACAGTGGCTAGTCCCCAGAAACCCTTCTTCGAAACTAGAGTCCCTAGCATTCCTTCGACAGCCACTTCGTCTTGTCACTTCAACAAGAACGTGATGAAAGCGGCAAATTTACCCATTTTCGAGGGTAGGAAATTGGGGTCGAACCTAGAAATCACCCTTGTCGACTCAAAGGATAAAGTGTCTTCTCCTTTCGCTAGGGAAGTTGAGGCTTCGAGACTGAAAAGTACGGATTACTCCATTTACAAAGTCCCGAATAAAGTGGAGAATTCGAACAGTTACAAAGTGAAGAAATGCGAAGAGAACGGAGAATATATAAAACCGTCGACTTCTTTAAGCAACAGTAGGAGTAAAAGGTGCAGGGAAGAAAATCAAAGCAACCATACCGCTTCAAGTAATAAACGTCCTAGTAAAACAGAAAGTAACAACGCTGGTCAAAAAACTGCAGAAAATGCTGCTAACGCTAAATATTTCCCGCAAGGGGTTCAATTTCCCCACTATTTGTCGCAATTTTACGAAAGTAACAAGGGGGTGAATCCGTATTTTCCCATGATTGATCCTCTCTTGTATTCGGCAGCACTGCAAAGTTTGTATCCGCAAGCGTCCACACCTTTACTTCAGTTCGGTTCGCAAGAACAACTGAAGTTTTATACCGAATTGATGGCGCAACAATCTAGGGCTTCATTCCCCTTCAGACTTCCCACAGATGAAGAATTTCCCAACAATACCAAAAACTAAGTGGAGGTACACGTTTTTTCGAAATAGAGGCCATTGAGGAAGTATTCAAGAGCACTAATCCGAAAAAGATATAGCGACTTTCAAAGTAAGTTTATATCGATACCATAACTACATTCGGAAAAAATTTTTTCAATTGAGTCATTTGAACTACTGGAAAAAACTGTATTTCAGTGAATCATATTCAAATCACTATGAACTTACATTGAGCAGGCTCTATTGATTTGGATGTTTAACAAATGTAAAATTACAAATGTCCCAAAGTAAAATTAACGACAACGTTAAATTGTGTCAACGCATCTTAAAACAGATTTTGAATCTGGATGGTGGCAAGTGGCTCCTAAATGGACAAATAAAGTTCCCAATGCAAACTTTGCGCAACAATAAAGTTTAAAAATCCGCTGGTTCTCACTGAGAGTTAGCGAAACCCTTGTATACAAAATTTTCCTTTAAAAATTTGAAATATATATTTGTAGATAGAAAAGAAAGTTTATTTTCTGTTATAAGAAGATCATTTTATTTTTAGTATGTCATTTTGGATGATATTCTCATATTTTCGCACTGTTTTGTTTGTTATAAATCTCTTTAGCAAAAATCTAAAAAAATGCAGAATTTTATATTTCACATCTTCGAATATAGTGAAAATGTTGTCCGCGAGAGATTATTGCCCTCAAATAATTTGTTTTTTATTTTTTGTTGATGATTTCTGGATACAATAAGCGTATGGAAGAAAATGTGATATTACAAAAAAATTGGGTCTCGTCTCTCTAGACAACATTAATTATATTTCCAAATATGTGAACTTCAACATACAATTAAAACCTTACAGAAAAAAGTATCACAGAAACAGTTTTCTTTTTTTTTCCATTCTGTTTTTGAAAATTGAGTACTGAAGAGATCAATTTTGAATTGGAAAACCAGTATCGAAATTATTTAGGTATGAATTATTTTATCAAGTACCTGAAATTAATAAATCTCTGAGTCTGGTTTTTAAATCATTAATATAAAAATTTGAATATTGGTTTTTCAGTGATGTTAACACAATCCAAATTTGATACGAAATTTCTGATTTCTCGCGTTCAACTTCATCTATTGCCTCCTTGTTTATGTTTTTGACTTATTTAACGTACTAAACGTTAGGCCAGGAAGAAATTTTTATCTGTGATTGTATTATAATATACCAAACATTTGTAACTTGTACAGGAATTCTATATTTTCTTGACATGGTCAAATACATTTCGTTCTGTAAATAACATTGTAAATAGATACCAATCACTTTTTTATTAACATTATATGTTAGTTCACTATGTTAAATCATTGCCATTATAAATAAATGAATAATATAAAAAATATACTGTTATGAAGGAAAGCGCGAACCTTACCTGAAACATTTACATACAGGGCTATTCATGAATATGGCTCTATTGGATATGTTTAGGAAAGACACAAGATTCAGGATTGAAATTCTAAAGGTGAGCATCAAGTAAGAAGACGACTTCTTGTATATTTTTTTCAAGGTTCTAGGACTTCCGGTTTCTTCTGGAAGTGACATCAACTTTCGTTTTTGTATAAATAGATTCTTCATTGAATTCTGAGTCTTTTTGATTCCACAAGTTTGAATTTTCCCGAGAAAATTTTCTTTAAATGGGGAAATACGAAAAAAAATCTCAAAATTGAAATACAGACAACTTTGAGGTTTTTTCATGAAAAATTCTCATTTTTGAGAATCTCTGAGAAGAAAGGCGTGATTTTCAGAATATGATATAGGAGGTCATAAATTATTTGTCAAAGTTAGAAGTGACGAAACATCAAAAAATCTTTTTTTTCAAATTGGAACCCCATTTTTTCGAAATCTTCGTCAAAAAATAATAGGAGCATACATCCAAGACTTTTATCCCAAAATGAATATTTTTCGAGATATTCAGGAAAAATGATTTTGTCTTCAATTTTCAATCTCATTCCGAACTTTAAAACAATTGTTCCTCTCGCATTACAGACGATAATTGAAGAACTTAACCCGTCTGAACTATAAGAAAATATTTTCTCGATAACAGAGATTTCTAAAAATTCCATTTGACCGCTAATTATTATCTAGTAAGAAAACACATTCGGAATGAGATTGAAAATTGAAGATAAAATATTCAATTTGGGATAAAAGTCTTATACGTATGCTCCCATTATTTTTTGACGAAGATTTCGAAAAAATGGGATTCCAATTTGAAAAAAACGATTTTCAGATGTTTCGTCACTTCAAACTTTGACAAAGAATTTGTGACCTCCTGTATAATATTCTGGAAATCACGCTATCGGAAAAGAAGCATCAGCCTTTCTTCTCGGAGATTCTCAAAAATGAGAATTTTTAATGAAAAAAAACTCGAAGTTGTCTCTATTTGAACAAGAGTTCAATTTTGAGATTTTTTCTCGTATTTCCTCAATGATAGAGAATTTTCTCGGGAAAATTCGAAATTTTGGATCCAAAAAAACTCAGAATTCAATGGAGAATCTATTTATGCAATGAAAATTGGGTCTTCCCATTTGAAAAACGAAAGTTGATGTTACTTCCGGAAAAATCTTTAGAATGTCAATCCTGAATCTTGTGTCTTTCCTAAAAATATTCCTTTGAGCCATATTCGTGAGTAATCCTGCATAATTTGGAACTCCTTGATTGTTTGTTTAAAATGATTTTTTTCTATTGCCGTTTATAAATGAATTAGGCGGATATAAGAATAATTGATTATTCGAGTTATGAATGGGTTTTCCTTTCAATAGGAGGGAAGACACAGAAACTCCATTATGAAATACTTCAATTTTTTGTCAAAATGTCACAAAATTACCGATAATTCTGAAATAAGAACTTTTATCAATATTTTTTTAATATTTACAGGATATCATATTAAATTAAGATTAAAATAAAATTACAAAATAGTATCGTTAGCTTGCTCCAACACTGCCCCGCTATACGCCAGGTCCCAGTAATGTTCCACTTTATGTTTTTTGAAATGTTCCCTGGCCATCCTTTCAGTGGGACAAACTTTGAATTTCACCTCTCCGAAATTCCTCTGCTTGCTCGTTCCTTCCCATACCAGAACGCACTTATTGGGGACTTCGTGACCGTCGGGGTCTTTCACCAAATCTTCCTCCCATTTTATACGGTTCAGCATCAACCTGGACACAATTAAGTAAGTATTAAACATTTACACAATACAAACTTCAATTCGATTTGAAAAAAATTTAATAGGAGAATTTCTCACCTCTTGTACTTCTTCTGTTGTTTGGGGCCTCCTTCGACAACCACAACGCAACAATCTCGATAGAGCATCACGGTGCCAGTCATGAAGAGTTGTTTAGCATTAGTTTCGACTTTGAATTTTTTAGAAGCCAGTTCGTGTAAATCTTTGATTCTATAAACAGCAACTTGAACACCAAGCGTTGTATCTTCTTTCAATTTTTTCACCTATAAATAAGAATCTTTTTAAGCCAACACATATTTTGGATTCAAATAATCTAAGGTAAGATTTATAATTTTTTTTTACCTTCTTTTCTCTTCTTTGTTCAGTCGTGAGCTTCCGTTGGTTGTTAGCGTCTTCGTGAGCTTTTTGCCTCTTGGCCATTTGTTCCCTTACGTGAGCCTCAATTTTCGTAGGGTCTTGTACAGCTTCGTTGCCGAGGGCTCGCATCAAATTTGAAATACGCAATTTTGGTTCAGGAGGAGGTTCTAATCCTAACCTGATTTTTTCTTGCTCTTCTTTCCACATTTCCCTCCTGTTTTGTCTTCGTAACTTCTTCCTTTCCTTTTTAGTCAAGAAGACGGGCATGTAAACAGGCTTGATAGGATCGGCTATAATAAACAATAAAAAGAGATTATTTTTTTTATTTCCGAGTTTAAAGTAATCAAAGAGCCATAATAATTGTTTTTTTACTCACTCGGACACCTCATCTGAGTTGGATGCTCCACCAAAGTATTAATGGATATTTCTTTTATGGCGATCCTATCTCCCTTCATTGTATCTAGATTATCTTCCAGAATTACCGAATCCCACCATTCCATTTGAGGGATTTCTTCGCAAGCACCTTCGGACTTAGCAATCAAAGCCAATTTTGTTGCAGAGGATATACCTGTTTTCTTTGCAATTTGCGAAATTTCATTTTGCAGTTTTTCGAGTTGAGCCTAAAAAAAGTAACACCACATTTTTCTACCATTTCAAATTGCGAGTTAACATGTTTACTACCATTTGATAAGCAGGTTTAGCTTGCACCTGAATTTCCTACTTACTTTCATTCTTAATCTCTCAGCCATCTGTTGGAATTTACCTGGTTCGTGAAACCTCAAAGCACGTTTTGTACGAAGAGCAGGTTTGACACTAAGTCGAGCATCGATGTATTTACTTTCTCCGCTATCTTCTTGGACTTTGTCATGGTTCTGGGATTTATTGAATTGTTCACGTTTTTGAGCCCTGATGTTTGCTTTCAGCGTAGGTACCACATGGGTCAACTGAACGGCTTTACCTACATAAGATCAAGGAATTAGAATTAAGAAAAACAGAATTCACAAGAAAAAAAAATTGAAGAATGAAATTCAAAGCAAAAACCTGTAGTTAGAATAAATACAGATATCAAACTTGGTCTACTTACCAGATTTGTCAACAGTCCTTCCTTCCTCATCAAGAATGAGTGGCGTAGGTTTATTAGATGGGACAGGGATTTGAATAACATTTCCCAAAATTCCGGAAGAAAGTTTATTTTTAATTTGAGCTTGTAGCTGGGCTATTTTCCTAGCCTTGTCTGCTTCACCTCTATTCAGCAGTCCCATAGGGATTCCATAAATACTTGGTGTTGGAATGGCTATATTCGATATATTCACGTTGGTTTTCGGTGCCAAATCCAAAATTTTCTTATCACCATTTGATTTATTATCCCTATCTTTGTGCCGAGATTGATCTGAGTCAAACCTACTCTCCCTTTCTCTCCCTCTTTCCCTTTCTTCATGTCTAGAACTAGAGGATTTGCTCTTCTTCGAATCTCTCTCTGTGGTATCATCTCGAGATCGTTTCTTCGAGCTATATGAGGATCTCAAATCTTCTACTAAATCAAATATTTTATCGCCAAGTTTCAACGCTTTTTTGCTATCAACATAAGATGAAAGTTTATCAATAGTTTTGCGTTTATCATAACCTGAGTTTAAACAATGTACTGCGGTACTGACCAATGAAGAATCCTTTTCTCCAAGAATTTTATAAACGGCTCTATCAATCGAGGGTCGTAAATCATCAATGTCTCTCCTGCTTAAATGAGACATAACTGGAATTCAAATAAAACTATATTTGCTTCTGAGTGATTTTTGATTTATTAACAAAATGCCAACAGCACAAAACACCAACAAAATCATCAATCGAAATTTTTCGTTTAGAAATTCAGGTTATGCTTCATAGAAATGCAAATGTCAAAGATGACAGTAATCAAAGAATTTTATTCAGGTTAAAGAATAAAATATTCTTTTTCTTCCGTTAATGGAACAGCAACAAAATACCAAGTAACGAAAAAAAATCTAAGATCTGCATATCAAAGATTATAGATGTATTTAATCTTTACTAGATATATTAATCTTTTATTTATTTCTATTTCAGATGCGTATGTTTTCATGTTGGCAACAATGTTTAATTATGACGTAGTAGGCGTCCGCCATTTCTTTTTCAAACAAATCAAATACGATTACGAACAATTTTTCTGTCTTTTCGTTCCGATTAATGAACAAGAATAGACATAGCGGAGCAATTTTATTTAGTGCATAATCCGTGTATCATTTTATATCAATTTTGATGAAAATGAGGAGAGACCAAGGTGACGACGTAAGTATTTCTATCTCTAAGGTGTGTTTATCGTAATCAGATTGATTTTCTTATAAGAAATTGACATTTTGCATTTCCCATCGACATCTTGATTTTAATATGTTTTGAAGAATTGGCCAAGCAATACTGACATGTTTCTTTCTTGTACAACATTCCTAGTTTTTTTGAATCACAGATTGAAGTTTTTTACCACAGAAGTTAACAAAGATTCTATTCGGCGTCGCCATTTCATTTGATGTTATACAAACACAGATGTTCATGAAATAATCAATAATTAATACAAGGAATTTAATTTCAGGATGGCAAAGAGCCAGAACAATTCAGAAAACTTTTTATTGGAGGATTAGACTACCGTACAACAGACGACTCCCTCAAAAAACATTTTGAACAATGGGGCGATATTGTGGATGTTGTAGTTATGAAAGACCCTACTACGAAAAGATCGCGGGGCTTTGGATTCATTACGTACTCCAGGGCTCATATGGTCGATGATGCACAGAATGCTCGACCTCATCGAGTGGATGGAAGGGTTGTTGAACCTAAGAGAGCGGTACCAAGACAAGGTGGGGAAAACTTTTCATTTTCATTAATTCGATAAACTAATTTATTTTCATTTAATTGAAGAGATTGGTCGTCCTGAGGCTGGAGCAACAGTGAAAAAATTGTTTGTTGGTGGTTTGAAAGACGATGTTGAAGAGGAAGACTTGCGGGAACACTTCAAAACATTTGGAACCATTTTGTCCGTTACTATTGTGGCAGATAAAGAGACTGGAAAGAAGAGGGGCTTCGGCTTCATTGAATTCGAGGATTACGATTCAGTGGATAAAATTTGTTGTAAGTATAAAGCGAAGGAAATTCCTCTGTTATTCAATCTAATTGGTTGATTAATTTTTTTTTTAGTGCAAAGGCACCATTCCATCAAAGGGAAACACATCGATGTGAAAAAGGCTCTCAGTAAATCTGAGATGGACAGAGCCGGGCCAGGAAGTGGTGGTGGTGGTGGCGGGGGCCCCAGAGGTGGCAGAGGGGGACCTAGAGGTAACCAGGGTGGTGGAAATTGGAGCCGAGGCCCCGGAGGAGATTGGTCAGGTAGTAGACAACAATCGCAAGGTAGGAGCTCTTTTTTTGTTGCTTGCTATGATTCCTTTCCGAATTGCACTATTTAATTGGATATCTTTTCGGTTGAAATGGGAACTATTGTCGTTTATCTGCTGTATAATATTTATGCTTTGCTTCAAGTTTTTTTTTTTAAATGAAAAAACTATACAATTTCTTAAATAAAAAGAAACCATCAAACTGTTTGGTATTAGATTTTTCATGATTTTCGAAATAACGAAATGAGTTTTCATTTCTATAAAAAAAAGCTGGATAGAATATCGAAATTTTCGTTAAATAAAGGTGACTTATGGGAAGTTGAAGGATTTTTCTTAAGTCAGTAACCATTTTTACTTTCTGATGCCTGACGTTATGAACTAAGGGCCAGTTTCATAATAAACCCCTAAAGTACACTTTAGTTAAAGTGCACTTTCAGTTAAAGCCCACTTTAAAAGTCCACCCGATTTCATAATGAAATCAAATGGGACTTTAGGTGAAATGTTGTATGTTGGCATAACTGAAATCGTTTCATTTGACCTAAAATGGGCAGTTGCAGTTGTATTTAACCACAGCCATCTTGAAATTGAAGGAGGTTATGTTATTTTCATGTCATGTTGATATAACGTTCAGGTTCAAATTTAAAATATACACCTAGAAATATGGGGGAAAATACCAATCCCAAACTGAATATTACTAATAAAAATGGAATTGATGATTGCGGCTGATAAAAGTGAGCATTGCCTCAGATTAACATCATTAGATTTAGAATTCGAAATAGGAAAAAAAATTTGAATAAACATAATCTTTGAATAAGCATTTATTTTCACCAATTACATCAGCTTAATATAGCAAAATGACCTGTTATAATTGAATTTTTAACATGTTTCCCATTGACTGCATCTACAAAAATTTTTTAATTATCACCTAATTCCTTTTCAAAATTATTGATGAGAAACATGTCATTGATATCAATTGCAACACTGCAGTTGCAACCACAATGAGGGGTATGGTGTCTAATTGTAATCTCATTTCGAAATTGGAAAATTACGTTTCCATACTCTCATTTTCGTATTCTCATTCCACTTGTGAAAGTTAATTTCAAAATAAAACACAACATAACTAACCTCAAATGGGTTGACAGTTTGAACACGAGAGGTTAGGAATTCAGGGCTAAAGGATACTTTAGCTGCTAAAGTCCCGAAATTGGGCCTTTAAATATAAAGTGGCTTTAAGAAAGTTAAATGTGTTATGAAACCGGAATAATGAAATTAAAGGAGCTTTAAAATTAAAGGGACTTTGAAACTGATTATGAAACTGGCTAAAAATGAATTATAATTCTTATTTTCCAACATTATCTACTCTTTGCAATGATTCATTCCTTTTTTTTTTGTTCTATTCCGCTTGCTTTGGCATTGCCTTCAACTTGCTTGTTTATTAATGTTTCCTCATAATCTAATGGTGATGAAAATGTTTATGGTCTTTCAGGAGGGTACAACGGAGGTGCGTGGGCGAGCAGTCCCTGGGACAACCAACAACAGAACAGTTGGGGCGGTTCGAATTCGGCTGGAGGTGGTTACAACACCGGCCCCAACGATTGGAGCCAGGAAGGAGACTTCGGAAACTACAACCAAGGTGGCTACGGTGGTGGAGCTGTGAGGAACAACTACCATCAGAACAGATCTGCGCCATACGGTGAGTGTGCAAGCGTAAAATTTTATAAATATCAGAATTCCGTATGACTTTACGAAACCTGGAAACCACATGTCAGATTTTAATGGGGGTGCCACTATAGTGTGAAGAATTTGTTCCAGTAGGTTTTTACGTGAAATTCATTTCGATAAAACTAAGAAATAACCAACAATGTCAATTTTTCGCTAACAAATCTTGCATGAACCGCTGAAAACGTTATATTTTGCTTTCTCTGAGACAATCGCCTGACTCTATGGGCTTTTTTGGTTATGGAGGTTTTGAAACCGGTCGGGATCTTACAGAAAAAACACTGAGTTGATTACTCCTTGTCATATTGTTGTCACTAGAGCGTTTCAAAGTAAACTCGAAAATGAAAAATGCAAAAATTTCATCATCGTTTCTCTCGAAAACTATGGCAGATATTTTCAATTTTTGTATGAAAATGTAGGTTTTCGAAGTCAATTGATTCGATAATAAGAAAAAAGTTGCAGTTTTCGCGATTTAAAAATTTTTCACCTGCAAAATGAGAATTTTTGGAAATTTTGGGAATTTCAAAGCTGCATATCTCGACCAATTGGCTGCGGATCGAGGTTGGGTTTGCAGATTGGGGATCAGCGATGGGGACACTTTCCCCCTAGCACAAAAAATCGCAATCGAAAATTTCGAAATTTTTGCCGAAAAAATCCAAAGGGGTAAACCCCCCAAAAACGCTATATTTTGATTTTTCTAAGACAATCGCCTGACTCGATGGGCTTTTTTTGTTATGGAGGTTTTGAAACCGGTCGGGATCTTTCAGAAAAAACTACTCCTTGTCATATTGTTGTCACTAGAGCGTTTCAAAGTAAACTCGAAAATGAAAAATGCAAAAATTTCATCATCGTTTCTCTCGAAAACTATGGCAGATATTTTCAATTTTTGTATGAAAATGTAGGTTTTCGAAGTGGATTGACTCGATAAGAAGAAAAAAGTTGCAGTTTTCGCGATTTTAAAATTTTTCACCTGCAAAATGAGAATTTTTGAAATTTTGGAAATTTCAAAGCTGCATATCTCGACTAATTGGCTGCGGATCGAGGTGGGGTTTGCAGATTGGGGATCAGTGATGGGGACACTTTCGCCCTAGCACAAAAAATCGCAATCGAAAATTTTGAAATTTTGGCCGAAAAAATCCAAAGGGGTAGACCCCCCCGAAAACGCTATATTTTGCTTTATCTGAGACATTCGCCTGACTCTATGGGCTTTTTTGGTTATGGAGGTTTTGAAACCGGTCGGGATCTTTCAGAAAAAACACTGAGTTGATTACTCTCAATCACATTGTTGTCACTAGAGCGTTTCAAAGAAAACTCGAAACTGAAAAATGCAAAAATTTCATAATCGTTTCTCTCGAAAACTACGGCAGATATTTTCAAATTTGATATGAAAATGTCGGTTTTAGAAGTGGATTGACTCGATAAGAAGAAAAAAGTTGCAGTTTTCGCGATTTTAAAATTTTTCACCTGCAAAATGAGAATTTTTGAAATTTTGGAAATTTCAAAGCTGCATATCTCGACTAATTGGCTGCGGATCGAGGTGGGGTTTGCAGATTGGGGATCAGTGATGGGGACACTTTCGCCCTAGCACAAAAAATCGCAATCGAAAATTTCGAAATTTTTGCCGAAAAAATCCAAAGGGGTAGACCCCCCCAAAAACGCTATATTTTGATTTCTCTGAGAAAATCGCCTGACTCTATGGGCTTTTTTGGTTATGGAGGTTTTATAACCGGTCGGGATCTTTCAGAAAAAACACTGAGTTGATTACTCCTTGTCATATTGTTGTCACTAGAGCGTTTCAAAGTAAACTCGAAAATGAAAAATGCAAAAATTTCATCATCGTTTCTTTCGAAAACTATGGCAGATATTTTCAATTTTTGTATGAAAATGTAGGTTTTCGAAGTCGATTGATTCGATAAGAAGAAAAAAGTTGCAGTTTTCGCGATTTTAAAATTTTTCACCTGCAAAATGAGAATTTTTGAAATTTTGGAAATTTCAAAGCTGCATATCTCGACCAATTGGCTGCGGATCGAGGTGGGGTTTGCAGATTGGAGATCAGCGATGGGGACACTTTCCCCCTAGCACAAAAAAAATCGCAATCGAAAATTTTGAAATTTTGGCCGAAAAAATCCAAAGGGGTAGACCCCCCCGAAAACGCTATATTTTGCTTTCTCTAAAACAATCGCCTGACTCTATGGGCTTTTTTTGTTATGGAGGTTTTGAAACCGGTCGGGATCTTTCAGAAAAAACACTGAGTTGATTACTCCTTATCATATTGTTGTCACTAGAGCGTTTCAAAGTAAACTCGAAAATGAAAAATGCAAAAATTTCATCATCGTTTCTCTCGAAAACTATGGCAGATATTTTCAATTTTTGTATGAAAATGTGGGTTTTCGAAGTCAATCGATTCGATAAGAAGAAAAAAGTTGCAGTTTTCGCGATTTTAAAATTTTTCACCTGCAAAATGAGAATTTTTGAAATTTTGGAAATATCAAAGCTGCATATCTCGACCAATTGGCTGCGGATCGAGGTGGGGTTTGCAGATTGGAGATCAGCGATGGGGACACTTTCCCCCTAGCACAAAAAATCGCAATCGAAAATTTTGAAATTTTGGCCGAAAAAATCCAAAGGGGTAGACCCCCCCAAAAACGCTATATTTTGATTTCTCTGAGAAAATCGCCTGACTCTATGGGCTTTTTTGGTTATGGAGGTTTTATAACCGGTCGAGATCTTTCAGAAAAAACACTGAGTTGATTACTCTCAATCACATTGTTGTCACTAGAGCGTTTGAAAGAAAACTCGAAACTGAAAAATGCAAAAATTTCATAATCGTTTCTCTCGAAAACTACGGCAAATATTTTCAAATTTGATATGAAAATGTCGGTTTTAGAAGTGGATTGACTCGATAAGAAGAAAAAAGTTGCAGTTTTCGCGATTTTAAAATTTTTCACCTGCAAAATGAGAATTTTTGAAATTTTGGAAATTTCAAAGCTGTATATCTCGACTAATTGGCTGCGGATCGAGGTGGGGTTTGCAGATTGGGGATCAGCGATGGGGACACTTTCGCCCTAGCACAAAAAATCGCAATCGAAAATTTCGAAATTTTTGCCGAAAAAATCCAAAGGGGTAGACCCCCAAAAAACGCTATATTTTGATTTCTCTGAGAAAATCGCCTGACTCTATGGGCTTTTTTGGTTATGGAGGTTTTGAAACCGGTCGGGATCTTTCAGAAAAAACACTGAGTTGATTACTCCTTGTCATATTGTTGTCACTAGAGCGTTTCAAAGTAAACTCGAAAATGAAAAATGCAAAAATTTCATCATCGTTTCTCTCGAAAACTATGGCAGATATTTTCAATTTTTGTATGAAAATGTAGGTTTTCGAAGTCAATCGATTCGATAAGGAGAAAAAAGTTGCAGTTTTCGCGACTTTAAAATTTTTCACCTGCAAAATGAGAATTTTTGAAATTTTGGAAATTTCAAAGCTGCATATCTCGACTAATTGGCTGCTGATCGAGGTGGGGTTTGCAGATTGGAGATCAGCGATGGGTACACTTTCCCCCTAGCACAAAAAATCGCAATCGAAAATTTTGAAATTTTGGCCGAAAAAATCCAAAGGGGTAGACCCCCCCGAAAACGCTATATTTTGCTTTCTCTGAGAAAATCGCCTGACTCTATGGGCTTTTTTGGTTATGGAGGTTTTATAACCGGTCGAGATCTTTCAGAAAAAACACTTAGTTGATTACTCTCAATCACATTGTTGTCACTAGAGCGTTTCAAAGAAAACTCGAAACTGAAAAATGCAAAAATTTCATAATCGTTTCTCTCGAAAACTACGGCAGATATTTTCAAATTTGATATGAAAATGTCGGTTTTAGAAGTGGATTGACTCGATAAGAAGAAAAAAGTTGCAGCTTTCGCGATTTTAAAATTTTTCACCTGCAAAATGAGAATTTTTGAAATTTTGGAAATTTCAAAGCTGCATATCTCGACTAATTGGCTGCGGATCGAGGTGGGGTTTGCAGATTTGGGATCAGTGATGGGGACACTTTCGCCCTAGCACAATTTTGGCCGAAAAAATCCAAAGGGGTAGACCCCCCCAAAAACGCTATATTTTGATTTCTCTGAGAAAATCGCCTGACTCTATGGGCTTTTTTGGTTATGGAGGTTTTATAACCGGTCGGGATCTTTCAGAAAAAACACTGAGTTGATTACTCCTTGTCATATTGTTGTCACTAGAGCGTTTCAAAGTAAACTCGAAAATGAAAAATGCAAAAATTTCATCATCGTTTCTTTCGAAAACTATGGCAGATATTTTCAATTTTTGTATGAAAATGTAGGTTTTCGAAGTCGATTGATTCGATAAGAAGAAAAAAGTTGCAGTTTTCGCGATTTTAAAATTTTTCACCTGCAAAATGAGAATTTTTGAAATTTTGGAAATTTCAAAGCTGCATATCTCGACCAATTGGCTGCGGATCGAGGTGGGGTTTGCAGATTGGAGATCAGCGATGGGGACACTTTCCCCCTAGCACAAAAAATCGCAATCGAAAATTTTGAAATTTTGGCCGAAAAAATCCAAAGGGGTAGACCCCCCCGAAAACGCTATATTTTGCTTTCTCTAAAACAATCGCCTGACTCTATGGGCTTTTTTTGTTATGGAGGTTTTGAAACCGGTCGGGATCTTTCAGAAAAAACACTGAGTTGATTACTCCTTATCATATTGTTGTCACTAGAGCGTTTCAAAGTAAACTCGAAAATGAAAAATGCAAAAATTTCATCATCGTTTCTCTCGAAAACTATGGCAGATATTTTCAATTTTTGTATGAAAATGTGGGTTTTCGAAGTCGATTGATTCGATAAGAAGAAAAAAGTTGCAGTTTTCGCGATTTTAAAATTTTTCACCTGCAAAATGAGAATTTTTGAAATTTTGGAAATTTCAAAGCTGCATATCTCGACTAATTGGCTGCTGATCGAGGTGGGGTTTGCAGATTGGAGATCAGCGATGGGTACACTTTCCCCCTAGCACAAAAAATCGCAATCGAAAATTTTGAAATTTTGGCCGAAAAAATCCAAAGGGGTAGACCCCCCGAAAACGCTATATTTTGCTTTCTCTGAGAAAATCGCCTGACTCTATGGGCTTTTTTTGTTATGGAGGTTTTGAAACCGGTCGGGATCTTTCAGAAAAAACACTGAGTTGATTACTCCTTGTCATATTGTTGTCACTAGAGCGTTTCAAAGTAAACTCGAAAATGAAAAATGCAAAAATTTCATCATCGTTTCTCTCGAAAACTATGGCAGATATTTTCAATTTTTGTATGAAAATGTGGGTTTTCGAAGTCAATCGATTCGATAAGAAGAAAAAAGTTGCAGTTTTCGCGATTTTAAAATTTTTCACCTGCAAAATGAGAATTTTTGAAATTTTGGAAATTTCAAAGCTGCATATCTCGACTAATTGGCTGCGGATCGAGGTGGGGTTTGCAGATTGGGGATCAGCGATGGGGACACTTTCCCCCTAGCACAAAAAATCGCAATCGAAAATTTTGAAATTTTGGCCGAAAAAATCCAAAGGGGTAGACCCCCCCAAAAACGCTATATTTTGATTTCTCTGAGAAAATCGCCTGACTCTATGGGCTTTTTTGGTTATGGAGGTTTTATAACCGGTCGAGATCTTTCAGAAAAAACACTGAGTTGATTACTCTCAATCACATTGTTGTCACTAGAGCGTTTGAAAGAAAGCTCGAAACTGAAAAATGCAAAAATTTCATAATCGTTTCTCTCGAAAACTACGGCAGATATTTTCAAATTTGATATGAAAATGTCGGTTTTAGAAGTGGATTGACTCGATAAGAAGAAAAAAGTTGCAGTTTTCGCGATTTTAAAATTTTTCACCTGCAAAATGAGAATTTTTGAAATTTTGGAAATTTCAAAGCTGTATATCTCGACTAATTGGCTGCGGATCGAGGTGGGGTTTGCAGATTGGGGATCAGCGATGGGGACACTTTCGCCCTAGCACAAAAAATCGCAATCGAAAATTTCGAAATTTTTGCCGAAAAAATCCAAAGGGGTAGACCCCCCCAAAAACGCTGTATTTTGATTTCTCTGAGAAAATCGCCTGACTCTATGGGCTTTTTTGGTTATGGAGGTTTTGAAACCGGTCGGGATCTTTCAGAAAAAACACTGAGTTGATTACTCCTTGTCATATTGTTGTCACTAGAGCGTTTCAAAGTAAACTCGAAAATGAAAAATGCAAAAATTTCATCATCGTTTCTCTCGAAAACTATGGCAGATATTTTCAATTTTTGTATGAAAATGTAGGTTTTCGAAGTCAATCGATTCGATAAGGAGAAAAAAGTTGCAGTTTTCGCGATTTTAAAATTTTTCACCTGCAAAATGAGAATTTTTGAAATTTTGGAAATTTCAAAGCTGCATATCTCGACTAATTGGCTGCTGATCGAGGTGGGGTTTGCAGATTGGAGATCAGCGATGGGTACACTTTCCCCCTAGCACAAAAAATCGCAATCGAAAATTTTGAAATTTTGGCCGAAAAAATCCAAAGGGGTAGACCCCCCGAAAACGCTATATTTTGCTTTCTCTGAGAAAATCGCCTGACTCTATGGGCTTTTTTGGTTATGGAGGTTTTATAACCGGTCGGGATCTTTCAGAAAAAACATTGAGTTGATTACTCCTTGTCATATTGTTGTCACTAGAGCGTTTCAAAGTAAACTCGAAAATGAAAAATGCAAAAATTTCATAATCGTTTCTCTCGAAAACTACGGCAGATATTTTCAAATTTGATATGAAAATGTCGGTTTTAGAAGTGGATTGACTCGATAAGAAGAAAAAAGTTGCAGTTTTCGCGATTTTAAAATTTTTCACCTGCAAAATGAGAATTTTTGAAATTTTGGAAATTTCAAAGCTGCATATCTCGACTAATTGGCTGCGGATCGAGGTGGGGTTTGCAGATTGGGGATCAGTGATGGGGACACTTTCGCCCTAGCACAAAAAATCGCAATCGAAAATTTCGAAATTTTTGCCGAAAAAATCCAAAGGGGTAGACCCCCCCAAAAACGCTATATTTTGATTTCTCTGAGAAAATCGCCCGACTCTATGGGCTTTTTTGGTTATGGAGGTTTTATAACCGGTCGGGATCTTTCAGAAAAAACACTGAGTTGATTACTCCTTGTCATATTGTTGTCACTAGAGCGTTTCAAAGTAAACTCGAAAATGAAAAATGCAAAAATTTCATCATCGTTTCTTTCAAAAACTATGGCAGATATTTTCAATTTTTGTATGAAAATGTAGGTTTTCGAAGTCGATTGATTCGATAAGAAGAAAAAAGTTGCAGTTTTCGCGATTTTAAAATTTTTCACCTGCAAAATGAGAATTTTTGAAATTTTGGAAATTTCAAAGCTGCATATCTCGACCAATTGGCTGCGGATCGAGGTGGGGTTTGCAGATTGGAGATCAGCGATGGGGACACTTTCCCCCTAGCACAAAAAATCGCAATCGAAAATTTTGAAATTTTGGCCGAAAAAATCCAAAGGGGTAGACCCCCCCGAAAACGCTATATTTTGCTTTCTCTAAAACAATCGCCTGACTATGGGCTTTTTTTGTTATGGAGGTTTTGAAACCGGTCGGGATCTTTCAGAAAAAACACTGAGTTGATTACTCCTTATCATATTGTTGTCACTAGAGCGTTTCAAAGTAAACTCGAAAATGAAAAATGCAAAAATTTCATCATCGTTTCTCTCGAAAACTATGGCAGATATTTTCAATTTTTGTATGAAAATGTGGGTCTTCGAAGTCAATCGATTCGATAAGAAGAAAAAAGTTGCAGTTTTCGCGATTTTAAAATTTTTCACCTGCAAAATGAGAATTTTTGAAATTTTGGAAATTTCAAAGCTGCATATCTCGACTAATTGGCTGCGGATCGAGGTGGGGTTTGCAGATTGGGGATCAGCGATGGGGACACTTTCCCCCTAGCACAAAAAATCGCAATCGAAAATTTTGAAATTTTGGCCGAAAAAATCCAAAGGGGTAGACCCCCCAAAAACGCTATATTTTGATTTCTCTGAGAAAATCGCCTGACTCTATGGGCTTTTTTGGTTAAGGAGGTTTTATAACCGGTCGAGATCTTTCAGAAAAAACACTGAGTTGATTACTCTCAATCACATTGTTGTCACTAGAGCGTTTGAAAGAAAACTCGAAACTGAAAAATGCAAAAATTTCATAATCGTTTCTCTCGAAAACTACGGCAGATATTTTCAAATTTGATATGAAAATGTCGGTTTTAGAAGTGGATTGACTCGATAAGAAGAAAAAAGTTGCAGTTTTCGCGATTTTAAAATTTTTCACCTGCAAAATGAGAATTTTTGAAATTTTGGAAATTTCAAAGCTGTATATCTCGACTAATTGGCTGCGGATCGAGGTGGGGTTTGCAGATTGGGGATCAGTGATGGGGACACTTTCGCCCTAGCACAAAAAATCGCAATCGAAAATTTCGAAATTTTTGCCGAAAAAATCCAAAGGGGTAGACCCCCCCAAAAACGCTATATTTTGATTTCTCTGAGAAAATCGCCTGACTCTATGGGCTTTTTTGGTTATGGAGGTTTTATAACCGGTCGGGATCTTTCAGAAAAAACACTGAGTTGATTACTCCTTGTCATATTGTTGTCACTAGAGCGTTTCAAAGTAAACTCGAAAATGAAAAATGCAAAAATTTCATCATCGAAAACTATGGCAGATATTTTCAATTTTTGTATGAAAATGTAGGTTTTCGAAGTCAATTGATTCGATAAGAAAAAAAAGTTGCAGTTTTCGCGATTTTAAAATTTTTCACCTGCAAAATGAGAATTTTTGAAATTTTGGAAATTTCAAAGCTGTATATCTCGACTAATTGGCTGCGGATCGAGGTTGGGTTTGCAGATTGGGGATCAGCGATGGGGACACTTTCGCCCTAGCACAAAAAATCGCAATCGAAAATTTCGAAATTTTTGCCGAAAAAATCTAAAGGGGTAGACCCCCCCAAAAACGCTATATTTTGATTTCTCTGAGAAAATCGCCTGACTCTATGGGCTTTTTTGGTTATGGAGGTTTTGAAACCGGTCGGGATCTTTCAGAAAAAACACTGAGTTGATTACTCCTTGTCATATTGTTGTCACTAGAGCGTTTCAAAGTAAACTCGAAAATGAAAAATGCAAAAATTTCATCATCGTTTCTCTCGAAAACTATGGCAGATATTTTCAATTTTTGTATGAAAATGTAGGTTTTCGATGTCGATTGATTCGATAAGAAGAAAAAAGTTGCAGTTTTCGCGATTTTAAAATTTTTCACCTGCAAAATGAGAATTTTTGAAATTTTGGAAATTTCAAAGCTGCATATCTCGACTAATTGGCTGCGGATCGAGGTGGGGTTTGCAGATTGGGGATCAGCGATGGGGACACTTTTCCCCTAGCACTAAAAATCGCAATCGAAAATTTTGAAATTTTGGCCGAAAAAATCCAAAGGGGTAGACCCCCCCAAAAACGCTATATTTTGCTTTCTCTAAAACAATCGCCTGACTCTATGGGCTTTTTTTGTTATGGAGGTTTTGAAACCGGTCGGGATCTTTCAGAAAAAACACTGAGTTGATTACTCCTTGTCATATTGTTGTCACTAGAGCGTTTCAAAGTAAACTCGAAAATGAAAAATGCAAAAATTTCATCATCGTTTCTCTCGAAAACTATGGCAGATATTTTCAATTTTTGTATGAAAATGTAGGTTTTCGAAGTCGATTGATTCGATAATAAGAAAAAAGTTGCAGTTTTCGCGATTTAAAAATTTTTCACCTGCAAAATGAGAATTTTCGAAATTTTGGAAATTTCAAAGCTGCATATCTCGACTAATTGGCTGCGGATCGAGGTGGGGTTTGCAGATTGGGGATCAGCGATGGGGACACTTTCGCCCTAGAACAAAAAATCGCAATCGAAAATTTTGAAATTTTGGCCGAAAAAATCCAAAGGGGTAGACCCCCCCGAAAACGCTATATTTTGCTTTCTCTGAGAAAATCGCCTGACTCTATGAACTTTTTTGGTTATGGAGGTTTTATAACCGGTCGAGATCTTTCAGAAAAAACACTGAGTTGATTACTCCCAATCATATTGTTGTCACTAGAGCGTTTCAAAGAAAACTCGAAACTGAAAAATGCGAAAATTTCATAATCGTTTCTCTCGAAAACTACGGCAGATATTTTCAAATTTGATATGAAAATGTCGGTTTTAGAAGTGGATTGACTCGATAAGAAAAAAAAAGTTGCAGTTTTCGCGATTTTAAAATTTTTCACCTGCAAAATGAGAATTTTTGAAATTTTGGAAATTTCAAAGCTGCATATCTCGACCAATTGGGTATGGATCGAGGTGGGGTTTGCAGATTGGAGATCAGCGATGGGGACACTTTCCCCCTAGCACAAAAAATCGCAATCGAAAATTTCGAAATTTTTGCCGAAATCAATGCGACCCTTATCTGCGTCATGTACTCCTCATGAAAAATGCTCTTGACAGCTTAGTTTTATAACGGATATTTCGCTAGATTTGACAGGTTGAACTAATACGAATTTAATAAAAAATCTACTGAGATAGCAATAATTAGCTACTTCATTTTTTTCAGGAAATCCTGGCTACGGTGGTGGTTACAACCAAGGCAGTAACATGAGTGGTGGTAACATGGGAGGTAACAGGAGATTCTAAAACGTAAGTTTTAGACTTCTGATGCGAATTTTAAATTAATTTAATTTATATGATAGGTATGCCCCGGGGCAACGCATTACTCCGATGTACTCACGAGCCGAACCTTAATGATTAAATGTCTACAGTAATTAAGTTTCTTCAAGGGTCGTCTATTTTACGTTCAATTATCAATAATAAACTTTTGGTAATGTCACACCTAGTTGTGTTAGTTAAAATTTTTTGTCACCGTCGTTCTTGTGCTAGATTCTAGGTTTATTATCACAGTTTGTAATTAATTTATTGAATGATGAATAAAGGAGTTCGAATTTTATTTGAGGAAGGTTTATTTTAGGTTAGGTTTTCTACTTTTTCTGGAGTTGGTCAAATGCACAACTTTTTCGAAATGTCTCAGAATATGTTAAACATTCTTCTTGTTAAGTGCATACATATAAATGATAGGTTTTTTTTTCACAGATCTGCAATGTTTCTTTTTTTTCTGACATTAATAAAAAGTATTTATGTATTTTAATTCTCTCTTATGCGCTACACTTTCAGTTGCGATCGACTGGCTATTATGTGCAGATTAGGTTAACTTAAATTACAGGATAAATGAAATTTCCATAGGTTTTTCTTCGTCATTTTATAGATGAGAAAATTTTATAGGTCAGTTCAATATTGTTGCATTTTCTATTTGATTAGTTATTCAGAAAACTCTTATCCTATGTCCAATTCTCGTAATGCAAGAATTTGTCGTGGTGTCTTGTGTTAGATTTCCTTCCTCTTGATAGGATTCCCCTTTTATCGAACATATAATTCGCCTCCTTTAAATAAATTTACTTAAAAAACTTTTCTTCATAAATATGTCTGCCAATTTTGAGTCTTTTCGATTGAGATAATCCTAAAATATTTTATTTCCCAAGTCAACGTTCTCTTTGAAAAGTCTCAAGAGTGCTTTCAGTTTTAGAATCCCATAAACAAGTTCGATGCCATTATTGAGTTCGGATATGAGAAGAAACAACATTCATCCAATTTGTCCATTATGAGTTTGCAAGATTGTCTGGCTGTTTCCCCTTTTCGAGTGTCCGATAACTTTGAGGCAATCTTGAATACGTGAAGATGAATGTTCAGAGTAAGTTATTATGACGATAAAAAAGGTTCAATTTAAATATCGTCGAAGTATCCCTAGTTGAATTTTAGCATCGATGTTCTAACTTTAGTAGCCAGTATTAACACTAAATTTTCTGAGGTAGAACTGACAGAAATGTAGTTTGTTAATCGTATTTTTCTGAGTAAATCTGAGTCCTCAGGGTTGTATATTGACTCGAAAACATTAAATGACACTTATACAGAAAGATTTTTGGACCTAAAATGAGATTGTGTTATAAGATCATTAACGAACAACTTTAATTAACGTTATTAGAACGTTTTCACTGACAGGTCGTTTCATTTTGACGATTAAAAAAATCTGTTTTAAAAGCGGTAGTGCTAGTTATGTGTAGGTGCAATTCTGAGAATCCACAATTTGACCTGCTCCAGAATGCTCTGAATAGATAGCGATTAGGTTTTCAGAATCAGGAGTAGGACAGAAAGGTGTCGATAGTTAAAACAGAAAATGAGTAGTGTTTCTATAATCAGGAAAAGGAGAGGTTATTTAAAGTGATAGGCTGATCGGCAGTTAATCTAAGACTGACAGGTTATTTAGGTATGTATAGTTTTTATACTGATGTAGGTTCACATGAAATAACACAACACATGCAACACTGAAACAGTCTATTTAGCTCAGGTTTCTCTTACATAGAAAAGACGCTAGTGATTTGTGAGGTTAGATAGGCCTTTCGGACGGTTATTTTTATTTTGAATTGATCGTAACCTGGGTTAGGTAGTGTGTTAGGCGTTTGTTGGAGAATTTGCATTCAGATTTATCTCAAATGTCCCAAGACTTCAGAGGGTTCAGTTCATATAACTGTAAAACTATTAGCTTCAAGATAAAATGCATTTCATAACAGAAAGAGATAAAGTAGAAGGGACATAAAAATGGAGGTATTTGATATTTTAAGGTACACAGAATGACTGGCATATAGTAAAAGATCATATCTTCTCTAGTCGTGTTATATTCTAAATTCCTTATATTTTGTATAGTTTTAAAATTTTTGTCGATGAACATTTTTGAAATAATTGATGCACCCCAGCAATTTTTCTATTTTAATGTGGTTGCACCTGTTTGAAAACTTCCTGTGAACGTCTGATCTCACTCTCATATTTTCGCAAATTCAAAACTATTCATCGAAGGAAAGTTTCCTTATCGAATGCAAATTCTCTGAAGAGTATCAATATTGCTGTTGTTAAATGTCTATGAATTTTTCGAAACTTTATTTATCACATGTACTAATTTTGTTTTGTTTCATTGGTCCAGTGCCACTGGTCTCAATCATTCTCTTCACTGGTGAGTATTGACCAGCTGGGAACGTGTAAGTAAAAATGAATGGATTATCGTACTATTTTATGGAAAGTGGACTAGTCAGAATTGTTATTACAGTTTTTATATTTTTATACTTATATTTAAATTTTTATATAATATATTGTTGTTGCTTTTTATAAATAAATTCATTTTATTCTCATATTTGCATGTGATCTTTCAAAATATTTAAATTTTTAATCTCAACAGTTCAAAAAAAAAATTTCTTCATTCTGTCCACCTTTCATATACAAGTAGGTTTTTCTCCTTAGTTATTTTATTTATTTTTTATGAGCCTTGAAGTCACATAAAAATATGGATTGAATATAACTTATTGAATTGCTTCCTGTGTTTTATTAACCTGAAAACCGTTGTAATATACTTGTACTATTTTCTCAATTCATTTAATTTCCTTTGGTCATTGGGAATCTCTCTCTCTCTTTGTGTACTTATTTCATTTATACCTTGCGAAGCTTGAAATATAAAAAGTGAGGGTGATTATTATAGCTCCAGAGGTATCTAGTTACTGGGGTCCTTATATTTAAAAATTACAGACATTTGAGCAACATGAAATGTTCATAGATATAAACGCTCATGAAAACTATCAAGAATACGAAGAAAGAAATCTGTTTCTGAAAAAATAATGGAAACCCTGGATAAAATTAAAAATTTAGCAGCAAGAGAAGTTTTGGATCGAACATTCTTTTAATTCAAGGCAACGAAATTTTTTATGGCTACCTTTGCGTCACCGATTATGGAATTTCAGGTAAGTAATTTATAAATAGAAGATACTACAAGTGACGACACTCTTCAAGTGATATGTATGTGAAAATACCTATTCATTTATTCAATTGTAGGCATTCATTCAGGTATTATTAATCACTTCTTTGTTCAAATTTGAGTCTGACTGGGTGTGGAAAGAAAAAGTTAGTTTCATATATGAACATCTTTATTTTTGATGGTATAATAAAGTTTCCACAACATCGATTGTTGAAGCAGTAATAAAGTCCTTGAGACCAGCAGTAAACATTGAAATCTTTCAATATTTACGAGTGAAAAATAATTTTCTCAGTCAATAAGAAAAATAAAAAAATATTGTCGTTGACGTTGTCTCCTTTTTGCTGGTAAAAATTTTCATATAATTATATAAACTTCATAATTAAAATACAATCTGGAATTGTCAGTTAGAGTATTAGGAGTTGGCAAAATATTGTTCAGTAATTTTAAGAATATTTACCAATTTGAACTTTTATATTTTGTCAAGAAAGTGTTTTTGGCAACCTTAAGGAAAAGATAATGATACATTATTAAGCTTGAGTATCAAAACACGTAAAGCATTTCTATAATCTTGTCATCCATTAATTTGCAGCAGATATTCTTCACAAAAGAATCAGGAGCACCATCTATAACACATGTAGGTATGTTACGATTATTTGAAAATTAAGGGTATAATAATTCATTGATGTTGATGGTTATCGAACCATTCCTTTATCCATACACAAATATTTTGTACGTTGAATTCAAGCTGTTCAGGGGTGTTGTTCATCAATTCATGAACTATTTCGGGCTTATACGATGATTTAGCTTCTTCTAAAATTATTTGGAATATTTCGCAATCGACGTTGTCTCCTAGTTTTTTTCCTGTGTATCCTCTATTCACTAATCTATCATATAATAGGGTGTTATCTGTTCTCAATACAAAAACGACGTCAAACCACCTCTCTGGGAAAAATTCACAACTGTGGTAATCTACTATGTTACCTCCAACACACATTGTTTCTTCCAAACCGTCCATTAACTTATCTTCGTCCAACACTGGGCACTGATACTCGTCATCGTATTCTCCCACACAGTTGTATTCCTTAGCTACTTTCGATATTTCAATCCATTGGAGACCTGTTAACTCCGATAATTGATGGCACATTCTTGATTTTCCAACACCGGGTGTACCAGTTATCATTATATTGGGAGCTTTCCTAGGAGGAAATGTTGGCACCTGATTCGATTCCATTTATGGATATTTCGGTAACACACAATGTTCTATAATTCTCGCACGACAAATCAATGGATACGAAATACCCTTTATTTTTTATAACTTATTTCAATTTCACTAGCAACAAGTTTTGGATAACCTCAATTCTAGTAAACCACAGAGATATCTGAGAACATGACTCATATTGGAACTACAGAAAGACTAAATTGGAA
Source organism: Hippodamia convergens (assembly GCA_038502775.1). NCBI lineage: Eukaryota > Metazoa > Arthropoda > Insecta > Coleoptera > Coccinellidae > Hippodamia > Hippodamia convergens. The sequence goes on from CM076607.1 coordinate 98,918,410, forward strand.
CAGTGGAACTACTTTATCAACATGAATAAACATTTATTTTCGCCATGAAGCCTTGAAAGTTTTTTAACAGTTGCAGCGATAGATGAACAGCTATTTGACATGGCCACGTTATACTTTTTTCAACACGGTGTGTGTATATATTAATATCGTGAAACTCAGGCTTACTGACATTATGCCTTCTTTCTTTATCTCTCATTCTTTAAATATCTATGATTAGTTAGCACAAGGAAACGATCGAGTGAAAAAAAAATTAAATTTTATTCACCATGTATGCAGTGATCATTTTTCATATATTTCAAGATTGCCTACCTCATATAATAAAGCTTTCCCTAGATTCTTGTCGAATATTACTGAAAATGATCATTGTTATGAACAAAAATCTATTTTTGTTTTACCTACAATTTTTTTTTTCAAGAACAACTTTCAAGGATGATAGAGCCTAAAGAAAAGGTGCCTGGCTGATGCTGACTTGTGCATAGTGTGACAACCTCTCACCACAAACACACTCTCCAAATTCTTTTTTTGATTATATATTTTTGAAAATTATTATCTATTGTTTTAGAAAATATTTTTTGAATTGTAGACAATTCATGTACATTAAATAAGTTGTTGAAATTTGTCTTTATTCTTTCTTTCCTTTCCTAAAATCTATTGAAAATGATGACGTTATCAGCATTTATATTAGAAGACCCAAATTCAATTCGAAAATGATATTAAAAAAAGGCGAAGTATTTAGATACCCGGATTTCTTGATGAAAATTTTGTCGAAATCGAAAAATGGTATTAGGATCACAGGAAGGCGAGGAGGTATTCAGATACCCGGAGCAGCGCCTGAAAATTTCCGGGGTAGGCAACCATCAATACACCATTGGGTATTGTGGGTTGCCTATCCCCAAAATTTTCAGGCGCTGCTCCGGGTATCTGAATACCTCCTCGTCTTCCTGTGATCCTAATACCATTTTTCGACTTTCGTAAAATTCAACAAAACTTCGACCAAATTTCTCTCGAAACGAAAATTTTTCGGAGAAAATTTCGTTGAAATCGAAAAATAGTATTAGGATCACAGGAGGGCGAAGAGGTATTCAGATACCCGGAGCAGCGCCTGAAAATTTCCGGGGTAGGCAACCATCAATACACCATTGGGTATTGTGGGTTGACTATTTCCAGAAATTTCAGGCGCTGCTCCGGGTATCTGAATACCTCCTCGCCTTCCTGTGATCCTAATACAAATTTTCCGACTTTCGTGAAATTCAACAAAACTTCGACCAAATTTCTATCGAAACGAAAATTTTTGGGTGAAAATTTCGTCGAAATCGAAAATCGGTATTAGGATAACAGGAGGGCGAGGAGGTATTCAGATACCCGGAGTAGCGCCTGAAAATTTTTGGGATAGGCAACCCGTCGTTCGTGAAAGATGTATCGATGGTTGCCTGCATCGGGAATTTTGAGGGGCTGCTCCGGGTATCTGAATACCTCCTCGCCCTCCTGTGATCCTAATACCATGTTTCCGACTCTCGTAAAATTCAACAAAACTTCGACTAAATTTCTTTCGAAACGAAAATTTTTGGGTGAAAATTTCGTCGAAATCGAAAATCGGTATTAGAATCACAGGAGGGCGAGGAGGTATTCAGATACCCGGAGTAGCGCCTGAAAATTTTTGGGATAGGCAACCCGTCGTTCGTGAAAGATGTATCGATGGTTGCCTGCATCGGGAATTTTGAGGGGCTGCTCCGGGTATCTGAATACCTCCTCGCCCTCCTGTGATCCTAATACCATTTTTCCGACTTTCGTAAAATTCAACAAAATTTCGACCAAATTTCTTTCGAAACGAAAATTTTTGGGTGAAAATTTCGTCGAAATCGAAAATCGGTATTAGGATCACAGGAAGGCGAGGAGGTATTCAGATACCCGGAGCAGCGCCTGAAAATTTCCAAAGTAGGCAACCATCAATACACCACTAGAAATTGTGGGTTGCCTATCTCGAAAAATTTCAGGCGCTGCTCCGGGTATCTGAATACCTCCTCGCCTTCCTGTGATCCTAATACCATTTTTCCGACTTTCGTAAAATTCAACAAAATTTCGACCAAATTTCTTTCGAAACGAAAATTTTTGGGTGAAAATTTCGTCGAAATCGAAAATCGGTATTAGGATCACAGGAAGGCGAGGAGGTATTCAGATACCCGGAGCAGCGCCTGAAAATTTCCAAAGTAGGCAACCATCAATACACCACTAGAAATTGTGGGTGTCCTATCTCGAAAAATTTCAGGCGCTGCTCCGGGTATCTGAATACCTCCTCGCCTTCCTGTGATCCTAATACCATTTTTCCGACTTTCGTAAAATTCAACAGAACTTCGACCAAATTTCTCTCGAAACGAAAATTTTCGGAGAAAATTTCGTTGAAATCGAAAAATAGTATTAGGATCACAGGAGGGCGAGGAGGTATTCAGATACCCGGAGCAGCGCCTGAAAATTTCCGGGGTAGGCAACCATCAATACACCATTGGGTATTGTGGGTTGCCTATCCCCAAAATTTTCAGGCGCTGCTCCGGGTATCTGAATACCTCCTCGTCTTCCTGTGATCCTAATACCATTTTTCGACTTTCGTAAAATTCAACAAAACTTCGACCAAATTTCTCTCGAAACGAAAATTTTTCGGAGAAAATTTCGTTGAAATCGAAAAATAGTATTAGGATCACAGGAGGGCGAGGAGGTATTCAGATACCCGGAGCAGCGCCTGAAAATTTCCGGGGTAGGCAACCATCAATACACCATTGGGTATTGTGGGTTGACTATTTCCAGAAATTTCAGGCGCTGCTCCGGGTATCTGAATACCTCCTCGCCTTCCTGTGATCCTAATACAAATTTTCCGACTCTCGTGAAATTCAACAAAACTTCGACCAAATTTCTATCGAAACGAAAATTTTTGAGTGAAAATTTCGTCGGAATTGAAAATCGGTATTAGGATCACAGGAAGGCGAGGAGGTATTCAGATACCCGGAGCAGCGCCTGAAAATTCTCTAGGTAGGCAACCATCAATACACCACTGGAAATTGTGGGTTGCCTATCTCGAAAAATTTCAGGCGCTGCTCCGGGTATCTGAATACCTCCTCGCCTTCCTGTGATCCTAATACAAATTTTCCGACTTTCGTGAAATTCAACAGAACTTCGACCAAATTTCTCTCGAAACGAAAATTTTTCGGAGAAAATTTCGTTGAAATCGAAAAATAGTATTAGGATCACAGGAGGGCGAGGAGGTATTCAGATACCCGGAGCAGCGCCTGAAAATTTCCGGGGTAGGCAACCATCAATACACCATTGGGTATTGTGGGTTGCCTATCTCCAAAAATTTCAGGCGCTGCTCCGGGTATCTGAATACCTCCTCGCCCTCCTGTGATCCTAATACCATTTTTCCGACTTTCGTAAAATTCAACAAAACTTCGACCAAATTTCTCTCGAAACGAAAATTTTTCGGAGAAAATTTCGTTGAAATCGAAAAATAGTATTAGGATCACAGGAGGGCGAGGAGGTATTCAGATACCCGGAGCAGCGCCTGAAATTTCTGGAAATAGTCAACCCACAATACCCAATGGTGTATTGATGGTTGCCTACCCCGGAAATTTTCTGGCGCTGCTCCGGGTATCTGAATACCTCCTCGCCCTCCTGTGATCCTAATACCATTTTTCCGACTTTCGTAAAATTCAACAAAACTTCGACCAAATTTCTCTCGAAACGAAAATTTTTCGGAGAAAATTTCGTTGAAATCGAAAAATAGTATTAGGATCACAGGAGGGCGGGAAGGTATTCAGATACCCGGAGCAGCGCCTGAAAATTTCCGGGGTAGGCAACCATCAATACACCATTTGGTATTGTGGGTTGCCTATCTCCAAAAATTTCAGGCGCTGCTCCGGGTATCTGAATACCCCCTCGCCCTCCTGTTATCCTAATACCATTTTTCCGACTTTCGTAAAATTCAACAAAACTTCGACCAAATTTCTATCGAAACGAAAATTTTTGGGTGAAAATTTCGTCGAAATCGAAAATCGGTATTAGGATCACAGGAAGGCGAGGAGGTATTCAGATACCCGGAGCAGCGCCTGAAATTTTTGGACATAGGCAACCCACAATACCCAATGGTGTCTTGATGGTTGCCTACCCCGGAAATTTTCAGGCGCTGCTCCGGGTATTCAGATACCTCCTCGCCCTCCTGTGATCCTAATACCATTTTTCCGACTTTCGCAAAATTCAACAAAACTTTGACCAAATTTCTCTCGAAACGAAAATTTTTGGGTGAAAATTTCGTCGAAATCGAAAATCGGTATTAGGATCACAGGAAGGCGAGGAGGTATTCAGATACCCGGAGCAACGCCTGAAATTTTTGGACATAGGCAACCCACAATACCCAATGATGTCTTGATGGTTGCCTACCCCGGAAATTTTCAGGCGCTGCTCCGGGTATCTGAATACCTCCTCATCCTCCTGTGATCCTAATACAATTTTTCCGAATCTCGTAAACTTCAACAAAACTTCGACCAAATTTCTCTCGAAATGAAAAGATTCCGTCGAAATCGAAAATTATCAGGATCACAGCAGGGCGAGGAGGTATTCAGATACTCGGAATTTCTACCCAAAGATTTTCGTTTCGATAGGAATATCGATGCGATCCAATATTAGGAATAAGGAGTTTAAAAGCAATAAAACAACTAGTACTGATATTTTGTAGGTGTTGTATTTGTGAGGTTGCAGTAGGTTCTGTACTGAGTACAACATCTTTTACACATGAGATTACAATTGAATTGGTTGAAAGAAACCAAATTGGAACAAGTAAACACACACAACTACTAACAAGAGAGTTGTAAAAACACATTTACACAGATGGAAATGAGACTTAATGACAGTACCGCAGCCCCAGTTTTCATATTTTTATTTCTTAATGACTTGTTACAATTAAAACTTTCATTCTAACACCAATACAAAAAATTTCAATCATTCATATAAAAAAAAATATTTATAAAATACCCCATATCCTCATTCATACAATATAAAAAATACACAATAGGGAATATATCAACAGAGATAGAATCATGCAAAAAAGTTGCTGAAGATAATTTAGTATATGTTGAAACAATTAAAATTTGAAAATAATGTTTTTGTCAATAATACATACTTCCCTTCAGTATCATTATGGAATAGAACCAATAAACTCAATAAAAAGAGAATTCTTATTTAACATTTCAGTTCCTTTACAATTATATTGAATAATGTGAAGTTTATAATGTATTTCTTATTTTTTTAAGTGAATTTCTCTATATCTATTATTCATACTATAAAAGATTTCAATTGGTAAATTAAGAGCGGGTAAAACATTTTCCATTAAAAAGCTCAAAGCTCTGTCAAAATTTTCCCTATGTACAACGAAATAAACTGTTCAAATTAATAACTTACATTTTTTCTTTTGGACATAATATTTATATGTATGTTTTACAATTGTTTAGCTTCAACTATACAAAATTGATCCTAAAACGGGAAACGTTCTTCAATTGAAGAAATTCTCGTCATTTTTACTTGAAATTACTGTCTGAAATACTCGAATCAAAACAAGTAACTGAAACTATTCGAATATGTAAGGAACTATTTTCAAATTAATAAGATGGGCACCAATGTTCAAATAGATCAAGTTACACCTGAATCATTGAGTTGCACATGACAATTAATCTTCAGAAACTTGAATTTATTTATATATTTAGTGTTGCATTCATGAAAATAATTCTTAGATCATTCTGACCAACTTTAATAAATAGGGTGAACAACTGTTGGGCTTCTTCCATTAATTGTCATGTGAAAGACAGACACTTCGATCTCGAGTATTTCAGGATGAAAACTTAAAATATAGCTTGTTTACAACTCTTTACTTGCTCCATACCTAAAGAGAACGCTTGAAATTACTGTACAAATGAGCTTCCCTATCTGAAAATTCAGAATTTCAACTGAGGTACCAAAAACAGACCGGACTTGAGACTGAACCATTAAAATTGCACCGAGATGTGTGCATTGCTTTTCATCGTACCTGCAGGAAAGCATCTTATAACTTTGGTCCTTTCAGATACTTCCCGAACAGATACAATAAGCACCAACAAGTTAATCTGTAACACTTCTTTCACTGCTTGTGTATCACTTTGATAAGAAAACCATATGCACATTATATTTTTTTGTTTTTCGTTTCACTCGAATTGTTCGACACTGGGTTTTCACCAATGAGTTTTTTCCGCGTTCCTTCAAAGGTCTCCGAAAATAAGAACTTTTTACAATTCTTTTTTCTTCGAGAAACTTTCTGTGGACTTTCAAAGAATGAATAAATATCACATGATGTAATCATTATTGGATTTTCATATCAAATAAATCTTCCTCCTATTCGAATATGTTCACTACTATTGCACAAACATTGATAAAATTACTCCAAAGACAAACCAATAGCTAGGAAAACTGAAGAAGTCTAAAAAAGAACGCATTTCAAGATATTGTCCGTTCTGTTTGCTTCAAACTTTGAATGAAAATACTGTCGTGAAAGTTTCTCTGGATTAATGTTTTGTTATCTCAACAAGAAATTACATCCTCGAACCCTTAAAACCTTTGAAGAACGCAAGAAATGTGTAAAACTTAGTGTTTGTTGCCCTATCATCACTGACTGACAGCTGGTGATTTTTTTTCCGAGTCCTGATTGGGGGTGGTACCTTGGGGGGGGCCGCCTCGATCTCCGACGCTAGCGCCCCAAGAGTTCGAGCCGGGCATCGGTGAATCCGCGTGGAAGCCATGGTTGTCATGGTCCAGCGAATTGGCTGCGTCGTACTGGGTATTTTCTAATCTTGTTATGAGCCGCTCATCTTCGTCTCCAAATTCTCCGCCCATGAGCGACGGCTCACCCACTACCATCACATCCTGCAATCGTACCAACAGAACAAACATAAATTTCGACATTTTTTTTTTCACAAAACATTGTATTTTCAAGGTAATTTTGGTGAATTTCAGCTAAGTATGTCAATATTTTTTCATCTATTTCAGTAGTGCTGTAATTTACTCATGGCAGCATTATTTTCAGTTAAACTTTTTGTTTTGTGGTTGTCAACAGTGACACACCTAAATTCAAATTCCGTAATCTGTCATTTTCGAAGCAGTAACGGCAACTGCCAAGATAAAATATGAAAGTCACCAGGACACATAATCTGAATTTTTCATTGAATTTCGACAATATTTCACAAAAATTGACTGAAATGGAGAAAATATCATCTTGTACCAGTGTTGGAATAGGCGCTCAATCTGCAAATTGTTTTAGAATATACTATTCTTTGACAAATCCATTCATTTTGCCACAACAAAATCATGTTGGCCTCCTCTCACAGATTCATCTCATCTGTCAAATTTATGAAAGAGGAAACAGTTCTGCCAATCAATATTTTTCAGCGCAAAAATCACTAAACAATATTTGTCGAAATATTCCGTAAATTTCGATAAAACGAATTAGGGAAAATAATGTATGATACTCCTACAGAAGGCTCATTCTAACACTCGTTACCTTCTGCACTTGTATCATAAATAATTATTTCCTTAGTCATTGGATATATATTGAAATTTATGAAACATTTCTATAAATATTGTTCAGTGATTTTTTATATTGAAAAATATCGATTGGCAGAACTGTTTCCTTTCTCATAAATTTGACAGATAATGAATAAATCCGTGGTAGGGTACCAACATGTAATAGCTAAATTTCCCATGAAATCTGTAGAATGGAATATTCCCCCATGAATTTGTTCTACGAGATGTTTGGGAATGAATGAATTTTTAGATAATTTAAAAAATACTGATTGATACATTATCCAATTGTGATTGATGCACTTTTAATATCGCAGTTTTTCTTGCATATTTATATGTCTACCAGGAAAAATAACTATGAATTTTTTTATGTTACTGTTATGCGATTTGGAGCAAACTTTTTTCAAATATTCTTGTTCAGTGATGAAATTTGAACACTATTCTAAATATAAAGAAGGTATAATACAACAATTTTGTCAAGTTTTTACAAAAATAATTATCGAGACTGAAAAATTCAACCAATCACAAAGTTTCAAATGAAATAAACACATGAAAAAACGCGTGAAAAACAATCTTGCATACATACCTGGGACGCTAGGGAAAAATTCGGCCCGGGAGATCGTTTTTTGTTTGGCGTCGGTGCTGAGTTGTTTGCAGCGCCCCCTGAGTTTGAACCTTTGCGTTTTCTTCTTTTATTGGCAGGCCTTTGAGATTCTGCAAAATATCCGAATTAGGAGTTGTCCCAAGAACACGAACACGGTGCACGAAAATGAAGAGTTTCAGCTCATTTCTTTTCGAAAAACACGAGACAAGCAACCGAAATCTAGCTAGTTGAGACAATGGGTAATTGTATGTGAGTATTTGAAAATCGTGTTACTAAAGAAAGGAGAAAGATGTTGACATCGTTTCAAAGTTGACTCCTAAATACAGCAGCAAAAATTGTAATTCATCTTAAAATTTGTTATCCAATGAAGCAAAAAATAAAGAAGATTTAGCAAATTAATTTTCATAGAAAACAGAAGTTTCTCAACAATCTCATGTTACGTTTATTTTAAGTAAGATGTCTAGGTTAATTCGAAAAGAAAATACAAGAAATGAAAAAGGGCTCAAGTGCTCAATAAAATTGGTACCTCTCTTACCCGGCGGGGCACACATCCTCTGCCACTTCTGAAAAAGCGTCGTTTTGAGGCAGTCCCTCGGACTGAGAGCATACGCTTTATGCCTCGACATCAATTCCTGCATCGGTTCTAATATCACACATAACTGAAAAGGAACGGACCGTTAAAGACAAAAATGATAACAGAGATTAGTGTAGAAATATCGAAGGCAACTTACCCTAAGATAATTGAGTGTAGAATTCGTGATTCCTTGCCTAGTGATATTTTTCGATAACTGTTCTAACATACTAGGATCCTGTTGCGAATGTACACCTACTACAGTTCTTGGGATAAGCTCTCGATGTGTCCGTATCGTGAAATGCCACGATTTTATTCTCATCAAGTCATCAAATGTAAATTCTAGGATTAATCGGCCTTCTGTACAGACCTGCAACAAATCAAAACGGTCAGTTTTGAAAAACATTGGTCTTCGATCATAAAATCAAAATTTCAACATGCAATTTTCTAGGAAACAAAATAAAAATTATGCCCGTTTGCAGTTCGAACCACTAAGAGAAAGAGTAAAAATTTCCTTGACTCTTTTCGTTGCTTTGATGGTAACTAGCTAAATTCCCAATAGATGGCACCATCTCGAACAAGATCAGAAATGTCAAATAGATTGACATCTGTCAACTACATTTGGTGAGGTTAAAAACTACACACAAGAAGAATAATTTCTTCAGCTGAATTGTTGGATTGTTTGAAGTGCAAAGACGTGATTTCTATTTAATTCAAATCTTCTGTGAGTCTTCGTTATAAAAGAAAAAAATATTCAAATTCGATCTTATGGTAATTGGTTGAAACGTTGAGTTTTTATATTCACCTTTGTTTGCCATGGTTTGCCATGATGCGTCACCATTGTGCACTGATCACAGTCCAATGTAATACTAGTGTTGTGGAAGGACTCCTTTGGATGTTTCATATTATAGTATAGCTCAGTCACCCCGCCTTCAAATATACTCCTAAAATACCTCGGAATCAGCGTCCTGCCGATAGCTGAAAGCAAAAGAACATGTCATCTTGCAAGAATTAACTGCTCGAAAGAAAAAAGCTAAATTCATTAAAATCTTAACTGGGTAGACCACCTATCAAGCCTTTAATTATGAAGGTCGGGTGGAAACTATTCAAGGAGAGCAATAAAATAAAGGAATGACCATTGAAACAACCAAGCTTTGTTCAGCATTCAACCTGATCATTTTTGAAGAACTCATTGGGAAGAAGTAAATGTAATCCAAGATATATTATTATTGCAATTGGCCATCAACCGAGGGTCCTTTAGACTGTAATTTAACAATCTTTGGTACATCCAATTATTGATTAAGTAAAAAAAACGAAAAAAAAAAAAACAAAAAAAAATAATACAAATCAGCAAAAATGATAATTTTACTTACTGTATCGTTTCGGACCATCTTCCAAGCAGAACGCCAGCGTCAAAGAAGCATCGTCTTCGAAGAACTCCGTTGCAAAAGCGTCCCACCATAAATTATCACTCTCCTAGAATATAAAAAAAAATCGCTGTAAGGGACCGCTAAAATCTCATGTAATGAAAGAGGATGTAAGCAGTTCTTTTTAGCATGCGACTGGAGATGCGGAACTTCCATTTTGACGCTACTAGATGTCGCCACTTGTAATATTTTACTCAGCAGGCTCAAACTATTTGTTTCAAAAGTAGAAGTTTTTATGAAAATTTTGTCCCTGAGCGATACTAATGATGAAAATTAAGGCTGAAACCTCTCAGTGACAAAATCTTATACCTTTTCTCCAGCCTTAGGATAAAAAATATGTGAGGCTGGCAATCGAAAATGGTATTCATTTCAATTATTACTACTTTAAATTCAAACATGTTTCAAAAAAAAAAAAAAAATACGCTTGTTTCAACTCAGAAATGTAATGAATTAAAGAATCTTTAGCTACTTTATAAGCTCTAGCCAACCTGTGTTTATTCCAAACAACTTTGCCTATGAACATACATTTCAGTTCAGAAGAGACAAACAGATTAATTTTTTCAAGTCAGAACTATATCCGTAATTTGAACCTTGCATCGAACTTTTTTGACAATCAAGAATGAAACAAATCTTGAGATTATTTAAATTATAAATGTCCACATTTTTATAGGCACAAAAAATATTAGACAATCAACATAAGGAAACAGTTTTTAATTTTTGTAAATTGATCATTATCTACTTTATGGATAACCTATTCAAATAGATGTTACTTGATTTTTAAATAGAAAGGAATATCATTTTTCATTATTAAATTATGCATATTTTGACAATATTGAGTCGAACCTACCTTGCAAAAAATTCTGTAACTTTGTTCTGATTTCTAAAACGATGTTAAAAATATCATGATATAAAATTTTTGCGGCAGAATATAACAGAATTTCATAAACTTTACTTCGGCTGCTGTTGTAATTTTTCTTTTATTGAACTTTGAATTTCACGTTTTTGAATTGATATTGTCAACATCGTTTTATCGCATAAGAAACAAGATAGAGAGAACGTGTATTCGAACTTTTTATGACATGATCCGTTCTTCAGTGATCAGAATGAGTGAAAGAACGGACTTAACAATTGACCGTTAGTGTTCAACAAAGTATGAGCTGGTTTTGTTCTAATCAGGAATACCGTTACAAGTCAATTATAGTTTTGCGCTGTATTTGGGATATTCTCACTAGGTCTTAACAACGGTGTGATCACCGACCAAGTATTGTCCAAAAAAAATAGCGATACATTGTGAAAAAGGTATTTCTAACGTCATAAATGTTTCTTAGGTCTTCTAAAACATGCAAAATTAAAAAAAAGGTCAACTTACGCTTACCTCCGTCCTCTGCTGCAACCTTTTATTGAGTTCGTATATCCTATAGTCAGGTTGACCAAAGTAAGGTGTATGCCTTCTAGGTACTGGCAAGGATCTGCGAAAGAAAAAAAAATGTTATCCTGACATGCCAGATATCCTCAAAATGGAGAGTCAAATTTTTACAGCAATCGGATCATTGTATCATGAAAACAATGAAAATGCAGAACGAAGTTGAATATGAAATTTTGATAACCGAAAGTTCTGTTAAAACTGCCTAGTTTTGTAATCTGTACATAAAATGAGAAGATTGATAACTTAGTTTTCAAAGAAAGACAAGACTATGATAATGGGAGCATACAGTACGCCTTCATAAAAAATGTTGCAGTCATCCCGAATAAGACTTAGATCGAAAACGAACAGGAGAATTGGCTACCTGAACCAATATAATTCGGGAGATCCATCAAACAGCATTCCGAGTGTGTTTCATTGTGATGCAAAATCCAGGATGCCTGGATATTAATCTAATTTTAGTCCACTACAGGACTTGAATTATTTATAAAAGCATTTTCTCCTAGTTCTGAATATAGAATCGATGGTCGTACAGATATTGACGAACGCGATATTTTATTAACCGGTTATCTGGATTACGTTGATAGTCCGTAAAAAAATTGAGTCACGAATTTCAGAGCGAAAACTGAATATTGTTCAAGTTTAGGGGAAATTGCATTCGAATTAATTTAGGGATGATATTGGCAGATATGCTGAGAATTTCTCACAAAAGTACTCAAAATTTCAACGCACTTACTAGATGAAAAAATTTCTCTTTGATTTTTTCAGATTATTAGAAGATTTCGATTGAAATTCGTTCTTTCTTTGTCTGTATTGTAGAGAGTTCTTCAAGCAGAAATATTAACAAATCTAGAGAGAAACTATCAGAAGTGCTATACAGGGTTATTCAAAAATATAGCTCTGTAGAATATTTTTAGGAAAGACACAAGATTCAGGATTGAAATTCTAAAGGAGAGCTTCAAGTAAGAAGACGACTTCTCATATATTTTTTTAAGGTTCCGGAAGTGACATCAACTTTCGTTTTTCAAATGGGAAGATCCAATTTTTATAGCATTAATAGATTCTCCATTGAAATCTGAGGCTTTTTGATTCCAAAAGTTTGAATTTTCCCGAGAAAATTCTCTTCAAATGAGGAAATGAGGAAAAAATTTCTCAAAATTGAACTCTGTTGAAATACAGACAACTTAGAGAAGAAAGGCTGATGCTTCTTTTCCGATTGCGTGATTTTCAGAATATGATAAAGGAGGTCACAAATTCTTTGTCAAAGTTAGAAGTGAGGAAACATCCAAAAATCGTTTTTTTCAAATTGGAAGCATTTTCGGAATCTTCGTCAAAAAATAATAGGAGCATACGTCCAAACTTTTATCCCAGAATGAATATTTTTCGAGATATTCAGGAAAATCTTCAATTCTTCAATTTTCAATCTCATTCCAAATGTGTTTTTTTACTGGAAAATAATTAGAAGTCAAGTGAAATTTTTGGAAATCTCTGTTTTCGAGAAAATACTTTCTTATAGTTCAGACGAGTTCAGTTTTTCTTTATTTCTTAAAGCTTAGGATAATTTCCGCAAATTCTGGAGAATTTCTTTTTTATCATGATAGGAAAATTTGAATTTTCAGTAATGAAATTGTTACATGTTCTGTTAATTATTCTTTCAAAAGCTTTAAAAATTATTACAAATTATTTTTTTCTGCATCACTGAGAATTTTTTACGTTCACTTCACTAATACTCACATTGGGAATTTTAAATCAATTGTTGCTCTCGCATTACAGATGATAATTCGAGAACTTAACTCGTCTGAACTATAGAAAATATTTTCTCGATAACAGAGATTTCCAAAAATTTCACTTGACCGCTAATTATTTTCCAGTTAAAAATCACATTTGGTATGAGATTGAAAATTGAAGACAAAATCGGATTTTTCATTTTGGGATAAAACTCTTGGACGTATGCTCCTATTATTTTTTGACGAAGATTTCGAAAAAGCTTCGAAAAATGGGGTTCCAAATTGAAATAAACGTTTTTTGATGTTTCGTCACTTCAAACTTTGTCAAAGAAATTGTGACCTCTTGTATCATATTCTGAAAATCACGCTATCGTAAAAGAAGCATCAGCCTTTCTTCTCGGAGATTCCCAAAAATGAGAATTTTTAATTAAAAACCTCGAAGTTGTCTCAACAGAGTTCAATTTTGAGATTTTTTTTCGTATTTCCTCATTTAAAGAGAATTTTCTCGGGGAATTTCAAACGTTTGTAATCGAGAAGACTCAGAATTCAATGGAGAATCTATTTATGCAATAAAAAATATACGAGAAGTCGTCTTCTTATTTGAAGCTGACCTTTTGAATTTCAATCCTGAATCTTGTGTCATTCCTAAAAATATTCTATAGAGCCAAATTCGTGAATAACCCTGTATAATTTAATATTGTTAACATCAGAACAAAGAATTTACTTGGGCAGTATTTAATTTTGGTTTTATCTAAGACTGGCAGATAAAAGCAAAAAAAGTTTCTAGAAATTCAGAATTCTCCCAAAATATGAATCTTATTCGATATCAGAGTTCCAATTTGATGCCAATCAATGATTATCTTCATTTAAGTGCTGTAATATAAAGATTGTAAGGTCGCAGTGGACTGTAACTTCTTCTAAACTATTCTACGTCACTGCAAACCGGAAACAATCATCTGCCATATCGGTACACCTTCGCGGACGCCCTTATATTTCACCCGAACCATACAAACCTGTAGAACGCGGCGTTGCCAAACGGGGCACACGGGAAGAAATCCTGCTGCAGATGGGGCGACAGCATCCCGACGCCCGCGTTAAAACCGCCCTTCTTGGACGGCACCGCGGCGGCATCCTGAGCGCCAGCGGCGCACAGCGCGCTCAGTAGGGGGTCGAAGGGGGTCTCGGCCCCGACGGGCATGGGCGGGGACGAGAAGCGGCCGGAGAACTTGCCGCCCCGCGGGCGCCCTCTACGCGTGCCGCCCGCGCCCTTGGGCGGCGGGCCATATTTCATCGGGTCATCGAAGTAGCCGGCTATCTCCGCCGAAATCGTGGTGGGGGTGGGCGCGCGGGCAAGCCAGTGGCGGAGGTTGAAGGGGTTAAACGATAGGTTCGGTCCTGTTCTTCGCACTATTTGAGTTTTTTCGTAGGGATGTTCATGATTAACACTTCACTTTGCATCTGATGTTCGGCTTTGAGTCTTATAGGCAATGTAGGTAGTTCAAATGACCGTCGGAGATAACAATGAAAATGGGCTACTGGAAATGTAAATTATGAAGTAAACTGTAGAACTATGGCAGGAAGGCCTCCTGAAATTTATTTCATAATTTAGATTGTCACTAGACCGTTTTCATTGCCATGTAACTTTTTTTTCTTCTGGTTAAGAGTATTCCGGGGTTTTTGGCCTAACATAAGCATCTTCAGAGGATTTTAACCATAACCAAGGGCTTTTGATATTTTCTGTTCATGTTGTGCTTATGTTTGCAAATCTATATGGCTTCCATGTCCGTCCTAGGTTAGTAACTTTTGATGTTGGAAATGGAAAAACTAGTCTGGAAGACTCTTATAATGTTAATCTTTCTTTCGATATTATTTTAGTTTGCAGGTATAGGCGATGTAAGGCTGTTATAAATTCTAGAGGAAGACATATTGGATATTTCCGTCTGATATTTCTTTTTTTATCATTTTTGTCTCTTGAGTTTTTTCAATTTAATGAAGAAGAACTTTGAAAGATAGTGTCAAATAGATTTGTTTAATAATGAGCTCCACTGATAGAATCTATATTAATAACACCTGCGAAGAAAAAACCCTGAGGATTGAAAATTTAATAAAACTATAAGAGAAATTTCGAGTATCAAAAAATTCATCACACCATCAACATCATAATGTTACATTACTGTGTTACAAAGAATATCTTTAACTTTACTCGAAACCCATGAAATTTTCTAATCTAAATTTAAAAAAAATTAATAGTTAAAACGTTAAATTTTTGACCAACTGAGTGGTTCATTGAAATTCAAGGAGAATATCTTAAAACAACATTTTACATCGTATCGTATATTACGAATTTCAAGACTCCACGGTTATTGAATACTTTCGTCTCCAGCTTGTCTGTCCCAACATATTGTCTCTATATTTATATATCGGGATTAATAAATTGAAATTGACGAAACGGTGTTACCAGTTTTCCTGATAATTTCTTATCTTTCTAGAATATGAGGAAGACGTCTGATTATGTAGGTCAATAAATATTTGAGCAACAGGTTGACGATTCTAACGTGCGGTTGCAATGGATAGATATTTATTATTGAGTTCATGAATATAGAAAAGTCTTACAAATTTTACTCATATTCAAATTATATCTTTATAGTTTTGTAGATTTCCCATTGAATTGCATATTTGAGAGAAAAATAAATGAATTTGAGGTAATAATTTCTGTGATGAAACAGCATGTGAAAAAAATTGCGCCAGAAAATCATAGAAACAGAATAAAATCACCAATTATAGAAGAGGCGGCGATCATAGAAAATTTCCGAAAAAGTCTTAGATAAAACGAATATCTGCTGAAAACCATAGATTTGAGTATCATTGTATAAAATCATCATTTATAGAAGAGGCGTTCATAGAAATTTTCCGAAAAGGTCTTAGAATGAATATTTGTAGAAAATCATAGACATGAGTGTCATTATATAAAATCAATATAAATGACGCAGTGATCGAGTCATAAAAAACCATATAATGTCATGGGAATCTCAAGCGAATGCCACCATAGAATCACCTTATCACCAACGATCGACCAAGGAGGAATCATTCACCATATGGTTAAGCGATAAAATGCGTTGCTCTGGAAAATATCGCTATTGCAGAGAATCACCAAGTAACGGCAAAGTGACGATCATATAATAGAATATTTTATCACCTAAATTTTTTGCGAATCCAAGATATAAAAAATCATCCTGCGAATCATCGATAAAATGAATATCTGTAGAGAATCATAAATGAGTGTCATTGTATAAAATCACCTATTATAGATGATGGAGTGATAGAGTCATAGAAAACTACATATCGTCATCGGAATCTTACGCGAATGCCATAGATAAAGAATCACCTAATCACCAACGATCGGCCAAAGAGGAATCATAAACTACGAGGGTAAGCGGTAAAATGAGTTGCTCTGGAAATATTTTTTATTGTAGAGAATCACCAAGTAACGATGAAGTAACGATCAAATAATAGAACATTCTATCATCTAAATTCTTTGCGAATCCAAGATATTAAAAATCATCCCCACGAATCACCGATAAAATGAAGATCTGTAGAGAATCATAAATGAGTGTCATTGTATAAAATCACCAATAATAGATGATGGAGTAATAGAGTCCTAGAAAACTACATATCGTCATGGGAATCTTACGCCAATGCCATAGATAAGTAATCACCAACGATCGGACAAAGAGGAATCATAAACCACGAGGGTAAGCGATAAAATGAGTTGCTCTGGAAATAATTTTTATTGTAGATAATCACCAAGTAACGATGAAGTGACGATCAAATAATAGAACATCCTATCATCTAAATTCTTTGCGAACCCAAGATATAAAAAATCATCAAACGATTCATCGATAAAATGAATCTGTAGAGAACCATAAATGAGTGTTATTGTATAAAATCACCAATTATAGATGATGGGGTGATAGAGTCATAGAAAACTACATATCGTCATCGGAATCTTACGCGAATGCCATAGATAAGGAATCACCTAATCACCAACGATCGGCCAAATAGGAATCATTCACCACGTGGTTAAGCTCTTGAAATAATTGTTTTTGTAGAGAATCACCAAGTAACGATGAAGTGACGATCAAATAATAGAACATCCTATCATCTAAATTCTTTGCGAACCCAAGATATAAAAAATCATCAAACGATTCATCGATAAAATGAATATCTGTAGAGAACCATAAATGAGTGTTATTGTATAAAATCACCAATTATAGATGATGGGGTGATAGAGTCATAGAAAACTACATATCGTCATCGGAATCTTACGCGAATGCCATAGATAAGGAATCACCTAATCACCAACGATCGGCCAAATAGGAATCATTCACCACGTGGTTAAGCTCTTGAAATAATTGTTTTTGTAGAGAATCACCAAGTAACGATGAAGTGACGATCAAATAATAGAACATCCTATCATCTAAATTCTTTGCGAACCAAAGATATAAAAAATCATCAAGCAAATCATCGATAAAATGAATATCTTCCGAAAAACATAAATATGGGTGTCATTGTATAAAATCACCAATTACAAACGATCGGGTGACGACCATAGAAAACCACATATCGCCATCTTCCGCGAACGGTCGGTGGACCCGACAAATAAACCCCCGAGACTTCGAATCACCACCGACTGACAAATGGGGCATCAATCATCGCGTACGTGAGACACATGGCCGAGAGCGTCGCGACGTCGACGACGGCGGTTGAGAGCGGCAACGTCGACCGCGGCCAGAGTTCCCCGGCGGTCTACTGAGACGGAATCGAACGTCATCGGCGTCCACGTGAACCGAGGCGCCGGGCGAGCGCACTGGGACGCCGGCGTCCCGTTGCCGGGCGCTCCGACGCTTTACACGCGACGGGGAAAACGGCCCGCCCGGGCGGCTAATTAGAAATACGGGACACATCCGCGAAAGTGTGCCAGGAAGGATGCTAATGCGAGAGAAATTCTTTGGGACCTTCTGGTTCAGAGGTTACGACCCCTGTTTATATGTGTTGACACCAAAAAGATTGTACACGCAGAAAAAACTTCAGCGTAATTTTTATCATGTCAATTCGGCCGATCAACAGGTTTTACTCCGCTTAAATTTCATCTGATTCTTTGAAGTAATTCTTCTTCCCCTTCAAAAGAATGCTGATGATGGCAAAAAGTGATCTCGTCCAAAAAAGCAAGTAAAATGTATACGAAGTAAATTACCTACAAGTGTAGATGAATTTGTTGAAAACATCAGGTAAAATTTGTACGAAGTAAATTCTCGAAAGAGGTTTTCCCAGAAAAGTAAATGAATTTATTAGATTGTTTCAATTAATTCTTCCACCCCTTCAGAAGAATCCTGATGATGGGCTTATTGATTTGCAGGAATATGTTCTCATTAAGAAACACCAAGTAAAATTTATACGAAGTAAAACACCTTGAAGGGAAGATGAATCCACCAAACGAAACAACAGGTAAAATTTATACGGAGTAAATTACCTAGAAAGATAGATGAACTTGTTGAAAACATCAGGTAAAATTTATACGAAGTAAAACACCGGGAGAGGAAGATGAATCCATCAAAAAAAAAAAACAACAGGTAAAATTTATACGATGTAAATTACCTAGGAGGATAGATGAACTTGTTAAAAACATCAGGAAAAATTTATTCGAAGTAAAATACCGGAAGAGGTTCTACCAGAAAGGTAAATGAATTTATTAGAAAAAAAAGTTGACTTGATTCTTTCAATTAATTTTTCATCCTCTTCAGAAGAATCCAGATGATGGGCGTATTGGTTTGTAGGAATATGGTTTCATTAAGAAACACCGAGTAAAATCCATACGAAGTAAATTACCGGGAAGGGAAGATGAATCCATCAAAAGAAACAACAAGTAAAATTTATACGATGTAAATTACCTAAAAGGATAGATCAACTTGTTAAAAACATCAGGTAAAATTTATTCGAAGTAAAATTCCGGAAGAGGTTTTCTCAGAAAGGTTATTGAATTTATTAGAAAAAAGTTGACTTGATTCTTTCAATTAATTCTTCATCCTCTTAAGAAGAATTCAGATGATGCGCTTATTGATTTGCAGGAATATGGTTTCATTAAGAAACATTAAGTAAAATTCATACGAAGTAAATTACCGGGAAGGGAAGATGAATCCACTAAAAGAAACAACAGGTGAAATTTATACGAAGTAAATTACCCAGAAGGATAGATGAACTTGTTAAAAACATCAGGTAAAATTTATTCGAAGCAAAATCCCGGAAGAGGTTTTCCCAGAGAGAGAAATGAATTTACTAGAAAAATATTTGACTTGATTCTTTCAATTAATTATTCAATCCCTTGAGAAGAATCCAGATGATGGGCGTATTGATCTGCAGGAAAATGATTTCGTTAAGAAACATCAAGTAAAATTTATACGAAGTTAAACACCGGGAAGGGAAGATGAATTCATTAAAAGAAACAACAGGTGGAATTTATATGAAGTAAATTACCTAAAAAGAAAGATGAACTTGTAGAAAACATCAGGTAAATTTTATTACGAAGTAAAATCCCGTTAGGAATTTACGCGAAGTAAATTGCCTGGAAAGTAATTCACACGAAGTGAATTACCTGTAAGGGATTGAATCAATTCGTAAAATCCTTTTCTACCAGAAAAATTAGAAATTATTTTTTGTTATTATTTTGTGTCATGTATTTCTCTAATAGAAGAAGTATTTAGATGTAGTTCAAACTAGACTAGGACTCTTCAAAAGAATTCAGATGATGGGCTTATTGATCTACAGGAATATGGTTTTATTAAGAAACACCAATTATACGAAGTAAAACACCGGGAAGGGAAGATGAATTCATTAAAAGAAACAACAGGTGTAATTTATACGAAGTAAATTACCTGGAATGGTAGATGAACTTATAGAAAACATCAGGTAAATTTTATTACGAAGTAAAATCCCGGAGGGAATTTACCCGAAGTAAATTACCTGGAAAGTAATTCACACGAAGTAAATCACTTGTAAGATATTAAATCAATTCGTAAAATTCTTTTCTACCAGAAAACTTTGAAATCATTTTTTGTTATTATTTTGTGTCATGATGTATTTCTCTAATAGAAAAAGTATTTAGATGTAGTTCAAACTAGACTAGGACTAGAGCGATACACGAAAAAAATCATGCCCATAATCGCGGAGATATTATCGAACAGTGATCGACATGGCGCATTATTTCGGCACACGTCGAACGTTCAGAATATGAATGTACATGTATGTGGGTGAAATATTCACACAAATCGATAATTCACCGCTGAATGATTTATAGCGGTTGTATAATGCCGGCTGGCCGTGTGCTTATAATTTAGCATGCGACGCGGGGGGCCAAGGGGGGAGATCCCCCCAATCCGAACATGGGGAGACTTTACGTCATTATGCCTCAGTTTGGGGGATTCACTTTCGATCTAAAAATGGGCCATTAGACACAAAAAGATCCATCTACTTCAACTTAGAACGAGATTTTAATTGAAAAAATATACACTTCAACAACACATGATACTTATATTTATTTCTGGGACGCCCTGTAAACGATGCTCGAACCCTCTTCCAATTAGTGGGTAATTCGATGGAGTTTGAGTAATTGGGTGGCTAGAGGTTAATTTATCGTGGACAATAAACACTTTTTAAAGCCGTCGATCCATTCAAGCAGATAAAGGACGATGGTGTTCATCATTATGATGAATAATACTCTATTAATTTGACTTATGAACTATCTGTTTATGCTGATATTTCACCCACTGTTTTCTGAACGATGATTGATTTATTTCCAGTCATGGGAATTATTCGATCTTGATCTTGAATAAAGAGGATAGCGGTTCAAGTCTATGATACAAATCGAGAATGTAGCCAAAAATCACCTATCCAACTGTTACCTCCAAATCTAAACAAGGCAACGATCGTTGAACATTCTATTCTTGTTGAGTCAATTAACTACGTGCACCGCTATCAATTTATCGAAGAAAAGAGTCGATTATACACGCGACCGGTGTGTTGGCAGTGTGACGTAGCCTTCAGATAACGATAAAAAGTTCGATTTCTTTCATTGTGAATCGTTGAAAGTGGGGACCCATCTATTATTCATTGCTCGAGCAAACGTAGTACTCGCAATAGTATGTACAAATCGGGTAAAACACGCACGGCAAGATATCAATCAAGAAATCACATCTCTTCGTAAATCTGAACTTTTGCAAGAAAAAACATTTGAATAATTCGTTGTTAGATGAGGCTACTTTACCTCTTAATCATTTGAGATTCTTTACATGCCTTTAACAGAAGGAAATAGGCGATAATAACATAAACTGGCACAAACTCTCTTATTTAACCCAGAACCTTTCTGTGGTGTTGCAAAAAATTTCTAGAGAATAAAAACTTCAAAACTTTCATTCAGAACTTCAAACGGCTAAGAATATCTTATAAAAAGCCTATAAATAAAGCCTCATAGCGAAAGGTTTGAGGATGTAAGCCAGAAAGAGGTTTGTACTTACAAAAAGGTCTGACGTACTACAAGATAGAGACAATTGAAGAAGGGGAATAGGGATAAAGGGAACGAAACTAACTATAATTGGAACAATCAAAGGTACACAAAGTCAGGAATTAGTACAGCATCGTATAAATTGATTTATCGAAATTAAAAGGGTGCATAAGCTTAATAAAAGAAAATGCACCTAACCTAATCTACAGTAGAACATAGAACAAACGACATAGAATCCCCTACAAACGTCAAAAGAAATCATAGATGCAAAATAAGCGATAGACCACGGTACAAGAGATTGACAGATCTAGGAAAAAGCATCGAAGAGGGTAATCAATTCAGTGTTCTCGTGTTCGTCCACTGAAAAACAGAAGTCGCGATATCGAAACTACCCTTACAGTGACTTTATTTATTCAAAAAATCCGCCATTAAGAGGCAAATGTCAAATTTTATGATGGCTGAGTTCGGCAATCACGGCGGATATGACATGATTACCGAACGCAGCTACTGCACTTGCTATAAATTTGTTTTCAGAAAATGTATTCCAGTGATTATTTTTTGAGATTATAGAAAACTGAAACAAATGTATATATGAAGATATACACTTTAATTAAGGTTTCAAGAGATTGTTGAAATGTTAAAAGTTTGGTCTGAACACTGCATATCTATCAAAAAATCTTGTTTTGTCAGTTTGGTGAATTGAACTCATAGAGATCTATCTCTACGATTGAAATCAATATCTTTCAATATGCTTATTGACAACGATTATAACCAGAATTTTCCTGATGGGCTGAATTATATGCTGTCACATTGACATACTTGCATAGACGAAATGAGTAAATTTCAACACAAAAAGTAATAAATTTTGACATTTGCCTCCTAATGGCGGAATTTACCACGTGACAAGGAATAGCCAATAAACGATGAGACATCAACGTGTCGCCACTGTTTCGAATAAAGTCACTGTAACTACCCTAATTCCAAACCCAAGAAGAAAACTGTAACAGCTTGAATCCGAGTGACAGAAAAAATTTAAGAGACCATAGAATGAAGAATATATTCCTCGAAAGATGCGAGCTCGAACACAGATTCTTCTAATATACATGTCATAGATTCATATTGCCAATGATGGCCTCAGCATTAATTTACAGAACTTATAAAATAAAAAATTCATAATGATGTACGCGTCCATGTCTCACTCGACCCCGTTTTCTCCTCCATGTCACACTTATTCTTGGCAAAAGCCCTTATTGAATACGTCCCCCCATTCATCAGCCGGAAAAATATCCTCAACTCCAACGGATTACGCCCGAAACATACGAATGACTACGTTCCACATCCATCAGGATAATGATTATCCCACGGCGTGCAGACATCAAAATGTTGAATAACGCACACAGGTACAGAGAAGTGGAAATTTCGGTTCAAACCGCTTCTGGCGGTAACTCGCGTTGCCCCGGCAACCGCTACAGATTATTTGAAAAAGCGAAGTTTGATTATGTTCCTCCTGCGCGCGATGTACCGAGCGGGCTTCGTCCGTTTTTTTTTCGAAACTCCTCGAAATCGGCAAAATCTGGAATGAAGAGGCCAAGACACTTGCCAAGAAGGGAACACGACAAACTTCGCTGGCCCAGAAACTTCCTTCAAACTTCCAACAGAACATAGAATTCCCTACCAACGTCAAAAGAAATAGGCAAAATATCTGATAGACCACGGTACAAGAGATTGACAGATCTAGGGGAAATAATCAAAGAGGGTAATCAATTCAATGTTAGTCCATTGACCAACAGAGGTCGTGAGATCCAAACTACCTTTACAGTGACTTTATTCAAAACAGTGGCGACACGTTGATGTCTCATCGTTTATTGGCTGTTCCTTGTCACGTGGTAAATTCCGCCATTAGGAGGCAAATGTCAAAATTTATTACTTTCTGTGTTGAAATTTACCCATTTCGTCTATGCAAGTTTGTCAATGTGACAGTATATAATACAGCCGATCAGGAAAATTCAGGTTATAAATCATTGTCAATAAGCATATTGACAGATATTGATTTCAATCATAGAGATAGATCACTATGAGTTCAATTCACCAAATTGACAAAACAAAAACTTGATAGATTTGCAGTTTTCAGACCAAACTTTCAACATTTCAACAATCTCTTGAAACCTTAATGAAGGTTTTTCTTCATTTATACATTTGTTTTAGTTTTCTATAATCTTAAAAAAATAATCACTGGAATACTTTTTCTCAGAAGAAATTCATAGCAGGTGCAGTAGCTGCGTTCGGTAATCATGTCAGATCCGCCGTGATTGCCGAACGCAGCCATCATCAAATTTGACATTTGCCTCTTAATGGCGGATTTTTCGTCTCGTGTCGCCACTGTTTTGAATAAAGTCACTGTAACTATCTTTACAGTGACTTTATTTATTTGAATAAAGTCACTGTAACTACAGTGACTTTATTCAAAACAGTGGCGACACGGGACGAAGAATCCGCCATTAAGAGGCAAATGTCAAATTTGATGATGGCTGCGTTCGGCAATCACGGCGGATCTGACATGATTACCGAACGCAGCTACTGCACCTGCTATGAATTTCTTCTGAGAAAAAGTATTCCAGTGATTATTTTTTTAAGATTATAGAAAACTAAAACAAATGTATAAATGAAGAAAAACCTTCATTAAGGTTTCAAGAGATTGTTGAAATGTTGAAAGTTTGGTCTGAAAACTGCAAATCTATCAAGTTTTTGTTTTGTCAATTTGGTGAATTGAACTCATAGTGATCTATCTCTATGATTGAAATCCATATCTGTCAATATGCTTATTGACAACGATTTATAACCTAAATTTTCCTGATGGGCTGAACTGTCACATTTACAAACTTGCATAGACGAAATGAGTAAATTTCAATACAGAAAGTAATAAATTTTGACATTTTCTCCTAATGGCGGTATTTACCACTTGACAAGGAACAGCCAATAAACGATGAGACATCAACTTGTCGCCACTGTTTTGAATAAAGTCACTGTAACTACCTTATTCAAAGCCGCGAAAGAAAATTGTAAGTCCGTAAGGTGAAATATAAGTTACTGTCTTCTATGATCTACTTTGGTCTGCTCAATACAAGGTATATTCAGAGTTCTTTTCCACGTTGCTCTGTGGAGAAGTGCAAATTGTTGTATTCGACATGAAGACCTCAACTTCAGTGCGCCAGATTTGTCTGGTATCCTCCACTGGTTAGCAATTTCCAGTCCAGTGATGCCATTTGGCATCATTGGGAATAAGTGCTCTTATTTATCACTAAAAGTCACGGTAGTAAAAACATCTTTGTAGCTTATTAGTATTCCTAGAGACGGCATTAGTTGTTAACCATCAATGTATAGTGTTCTTTATGTAGGTTCATGACATTCTGAAGTTGTGCATTTCTTAATGCTACTCTAATAATTATCTAGTGAACTTTCGAAGTACTTGCTTTAATTTATACAATAATCATTTTGATAAATAATTTAAGGCTTCCACTTTGAGACAGTCTTACTGACAGTGGTCTATTAGGAATTATTTCACCTAACGTTTCGCCTACACCAACGGTAGGCATCTTCAGAGCTTCTTGGTCTAAGATTGTAACTCGACCACTGAGTTACTGACTCTTACTGCCATCAGAGTCACCTCTATGGCTAAAGGAAGACTATCCTCTTTGATGTCCAACAAAAGCATCCGCTGTGCTTCAAATCCACCCTCTTTCCCAACAATTGTCTTGGTTCCGAGAAATTCATGACAATGGGAAGTGCGACAAAAAAATCATACAATCGTTTTATAACAAGTCCCCTTTCAACACTTCTTGTTTCACCTAGTTCCCCAGCTGAGAACTTCCTTTCCACTCATGCCCCAATTTCCTATTTATTGGCTTTCAAGGCATTCCCAATCGAGTTGCCAATGTATCGAGATATCAGTCATCGCCAACTATCGATTTATTATTCAAAAGCACGTTCTTTCGAACATCCATAACATCTTAAAAGTCATAAAACGTAGGGATAAAATAATAACTCCTAATTAAGTTTATTGTTGATTAATTCTGTACCCTTAGAGCCTGAGAAACATGCTGTAATTTTTTTTCAGGAAGCAACGCTTTCATCCAATACTCTCAATTTTTCTACTGGCATTACATTTCGACTTTTACATTTTTTTCTTTCTTATTTTTGTAATATGTGAGTTTGAGAGTTCTGTCTTTTGAATTCGTCCAAATTCAATCCTCAAGTTCAAGTTGGACGAAACATAAGCTTCATAAGGTGTTTGAACTGTAAAAAATTGTTCATATTATCCTAAAAAAAAAATCAAATTTAATTGTTATTAGCTCTCAAGGTCCCCCCTGTACACCTACGACCCGGAATTAATTCAAAGTCATGGAATATCTCGTGATCAAACAAATTATTAATCCGAACTCTTGCTTTCCCCGAAAATCCGAACGTTCAGCAGGTGCGACAACAATGTAATTCTTCTCGCTCGCTAGAATGCTCCGTTTGCTTTCCCCCCTCCTTTGTCGAGCCATAACCATCCCCTCACAGTCTACACCTCGGTCGGCGTGTCAGGATCCTACCCGCCAATGGGGAAGTCCATAGCCGCCCGTGGAGATTATTTCGGTAATAACTTTTTTGCAGAAATTATTCAGGTTGCGTCCGGGAAAAGCGAACTTCGAGATTTCAATTTTGGAAAATTGGGTGCCCTAATGAGACAAGATGTAGATGTGGCAACGTTGACGGTTCGATTTTATGGTCGACAGGCAGAGAGTAGGCTCTGTGACTTTTTTCTGGTAAGACTTGGCGCCACCATTCTATGGTTATAAAGAGAGCAAGAGATGTTATGATCAAACAAGAATAAAAGACAGTCTAATAGCATAAAGAGAATTTTTTCATATTAGAAAAGAACTCTTCCAGATTCAGACCAAAGTTTTACTAAATCAAAAGAAAGTCCTTTCGATATGATATATTCTAATAGGTTCGGAAAAAAATGACAAGCATTGAATTGGTCCATCACAGTGGATTCACGCATAATGTGCGTTGCCAGATTGTCGATTCTTGCGAAATTAATGATATCAGAATCTATGAACTTTCCCTAGACTTGGCAATGGAGTTATAAAACTCCGTACTGAATTTTTTCCCTATTTTCTTCATCAAGTATGTGATTAATATTATCTATAATTCCAATCCTAATATATTCCCAGCTCAACAGAGCTCAATGTGGCAAATTAGTTTTTATTCGTATAGTTCTCGCTTTATTTTGATCTTTTTTGTTTTTTAAGTTTCTATTTTTTTCTTATTTTCAGTTATTTGTATGCGTTTTCTATTTCCTAGATTATTTCGTCTGCATTTTCCCATTATTTTTCGAGAACTCTTCCACGAGCAAGGCATTTATAGCGGTCACCTATTCAGATACCGAACTCACCAAACCATGTTTGGCTTCCAGTTTGATATAGTGATAATATATACTCCCCAGAATAATCACACAATACTCATATAGTAAAAACAACATATTATAATCATAACGTCAATCAATCGCGTGTTATTTTGATTTTTCTAGACAGTTGCTTATCTATTTACATGTTGGGACACAGATTAATTAAATTTATTCATTGTCGCATTCACCATGTGAAAAAAGTTTGACATGAGAAGTAACGCCGAATGAAATTTTCCAAACAATTCATAAGTAATTAAATGCGAATGCTTTTGCAAGAGCATAATTCACGTGTCGTACAAAGTAGTAAACAACTTACGGTAAAAAAAATATTGCTATCAATTAATGTGCAGGATTCGTGAAAAAAAGTAAGTGAATATAATGTTGAGCAATTCGAAATCACAAAGTATTCTTTGCCAATACAGTATCATGAAATTTCATAAGTTTGACCAATCCTTTCCACCACATTTTTGTGTTGATTGATGCCATGAAGTTATATCGAGGATATTGAAGAGATAAGATACAATTAATTGATTGATACATTAGAACAAAAAAAGATCAAAATTCAATCTAATCGAAAAAAGTGTACGTAACAACCTTACAAGGAAGCAACTGTTTGAAGAAAGGAATTCACATTGAAAAATATAGTTCAAGTTAAACCGAAAACCTTTTTCGAAGTAAACTAACATAATAATATTTGTGATGGCCACATTCAAATATGAGATTATGAATTACAATTTTGGCAAACGATATGAATCTGGTCATTGCTCACAAATGTCGACGACATTCGAAGTAGTTTTTTTTTGTTTGTTTACATCTTTTGTCCAGCAAGGTCCATTATAATCTAATGAATCATCCAAAATTTAATACAACATTAAATTGAAAATTCCATTGGCGGTAGCCATGTATACCTTGTTTAATGAAGGATTAAAAGTTGAATGAACCATTAAATTAGACTGGACCTTCATGAAACTGGCAGTATATGTCTCAAATGATGGGTAGAAAAACTGAATTAATTGGTTAATTATAACGATGTTAATAACCCATGCTATAGTTGATTCAACTTGAGTTGAAAAAAATTATTTCAAAAAACTTTTATTTATTAGAACTCTGACGTGATTTCATATTTGGAATAAACAAAATGAAAACAAACACGAAAAACACGAAAAAGAACAAAATGCCACAATATTTTTCGTTGAAAGCCTCCTAGATGCGAATAATGTTCATTAAAAAATGTTATCAACGGATACCCTTTTATTTGAATTGTTTTCAGGTTAAATCCCCTTTTTCGTAAGTGTCAAACGTCAAACTAATTTTTTGAGAACACGAATATCGTCAATGTTGGCATGCTTGAAATACACGGTATAAAAAACTGTCAAAAATGACAGAGGCATAATGAGAACGTCACATCAAGAAAATCCATAGAATAACACCAAGAATAACTTGGTCGGATTCTCAAGGTTTTCTTCAACGGATTCCATCAGCTTTGAGCTTCATAAAGATCGGGTTAACAAATTCAAAGTAGCCGAGCAATCGATATGAATGCATCATTGCCAGTACTACCGTCCGACCACAGAGGATTCCTCCTGAAATACGGATATTTCTGTGAGGCGAGAGTAAAGAATTTCATCATCATCGGTAGCGTAGCTGAGACGTATAGAGCCCGCAACAGGTGATAAAACTCCCGACAAAAAGGGGACTAGAAAAAAACAGATACCGGTATAAGCCGCTCTCGTGGATCCAGACTAGCCGACCGCAGTATAGACGTATTGAGCCATGCGATGAGTCCTTGCTCGCGTAGCGCTGCCGGAGAGAACCCTGCACCGCGTGTACCTGCGACGTTGCCGATGTTACGCCCAATTTACAGGTTGTTCCTGTTGCGACCGAAAAACGAAGCCGATTTCTTAGGCATATTGCATATTTCATTGTAGGCCTGTATATCCGCTTTCTGTGTAGCGTTACTAATGGTGAAAGTTACCAGTAAACGCATGAATAAGGCCGAGTGACAATTGATCATAGACGCAAATCATCTGAACTACCTTTCAGAAAGTATGTAGATCTAATGACCGTCGTTGACCCACGCAAAAGCACCTTAGAGAACACAGATTTGACAACGAATGTCAAAGCTTGTTGTCATATCCTCGCCACAGAATATCAAGATCCCAGAGAAGAGTCATGCATTATTCATACTGCAACGAGATTCCTTACGAATTGAAACACATTTTAAATGGAAAAAGATCAGGGAATATTCTCTCAACGCCTTTGAATACGTCCAGTGCATAGAAAAAAGAGAAAATGGTTCCAAATAAACAATCATACAGCAAATGAGTATAATACCTGTAGTTCAAATGTTCCAAGATGATTCCTGTCAGACTTGTAGTAGCTCAAATGGCTTATGTAGTAGAATTGAAGAGAAACAATTGTACGCAACTCTTGAAAACAGAATATATGGCATTTATATATTGCATTTTAGGTTTTCACCAGATAGGAGCTAATACGTGATCAATTGCAATGGAATTGGCAGATGATCTCGGGTTTAGATTGATTCATATGATGAAGAGGTCATTGATGAGAATCGACCTTAATATCATTCGAATTGTTTCGAGATAAACATGAAGATGATGAGCAAATTCTGAACTATGATAATTTCTTTCCTGAGGATTTTTTTATTAATTTCTCGTTATTTGATGAATAGCATGTTAAGACACGTATTTATTATTTTTTGGATGAAGTATAAAATGTTTTCCTACTTGATTCCCTAAATCTGAGGGCCACAGAAAAGAGCAAATTCATCAACAGAAAAGAAGAAACTCCTGTCGTCACTAGATATGATCAACAGAATGAAAGTCAAGGTCGCACAGATGGTAAGGGATGGACCAATGATTGTTGGTGGGTGTTAAATACCTAATTAACTTGATTATGCTAAAATTATATTGTTTTTTTAAAATCATGTTTTATTTTTGTTAGTTCTTCATTCCAATATTCCGATCTATTCACAGAAATACATGAGCTAGATGTTTCATGACCAAACAAGAATAACTTTGCACATTATGCAGTTCGCAAAGATTGAATAAGATGTGAAAAATAAAACTTTCAGTACTTAAGTATAGAGTTTTTTCTTCATGAGTTGATCAAGAAAACAGACTTTCTCTCAGAAGTTTTCAGCATAGATCCCTTGAACAGAAAGTCATTTTTTCATCGATATATTATACGAATACTTTTAATATTAGGAAGTTCACCGAAAGTCCGCAACTTGAAAGAATACTACCAAGAGAACTATTGATTATGAGCAGAAGTTGACATAACGAGCCTTTATTCAGTTTGCAGCAAATTTACAACAGAATAAAACAGAGGAGTAAATTGTCTCGACTCCCGAGTGGTGTGTTACCGTTCTTTTGTAAGAAATCGATTTATTTTAAATTGCCTTGTAACTGGATGCGGTTTTCATCTTAGGACGCGCCTTCGATATGCTCTGTTAAAATCTCTCAACATCCACTAATGAGACTCTCCTAACTCTAGGAATTCTTATTCCTAAACCCGATTAAAACAATTACCAATTGTGCTGTACGGGATGTCCCATTTTAGTAGGTACTTTCGAGATAGAATGAGGCGGATTTTGGGACACCGTGTAGACACCTCAGTTCTTGACCTCTAGGGTGATTTTAGCAATTTGTTGTTTCAAGAAACAGCCTGTATTGCTGATATTTAGGAATACCTTGGAATAGTTCGAACGATATTTATAGGAATTATCTAGATGGTTCCAATGACGTACTCAATATTTTGCGGAAGCGGCTTTTTTTACATATCGTTTCTAAATCGCTCTCAAGATTTTCTAATATGTATATGCAATAGTCGATAATTATGGAAGGCATGGAATATTTCCGAAATACCGTTTAGTGATTTTTGCATTGAAAAGTATTGATTGGCAGAACTTTTTCTCTCTCATAAAATTGACAGATTATAAATGAATCCGAGGCAGGAGGCCAACATAAAATGAATGAAATTACTATGAAAACTGTGCGAAACTGGTTCTAAAAGATGTGAATTTGACAAGGAATTAGAGAAAATCAGTGTTGACAAAAAAAATAGACTTAGGCCAACTTCACACATTTTCAGATAGCCATAATTTGGATTACAGAAAACTGATCTACTTCTGGAAAGGCCGGCAATTAACTGATACAACCATATGTCACTTGTTAATTAGCGAGTTATTCATTGTCTTCCACACTATCGTACATCCCTCTTTTATGTTTTAGCCCTTTCGCTACAGCTTTGATACAAGAATTTTTAATCTGAAGTTACTTCTGGGACAAATACGTCCCAGCACGTTTCCAGAAATTTTTATTGGCTAATAAATGTAATGTGAATTAGCATCCATGCTGTCTCAATCGTAACGTATTCTGGGACCAAAGATCTACTGGGACGTATATGACCCATCATCAGAGAAAGGGTTAAATGATTGTAAAAAGGTTCGAAATCATACATCACTCTTTTATGTTTTAACCCTTTCACTATAGCTTTAATCAATTAATTTTTTATCTGAAATTACTTCTGGGTCAAATGTGTCCCAGCACGTTTTCAGAAATTTTTATTGGTGACTAAATGTAATGTGAATTAAATTAGCATCCACGCTGTCTCAATCGTAACGTATTTTAGGACCAAAAATCTACTGGGACGTATATGACCCATCACCAGCGAAAGGGTTAAATGATCGTAAATAGGTTCAAAATCATACATCCCTCTTTCGCTACAGCTTTAATGCGAGAATTTTTAATCTGAAATTACTTTTGGGACAAATGTGTCCCAGCACATTTTCAGAAATTTCTATTGGCGACTAAATGTAATGTGAATTAGAATCCACGCTGTCTCAATTGTAACGTATTTTGGGACCAAAAATCTACTGGGACGTATATGTCCCATCATCAGCGGAAGGGTTAAACGATCATGAATAGGTTCAAAATCATACACCTCTATTTCACTATAGCTTTGATGAGAGAATTTTCAATCTGAAATTACTTTTGGGACAAATGTGTCCCAGCACGTTTTCAGAAATTCCTATTGGTGACTAAATGTCATGCAAATTAGCATCCACGCTGTCTCAATCGTAACGTTTTCTGGGACCAAAAATCTACTGGGACGTATATGTCCCATCATCAGCGAAAGGGTTAAATGATCGTAAATAGGTTCAAAATCATACATCCCTCTTTCGCTACAGCTTTAATGCGAGAATTTTTAATCTGAAATTACTTTTGGGACAAATGTGTCCCAGCACCTTTTCAGAAATTTTTATGGTTACTAAATGTAATCTGAATTAGAAATTCCTATTGGTAACTAAAGGTGATATGAATTAGCATACACGCTCTCCCAATCGTATTCTGGGACCAAAAAATTTACTGGGACGTATATGTCCCATCATCAGCGAAAGGGTTAAATGATCGTAAATAGGTTCAAAATTATACATCCCTCTTTCGCTATAGCTTTAATGCGAGAATTTTTAATCTGAAATTACTTTCGGGACAAATGTGTCCCAGCACGTTTTCAGAAATTTTTATGGTGACTAAATGTAATCTGAATTAGAAATTCCTATTGGTAACTAAAGGTGATATGAATTAGCATACACGCTGTCCCAATCGTATTCTGGGACCAAAAATCTACTGGGACGTATATGTCCCATCATCA
Organism: Hippodamia convergens; assembly: GCA_038502775.1. Lineage (NCBI taxonomy): Eukaryota > Metazoa > Arthropoda > Insecta > Coleoptera > Coccinellidae > Hippodamia > Hippodamia convergens. The sequence continues at coordinate 98,951,428 of CM076607.1, forward strand.
GCGAAAGGGTTAAATGATCGTTAATAGGTTCAAAATCATACATCCCTCTTTCGCTACAGCTTTAATGCGAGAATTTTTAATCTGAAATTACTTTTGGGACAAATATGTCCCAGCACGTTTTCAGAAATTTTTATGATGACTGAATGTAATCTGAATTAGAAATTCCTATTGGTAACTAAAGGTGATATGAATTAGCATACACGCTGTCCCAATCGTATTCTGGGACCAAAAAATTTACTGGGACGTATATGTCCCATCATCAGCGAAAAGGTTCAAACGATCGTAAACAGGTTCAAAACTCACCCTTGGTCCAGAGGCACCGGTCCGCCCATCTGCCTGGCCATAATCCCGTGTCCGGGCTCCATGGGCCCCGACATGGGATGCCCGGGCCCCGGGCCGAACGGCGACCCGGGGGGCATCCCGAACCCCGGTCCGAACTGTCCCGGCGACGAGAAGTGCGGGTTGCCGCCGGGGCCCCCCACGAACGGGGGCCCCGACGACCCGGGCCTGCCGAAGGGGGGCCCGCCGCCCGAGGGCGAGCCGAACGGTCCGTGCCCGGGCCCGTTGTACGGGGGCCCCGAGCTGTTGGGCCCGGGCGGGGGGAAACCGGCACTACCGACACTCTGGGGGGGCCCGGGGCCCGGCGTGGACGAGCCCGAGGGCGCGGGCGACGCATTGTACTGGGGGGTGGTGGAGCCGGGCGGCGGCCCGCCCTGGTAGGGCGGGGCCCCCGCTGGCGAGCCCGCCCCCGCCGGCGGGCCCTGGAACGGCGAGGGGCCCTGGTAGCCCGCCGGCGGCCCGGAGAAGGAGTTGTTCTGGTTCGGGGCGAAGTTCTGGGGCTCCGAGCCGGGCGGCGGTCCCTTCCAGGTGGTGGCGGGGTCCTCCAGGGTGACAGGCAGCGTGATGGAGGGGGTTACGCGACGGCTAAGGCCTGCAAAGGGAGACATTCATCAATACAATCGTCAATTTAGATATGAGTCAGAAATTTCAATCTTAGATATTTCTTAAAATCTCTTGAGATTCAAAAATACTGGTTAAAGTAGAGTTAAACGAGATATATACAAGAATAACAGTTTGTGTCAAACATTCGATGAAGCACTTCCAAGCGTTGATGAGAAAAACTTCATCAAATCAACTGCCATACAGAAAATTTAGAAATCAGTCAAAAATTTTAATCTTAGACATTTCTTAAATTCGCTGAAGATTCAAAAATACTGGTTAAAATAGAGTTAAACAAGATATATACAAGAATATCAGTCAAACGATCAATGAAACACTTCTAAGCGTTGTTGAGAAAATCTTCATCAAATCAACTATCTTGTTGAAAATTTAGATATCAGTCAAAAATTTTAATCTTAGACATTTCTTAAATTCGCTGAAGATTCAAAAATACTGGTTGAAATAGAGTTAAACGAGATATATACAAGAATATCAGGTTGAGTCAAACGATCAATGAAACACTTCTGAGAGTTGTTGAGAAAATCTTCATCAAATCAACTATCTTGTTGAAAATTTAGATATCAGTCAAAAATTTTAATCTTAGACATTTCTTAAATTCGCTGAAGATTCAAAAATACTGGTTAAAGTAGAGTTAAACGAGATGTATACAAGAAAATCAGGTTGAGTCAAGCGATCAATGAAACACTTCTAAGCGTTGTGGAGAAAAACTTCATCAAATCAACTATCTTGTTGAAAATTTAGATAACAGTCCAAAATTTCAATCTTGGATATTTCTTAAAATCTCTTAAGATTAAAAAATAAAGGTTGTGTCAAACATTCGTTGACAAAATCTTCATCAAATCAACTGTCGTACTGAAAATTTAGATATCACTTCAAAATTTAAATTTTAGACATTTCTTAAATTCTTCAGCTACTGGTTGAAGTAGGATTCCACGAGATATTTGGAAGAATAATTGTTAATTGATTAAGCACTTCTGAGGTTTTGAGAAAATCTTCATCAAATCAATTGTAATTTTGAGAAATTAGAAATCTGTCAAGAAAATTTTAATCTTAGATATTTCTTAAATTCTTCAGATACTGGTTAAAGTAGGGTTCCACGAGATATATACAAGAATAATTGTTAATTGATAAAGCACTTCTGAGTTTGCGAGAAAATCTTAAATCAACTGTAATTCTGAGAAATTAGAAATCTATCAAGAAAATTTTAATCTTAGACACTTCTTCAATTATTCAGATATTCATTAAAGTAGGGTTCAATAAGATATATACAAGAATAATAGGTTCTGTTAAACAATTGATAAAGCACTCCTAAGCGCTGTTAAGAAAATCTTCATCAAATCAACTGTCATTCTGAGAAATTAGAAATCTGTCAAAAAAATTTTAATCTTAGAGATTTCTCAAATTATTCAGATATTCCTTGAAGTAGGGTTCGAAGAGATATATTCAAGCATAAGAGGTTCTGTTAAACAATTGATAAAGCAGTCCTAAGTGCTGTTGAAAAAATATTCGTCCAATCAACTGTCATACTGGAAATTTAGAAATCAGTGAAAAAAATTTTAATCTTAGACATTTCTTAAATTCTTCAGATACTAGTTAAAGTAGAGATATATACAAGAATAATCGTTAATGTATAAAGCACTTCTGATTTTTTGAGAAAATCTTCATCAAATCAACTGTGATTCTGAGAAATTAGAAATCTGTCAAGAAAATTTTAATCTTAAACATTTCTTCAATTATTCAGATATTCATCAAAGTAGGGTTCAACGAGATATATACAAGAATAACAGATTCTGTTGAACAATTGATAAAACACTCCTAAGCGCTGTTGAAGGAATATTCGTCCAATCAACTGTCATACTGACAATTTAGAAATCAGTGAAAAAAATTTCTTAGACATTTTTTAAATTCTTCATATATCGGTCAAAGTAGGGTTCGACGAGATAAATACAAGAATTACAGGTTCTGTTAAACAATTGATTAAGCAATTCTATGTGTTTTTAAGAAAATCTTCATCAAACCAACTGTCATTCTGACAATTTAGATATCAAGGTTCAAATTTCCTGAATCCAGTTGGATCACAAATTCCAACTTCAACATTTTCAGAAGTTAACTATCCTTGGAAACTCTCCTAAGAGTTAAATTAGCAGTGTGAACATCATCAAGATCTTCACTTTATATAATTTTTTACCATGCCTATGGCTCCAGAAGGTCACCCAGGGACCAATATGACCCGTTGCTGTCCTATTCACAATTCAACCGTGACACTGAATGGTCTCACACCTGCCGATTGCATTAATTCTTGGATTACTGCTCCAACTTTTAAGACCAACTGAACTTTTGATATTATTTCCCTACGAACCAGGAAATATTGTGTTGTAATTTAACAAGCATCTTCCACTCATAAGCTGTGATGAAGGTCCACAAAGCAGTGAGTATAAACAAGTGCTCGACAGCAGATTTTAGAAGAAAAGCAACTGTTTCCAGTTCAAGATTAAAGTAGAACCAAATCTTCCTGTTAATATGAGTACAAACTTGGTCTTTCTTCTGTGCAATGCTCTACTCCAAAGTTAAGGGTCTCCAGTTGATGTATATAGCCAGAATGATGGGTACAAGCTTTAATTTCTAATGATTACTCGAAACAATTGCAGTATTTGCTTCAAACATTAGAAATACAGATTTTAACTTTGTTTTTTCCATTCAGCCATGAACTTTTTGTTCCGTTTGTTCCTCTGAAACAATTCCAATAACAATAGTTGTTATTGTAGGCCAAGATCAAGGGTTTACGCTACTGAGAAGTTAGCTAGATTTTTGTTATTTGTATAAATAGTGTAAGAAGTTTTTATATAGCCGTATCGATATAGGTATGATATGATAAATAATGTTCCCATGAATGTTCTATTGAAACAGTGACATATTGCAGTTAACAGTATGTATCTGAATCCGTTTAAGAGCTATTATAAAATAATTACATCAACAATCAATAAATAGAACTCAAGATGGAAACATTAAAAAAAATCTCTGGCATAACCAAAAACACAATAACTTTTCAACTCAACGCACCTTCTGTCTCTTTCAATAGATCATTCATTAATGTAGTAACAATAAAAGGAATACAAGAAAAGAAGGCAATAATTATCCCTGATGTAGATGGTTATCAACGGTGTACCAAGAAATGATTTCAAGTATGATAAAAGTGAAACAAAGAAGTTATTTTCATGTAAATCTAATTTCAAATGCTATTCTGTATTTGAAATTTCCATAAGCACTTGATTGAATTTCGTTAAAAAAAATAGCAATATCTTCATTTTTCCAACCTTCTCCAAATTACCATTACTTGAGATGAATCATTCAATGATTGGCTTTTTGTTTCTTTTCTTGCAAAACTGAAATTGAGATATGCATGGAGATTCGTAATTATTGGTGTACCGAAAGTCTTGTTTGTTTTGACAAGTTTCTGATCACGATTTGATAACAATAATATTTGTATAACCAATGTAAATAATCGATATAATTCAGATATCCTCGGACGAACCTCTTTCGAAATGGGTAAGAATATTCACCTGATGTTAAAAATCCCAAATTATCTCAGAAATATCATTCTATAAGACACCACATATTCAGATTCATCTAGGAAATAATTTCAACAACTATTATTTGTTACACCCCCTGAAAATCCTAAATAGTTGAATAGGTTATGTTTGACCACTACTGAAATCTACTTGGCTTGTATTCTAACCTAAACAAATTCAAAATCCACCGAAAAAATGTTGAATTACATTTTGTTTTTCTTTGGCCGGCACGACCTTGCCTCATACTTCAGAGCTCATTAGGAAAGCACACTATTAATCAAACACTAAACTCACATAGCTTCATTTTTGTATGAACATATTTTTTTAATTAACTTAAACCGAAAATACGGACTTCATTATTGCGAAAGTTCAAGAGATTAGCACATGTCGTATCGACGCACTTGCAGCGATATCGACGAAATTAATTTTTAACCCGAAAAAGCTTTATGAAGCACCGAGAAACATAACTAGCGAACTGTTTTATGAATGGCGCATGTTAAGAATGCCGCCATATTAATTATTGACCAATGGTAGGAACCTGCTTTACCGACCCAATGATTTAATGCTGGGAGATATCCCATAGAAATAACAAAAATCAAATTTTAGAAATTCGAAATTTGACCTAAATGGGATTCTTGTTCAGATTTAACAAAAAATTAGTAGGAATGTTAGATTTGAATCCGACAAATAGGAAGAAATGGTGACGTATGAGCGTTGTTAGGTTATGTATACACAAGTTTTTGTTTTCGATATGTGTTCATTTTCGATTGTGGTTGGATTTTTGAGTTTGTTTGAGGTTACCGGGACATCGGTGAATTATTTAAGGATTTTGGAACGTTTGCAAACCTTGGTCGGCTTTGCCGTGAGCCTTTTCTGATCTGGGTGCAATGGCAAAAGGCAACAATATCACCGTCAACTAATTTTTCTGGTCGTTCTGGTAAAGGAATCCTTTGAAAAACTCCCTATCACCGTCATATTCTTCAGAGTTTAATGCGTGCTGGAGAGGCGGCCTGCGAGGCGTGCTCTGGTCCCGCAGACAGCGCTGTCGCGTTTGTTTGACAGTAACACATTCCACCGGTTTTCGAATGCGAAACACAGAACAGTACGCCACTTAAATCACTCTACAAACTGCTCAAACTGATCCGAAACTAGCCAGTCACAAAATTAATCCGACACATATCATCAAGTCATTCGATAATAATTCCAAGCACACCCGAATACGTAGGTTTTTTTCGATTGCTAGTCTTCTATCGCGAACTCAGTCAACTATTGTTGACAGTGTCACCCTAAAAATCAATAAAGTTTTAGCACTCCACAGTCCTCAGCCCTTCCCCACCCTTTGTTCATTCAACTTCACTCTTATCATTACTACACAAAACAGGGCCGAAATAAGATCGATTTCATCTGAATTATTTCAGGATGGAGCCGAACTTTTATCGATACGTGTGGTTACCTCGATGTATGTAACGATACTCTCCTTACCAGGTGTTTCACCTCTGAGCGTCACACTTTGGTGTCACAGCCGATCTGTATCACGTCTTCTACCACCACAAAAGTTACCTATAATAAATAATAAGACACTTGAGATGTAATGGCCGAGACAACCTTGCCCCGACACGTCAGTCGGGAGTAAATAAAGGAGTGGATTGGCGCTTGCTTTTTTAAATTCAGCCGGACTTTGAAGATAGTGCTGCGTCCGTGCTATCTCATGCGTTCAAAATGCTCATTTTCGATTCAATCCGCTGTTCGTTCCTTTCGAATGCTTTTTTGTTGAACGTAAATCATTAATTTATCGCAAAATTGAAAGAGATGGTTGCAGCCCCTGGAATTTTGCAAGGAGGCCACCCGTATAACTCTAACCTGTATGTAAATGGACGCATGCCGGTATTTTTTATGCACATTTCAACTAGTTCTTAGCTTAATTAAAAATTTCAAATTTTCTTCAATTTTTGTTAAAATCCTATTTAATTTCTCTAAAAAAATGTAAATGTTAAGATTATTGAACCATTAAGCGATTGATTCTTAGAAATCTTTAGAATTTTTGGATTTAAGTGAATGAAAAAGTTATATGAATATTTTCTTCCTCATTCCCATCAATATGCTGTTGGAAGACAATTGTTAGCAATTACCAGCAATTGCTTCACAAGATACTTTCGTTGCATTTTGTAACATCTTTTTTTTTGATAAAGCTCATAATATAAACATATTTTCTCATGAAAAAATGTATATTCCATCCGAAAAACACAAATTTCACACCTATCTATCGAGAGATGATGGGTTAATTCATGAAAATTACAATAAAAAATATTTTTATTAATCAAAATATCTAAAAACTTGTAACATAGCATAAAGAACATAGAAAATTTAAGTTGCCGGAATCTTTTTATAGATGGCATTAGGCTGAATACTTCCATCTCGTGATTTAAGAGGG